>JAQHUG010000198.1:858919-881759 GCA_028555095.1 Dicrostonyx torquatus
GTGTTCCTGTTGCGTATTCCCTGGATCCTGTTGTTATCATATTGCTTTTCAGGTTGTTGGAGGAATTCTTGCATTGGCGCCTGTCCATCTTTTTTTTCCATGTGGTCAGAAGAGTCTACGTGGCTTGGTCCTTATGTTGTGACCGATTGTGTACTTGGGGGATTTTTCTTGTTCTATTCCCTCTTAGATCTCCTCTGCCCTGGAAGATAGATCTCAGATCACCTTCTCCCTGCAGCTAGTTGTGGTGTTGATTCTAAGGACACCGAATGGATGGCTCAACTGGTACTGGATCAGTGCCACTTGTTGGCCAAGGGCCCCGTAGACAAAAGCACAAGCTTGTAGATGCTAGCTCCTCCAGATGGTTCCTCTAGATGTTTCTGCTGGGACCTCCAGATATTTCTGCTGGAAGCTCCAGATGTTTCTGCTGGAACTAGATCCAGGCCCCCTGTTGCTCCAGGATCTCAGAGGCAAAAGTGCAGGCTTTGTGGATGCAGCTCCTTGGGACAGATAACCCCTGCTTCCCTGTGCTCACTCCCCTGTCCCCAGAGCCTCAACCCTGGAGCCTGCTGCTTTGTTAGGTGCTAGGACCCCACAGCTGGAAAGAGGAGCCTTGTGGGAAGTTTGGGGGGGGGTGAGAGAAAATTCAGTACCCGGGAAGAGTCCTGCGCCCGAACAGGCAGAGAGTTTAGGGGAATAGAGGATTCCTGCTCCCCTTTCAGGTCTGGGTGGGCGCTGAATGGAGACAGACTTACCCTCCAGGTGTTTCTGCTGAAACTAGATCAGGGCCCCCTGTTGTTCCAGGGTCTCAGAGGCAAAAGCGCGGGCTTGGTGGATGCAGCTCCTTGGGACAAATAACCACTGCTTCCTTGTGGTCACTTTCCTGTCCCCAGAGCCTCAGCCCTGGAGCCTGTTACTTTGTGAGGTCCTAGGACCCCACAGCTGGAAAGGGGAGCTTTGTGGGAAGCTGGGCGGGGGAGGGGGGGAGGAATGGGTGAGAATCCAGTACCCGGGAAGAGCCCTGCACCCGAATGGGCAGAGAGTTTGGGGGAATAGCTAGACTGTGGTTCTTTGACTGCTAGAATTAGTACCATCTAGAACTTGTTAGAATGGTAGCCATTACTCAGCCTGCTCCTTTTATGACACAGAGGGTGGGACCCAGAAATCTGTTTTAAGAACCCCTGCAGATGATTTTGGTGCTTGTTAAGATTTGAGATCTTGTGGTGACAAAATAGCACATTAAGATGATAACCATATAATCCCACCATCCACCCCAAAGGCAAATCTGAAAAATTAAATCTGAATTATGTATGTTAATCAACCTTCTCAGTAAGACACTATCAGTACCCAGATTACAAAACTAAAAGGCTTTGCCTACTTCAGCAAGGAGACCCCTTTGAGACTAGAACTTCAATATCGTTTTGCATTTTGTATAATTTTGCATGTTTACAAAGGACGAGATATTAAAGATAGAAACTACATTTCATACTGTGAACTCTAGGCACTTAAGGATTTGTAATTAAATTACTTTATTTGGTGATAAATTGAGTCTGGTAGAAATTACTGAGCTAATTCACCATGCTGGATATAACAGTGCATGGACTAGAGGAATCTAGGTCTCTCTTTTCATAGACTGGTATGCTCTTTCTACCCCTGGGTATGCTTGATCTAGATTTCCTTATTTTTCTTGTTAGTGAGCCTCTGAAAGCCTTGTTTGACCAGAATATAAAAGAGATAATCTAGGACTGGAGAGATGACTCAGCAGTTAGACACACTGACTACTCTTCTGAAAGTTGTAGGTTCAGTTCCCAGAAACCATATGGCAGTTTACAACTGTCTGTACCTGTTGTCCAGTGGGATCCAATTGCTATTTCTGATGTGCCTACATATGTTGATTGAAGTTTCTGTTCCACCTGATTGCACAGCCGTTAAGCTCCGAAGAAATACACAGAGGTCTTCATTAATCATAAACTGATTGGCCCATTAGCTCAGGCTTCTTATTAACTAATTCTTATAACTTACATTAGCCCATAATTTTTGTGTGTGTTAGCCATGTGGCTTGGTACCTTTTTTGGCAAGGCAGTCGTCACATCTTGCTTGCTCTTCGTCTGGCTTCCTCTGTGGCTGGGTGATCACTGCAGACTAAAACTTCCTTCTTTCCAGAATTCTCATTGCCATGCCTCTATTTCCTGCCTGGTTTCTGGCCAATCAGTGTTTATTTAAAATACAAGTGATAGGGTACAGACCATTGTCCCATAGCATAATACGTGTAAACAAATCATTCCTATACATAAAATTAAAAAATTCTTCTCTAAAATTCTTATTTTTCATTGTGAATTAACTTTCAAATAAGAATAGAGAACAAAAATCAATTCTGTCCACCAATCTTAAATAAAATTTTATAAATCTCTAAATAGCATGCAGTATTGCTTTGTAGTATTAAAAACTATTTTGTTGTTGTTGTTGTTTGAGACAAAGTTTCACTACATAGCTGTCACTGCCTGGAACTTGCTGTATAGACCAGGCTGGCCTCCCACTTCCTAAAGTGCGTGGATTAAAGCATGTAGCACAAGACCCAGCCCTAAAAGCAATTTAAATGGCTTCCTACCCATGAGTTTCAACAGGTTTTTTTTTTTCTGACAAACATTCATTTTCCATATATATGTATATATATATATATATAAGGTTTCGTAAGATTATGTCCACTGTGTACTCATTTTCCTAGTGAAGTTATTCTTAATTTGCTCCATTGTCATTCCTATAATTTTGCTTAAAACAAACTATTCTCATGTTTCTTTCTTTGGTTCTGTTACATCTGAGTTCATATTTGAATTTATGTATGTATGTATTCACGTGTGCTGTGATTTTTAGAGATTCATTTAGATCCTATAGCAAGACACAAAGAAACTGACTAATGTAGTCATTTGTGTATGGACCAGGCATATCATTGAAAGGGCCTCATTGGAGAGTGATTTAATTCTAATTAATTTTCCTTGTTGTGGCCCCAAAAGTCAGCACCTATAGGTCTCAATTTTCTGTACCACATCAGCAGTGGCCAAGTCCTGGCTGCCAGCACACCTGTGGGCACAGGGAGGAAATGCCGATGAGCTTGGGGTTTATTTAAAATGTTTTCAAATTAGAAGTAGACTTCCTTCTCTCCTCCCTTCCCCTCCCCTTGCCTCCCTTTTTCCTTCCTTTTTTCCCTCCCTCCCCCCTCTCTTTCTTTTTCTTTTTTTTTATTGTTAAAAGAAAATTTACATTTACTCCCCTTGTCCCAGGCCCTCCTGCTCCTCCACTACCCCACCACCCTCCCCCTGCTTCCTTAAGATGGGGCAGGATACCCTGCCCTATGGGAAGCCCAAGGCCCTCCCCCCTCCATCTCGGTCTAAGAAGATGTGCATCCATATAGAATAGGTTCCCAAAAAGCCAATACATGTAGAAGAGATAGGTCCCTGTGCCATTATCATTGGCTTATCAGTCAGTCCCCATTGGCAGCCACATTCAGAGAGTCCAGTTTGGTCATATGCTCCTTCAGTCCTGGTCCAGCTGGATTCGATGAGCTCCCAATAGATCAAGCACACTGTCTCTGTTGGTGGGCCAGTCCCTCAAGGTCCTGACATCCCTGCTCATCTTCTCCCTCCTTCTGCTCTTCCACTGGACCTTGGTAGCTCAATCCCTTGCTCTGATGTGAATGTGGGTCTCTGGCTCTATCTCCATCCATCATGCGAAATTTCTATGGTGACGATCAAGATATTCATCAATGTAACTATGGGGAAAAGTCAGTTCAGGCACCCTCTCCTCTGCTGCCCAAGTACCTAGCTGGGACATCCCTGTGAACACCTGGGATCCCCTCTACGAACAAGTCTCTTGCCAATCATAACCCTCTGCTCTCGACCACACCTTGGGAGCCCCAGTCCTTTGTTCTGATGTGGATGTGGGTCTCTGACTCTATCTCCATCTATCGGGTGAAGTTCCTATGGTGATGATCAAGATATTCATCAATGTACCTATGTGACAAGGCCAGTTCAGCCACCCTCTCCTCTAAGTACCTAGGTAGGGATATCCCTATGGACACCTGGGATCCCCTTTCTTTTGATTCTTCCAATAAATCAATTTGATTTTAACTTGTGTCTTCTCTCAGGTTCATTCAGCAGGTGCCTTCCATTCTTTTCCTGTAAGTTTTGGTCTTAGGTTTGCTCTAATGTGCTTATTTAATTATCATTGTTTCTCCTGTTTTAAAGTTTCAACTTACTAATGACATGTTTTTTGCAAAAATAATGTTCTCTTGAATTCATTAACATTTTAGTACAAGGGACAGATTTGGAGTTTATTTTAATCTTTTGTGTTAAGGTAAAAGTCAGGGATCAAGATTTTTTTTAAAAAACATGCAATTTTTATGAAAATTGTTATTTAATTCTTTCACAGGAAAGAAGGGAAAAATTAAAGAGAAAATTACACTATCTGAAAAGTTCTCAGTAGAAAATAAAACATGCAGTGCCTCGTCTAGGCATACTTTATATATATAAACACATTATATAAGCATATTTATAAGTATAATTATATTTATTTAAATATATTTATATAAAACTTAAACCAAAAAAGTAACAGATACTTCTGTCTTTTCTGATAAAGATTGCTCATATTTTATTCTCTTCATAAATTGTCCAAATTTAATTTTGTGTTAAAGTTGTTATGTTTATTGAAGAGCACAGGCTATGTTCTGTGGTGATTTTAGTCTTATGGCATTATAACAGTGGTTAACTTCTTAGTAGTTAAAACAGTGCCATAGTCTTAATTCAGTTGTCAAGTGTAGTTCTTCTTGTTAACCTTATTTCACTTTATTATTCATTTGTAATATTTTATTATTTCCTCTTGTTGCACAGTTCTTTTAAAGAAATACTTAGAAGGTCAACATGGAATACAAAGGTGATAGCCACCAGATGGTGCTCTTTACCTGTTTTACCTATGACATAATTAATAAATGTATAATTTTAAAGTGTGGAAGACCTAGAATTATTTGAACATATTATTTGGGGGCATAAAAGAATTCTGCAGAAGGAAGTATTCAAATACCATAAGTTTTAATTCATTTCTGTGTCAAAACCAGTAAGGGCCGTAATTAACCTGTTAGAGAATCTTTGTTTAAGTCAGTGCTTCTGATATTTTGTTTTGACGGTTGAAGCAAACTTAAGCAGGCTTGTGTGTGTGTGTGTGTACGTACATTGTACATGTACGTGTGTGTACATAGACCTCCATGATCTCACTGGGAAGCCCAGGCTGATCATAGACTCTTTTATCTTCTTGCCTCCTGCTCTCAAGTGCTGGCCTCCTGGATGAATACTCCCCAGAGAAACCATTTTTCAGGTGTTGGCAGTTAAACTAAAGGCCACCAGACTCTAGCACTGAGCTCTACCCCTGACCTGAGAAACAACTTCCTCCTTTCCGTTTTTTAAAAGAAATTTTTATGTGTATGATTGTTTTGTCTTTATATATGTCTGTACCACATACTTGCCTGGTGCCTATAGAGACCAGAAAAGGGCACTGGATCCTATGACACTGGAGTGATAGATGGTTGTTTGTTGTTGTGTGGGTGCCGGGAATAAAACCTGTGTCCTCTGCAAGAGCAGCCAAAGCTCTCAGCCACTGAGATGTCTCTCCTGTCGGCCCTGCTACTCTTCTTGGTTTTGTTCTTTTATTCTTACTTTTTTATTTATTTTGATACAGGGTCGCATGTAGGCCAGGCTGGTTTTGAACTTGCTCTATAGCTAAAGATGGCCTTGGACTATCCTCCTACCTCTACATCCCAAATGCTGACATTACTGATACTGACCACCATACTCAGCTAGAGAAACTTCCCTTAATATGTTTCAAGTTAGATGTATTCATTTTGTCTGTCTGTCTGTCTATCTGTTGGCATGTGTATCACACCAGGTATGTGGATGTCAGATGGAGCCTGTAGTTGTTGGTTCTTTCCTTTAGTTATATGGGTCCCAGGGATCATCTCAGGCATGGTAGCAAGTGTCTCTACCTGCTGAGCCATGTTGTTCACCCATAGAGAAACTTCTAAATCTAATAATATTAAATAAAAATAGTTTAGTTCAGCACAAAATCCTATTATTTGCAACTTCTATGCTTAAATGAAATTATTTACCAAAACTTATGTTTCAAATTTTCTATGTATTTTCAAATAAATATTACTGCCCCACTTGAGTTATAGTTTTTTACTAATGTGAGATTCCCCTCTGTATGCTGTGAATAGCATTAATTAATAAAGAAACTGTCTTAGACCAGTGATAGGGTAGAATAGAGCTAGGCAGGAAAAACTAAACTGAATGCTGGGAGAAAGGAGGTGGAGTCAAAGAAGGCATGTAGCACCATCAGAGACAGATGCTGAAACTTTACCACAGCCACGTGGCGCTACAGATTAATGGAGATGGGTTAAATTCAGATATATGAGTTGGCCAGAAATATGCTTAAGCTATTGGCCAAACAGTATTGCAAATAATAATGGTTTCTGAGCAATTATTTCGGGGCTGAGCAGCCGGGAATAAATAAGAGGCCTCCTACAACAATTTACAAGTTAAAGGAAACAATTTCATGTATTCTTGTTTATTTCCTAAAGGAGAGAAAATTAACATTTTTGTTTGAGTCTGTCTGTCTGTGTGTCTGTGTGACTATAGGCAGGTTCTCACTATATAGCCCAGGATGGCTTGGACTTTGTTGCGGTCCTAATTTCTCCATTCCAAGTGTGGGCTATCATGTCTGATTAGAAAATTAGGCTTGATCACCAGTGAGTCCCTTAATTTTATAAAGAAGAAAGATAACTTTTGTAAATGTACTTATTTGTTGGAACACAGTAGCTATGTAGTGCAATAGTTATGAAGATGCACCAGTTGAATGATCATTATAGTCACAATTGCTCCCTGATGAAATACTCTTCTCATTGAACTTAGATAGCCTGGCCATAGGAGATGGTTTTAGGATTTAAACCAGGGTTGGTGGTACTGTCTGTAAGCCTTGTGCTTGGGAGAGTAAATCAGGTGGGTTGGGTCCAGGGGATGGGTGGTGAAACAGGGAGTGCAAAAACGAAAATACATTTTTAACATTTTATAATTATTGTGTATGTGTGTGCACCCACGGTGTGTGCACAAGTGTGGAAGACAGGAGAACATCTAGTGTTTTCTATCACTCTCTGTCTTATTCCCATAATGCATTGTTCCTCATTGAACTTGGAACTAGGCTGACAGCCAGGAAACTCCTGGGATTACAGATCTAGGCACAGTTACACCTGGCCATTTACATATGTGCTGGGGATTAAAACTCAGGTTTCTATTGCTTGTTCAGCAAACCATCTTCCCAGCCCTGTTTTAAACTTTTTTTTTTCCCCCCGAAACAGGGTTTCTCTGTATCACAGCCCTGGTTGCCCTGGAACTCACTTTGTAGACCAGACTGTCCTCGCTCTCACAACAGCCCGCCTGTCTCTGCTTCCCAAGTGCTGGAATTAAAGGTGTGCAACACCACCGCCCGGCTCTGTTTTAAATATTTTAATGCCCACATCATTGTATATTTGTGTTTGAACATGATTGTAAAACATAAATGTAGTTACCATTGGAAGTATTTACCACAGCCATTGTTATGTGTCAGCTATCTTATTAGGACGTATGAAGTTAAGCTTTGTGTTCCTTATCTGTTTTGAGTAGCGATGACAGTCCTGTGGTCTTTACATGTGCCACCGAGGTAAGGAGCCACTGCACTGCTTCATTGTTTACTTTGCTGCCCTTTCTAAAAAAGCCTTTTGTCATCGTTTTGGAGTCGTCTCTCCTAGAAGAATGTAAACTTGATGCTGTTTCCCTCATCAATACCATGTTGTGCATACAGTGGAAGACTTGCATATCTAATTATTTGTTATACTCTAACTGAATAATTATGGCAAGTTGGTCAAAAGTAAATTATTTAACTTTTCCCTTTAGTTGAGATTTACATAATGATGATGAGTATCCTGTACTTTTCAATCTACTTTTCTGAAATTATTAATATTATTACTTGTACTGCTTGGGCCTTGTGAGGGCCAGGCACGTATCTACCCTGGAGAAACAGCCTTCTCCCATAATGCTTTATATAGATGGCTTACAAGCATTTTGTCACTGGAATTTTGGAATCAAAGTAATGCTAATATATCCACTTTCTCAGAGATTTTAAGTGTTGACCAAGTTATTGATTCCTGTTAGAAATGTTGGTAAATCAAGGAATTATGACTAGTTGGTCTATATGTCCTTATAATTCTATTGGTATATGTTTGGGTAAATTGTTAAAAATAACTTTTTTCTGTGAGTTTAAAAGGCAATTTTTTTAGCTAATTTTTGCTGGTCAATAAAGCTGAGAATTTTTCTGTTTTCTTGTTTTGATTTTTGTTTTCATTATCCTTGAAGGAGTAAACTTTTTGTTTATACTTTTATAGACTATTTGAAGAGATAGAGATTGCTAGCAGAGAATTAGTAGAGAAGGTTAAATATGATTAAATATTTTGTGCCTTTTAAAGATTTATTTATTTCATTTTAAGTATATGACTGTTTTGTTTGCATGTGTATCTGTGCACCACCTGTGTCCCTGGTACTCATAGAGGTCAGAAGAGAGCATCAGCTTGCCCGGAACTGTAGTAATAGACTGTTGTGAGCCACCACGTTGTGCTGGGAATTGAACCCAGGTTCATAAGAGCCAGTTTTCAGCCCATAGTTTGTGTTTTTTGTTTTTGCTTTTTTCATGTCATTTTTTTCCATGTCTTCCAATAAAGTGAACGATGCCATAAACAATATTTGTCTGAATTCTCCTTCATTTATGCTATTTTTATTAGTAGTATGGTCCTCTGCCATATAATGGCTTAAATGATATCTACATTGCAACATTTGCATCTTAATTTTATCTTTTGTGGGTGTAGGGTAATGATTTAGGGTTTTTTTTTTCCTGTCTCTAGCATTTATATTTGCATGATAGGAGAAAACATATGGATTTGCTCAGTGGTGGTGGTCCATGCCTTTAATACTAGCATTTATAAGGCAGAAGCAGGTAGAACTATGAGTCTGAGTCCAGCCTGGTCTACAGATTGAATTTCAGAATACCCAGAGCTTCACAGTGAAACCTAGTCTTAAAAAAACATCCAAAAACAAAAAAGGAATGAAAATACATGGTCTTAATTTAATCATTTTAATAAAAGTTTTGAATAAATATTCTAAAACATTAATTCTATATGGATTATGACAGTATCATGGGCCTTCCTTTCATCTGCGTGTTGTCATTTTGTTTGCTCATGTACTTTCCCCCTCATCCCCATTCCTTTCCTTCATCACTACTCCTCTGCATTCTCTTCCACTGTCTCCTTATGTGATCACGCAATGGTTATACCAGAAGAGCAGAGGTACACCCAAAAGGCAAAACCTCTGAACATTCTCAGTATCTGGTATTGTAGATGAGCCATCACAGACTGTGCTGACTACTGGGATAGAATTGTGTATAATATTCTATAAGAGCAGGACATTCCCATCCCCAGTGAGGGAATTGGTGAGAAGGGAATGAGACAAGCTGTCAAAGAGATACATTGAGGTGGATTAATAATCATTGGCTTTAAGGGTCCAATATGAACCCAAGAGGAGTTATTTTGGCAGCCTAAGTAGAGGGATGTCTGAATACAGAGATGCCTGTGTGGCGTTGTCATGGAAAAGAGTGACTACTGTAGAGGAGATTAAAATACATTGTATCCCATGGTGTGAGGAATGGGAAGCTAAACATGTAGATTGGGGTCAGAGTGTGGCAGAGTTTTACACAGAAGCTAAAAGTATTGTGTTTTTATGAGAGGCGGTTCGGATTTGTGGGACATTTTAAGCAGCAAACATACCTAGTGTCTATTTTGTGACCTGATAGTCAATATAATAGAGATTGAAGCAGAGTTGAGGGTGGAGACAAATGAACTAGTTAGAAAGATTTTCATAGTGCAGTAATATACATATTATAATAAGATAGTATCAGCAGTAACTCTCGATCAGAGTGAGTTTAATGAAAATACAGTTTATTGGGGACAGTGTGCACATGTAATCCCAGTGTGGCAGGAGGATTGCCAGGAGTTTGACACTAACATGGGCTAAGGATAGTTAGTGAGTTCTATCTAGGCCAGCTTAGGCAACAAAGTGAAACCCTATCTCTAACTAGAAAAGAAAAAAACAAAAACAAAATCAACTAGAAACATCTTCACCACAGCAAAAGTTCAACAGTGGTGATTGGGCAGGATATAATTACTGATGAGAGCCCATGAAGGGAGGCTTTTTTTTTTTTTTTAAAGAAACAAGGCTTTCTTTTTAAAAATTTAATAATTTTTATTTTATGTGCATTGATGTTTTGCCTTCTTGTATGTCAGTGTGAGGGTGTCAGATCTTGATCTGGAGTTACAGACAGTGTGAGCTACCATGTGGGTGCTGAGAATTGAACCTGGGTCCTTTGGAAGAGTAGTCAGTGCTCTTAGCTGCTGAGCCATCTTTCCAGCTCATGAGGAGTCATTTTGACATTTATGTAGACAGAAACTGATGCTACTAACTTCAGAAAGAAAAGCAGCATGGTTTGAGGGAAGGAATTTGGGTTCGTAATTTGTAAGCTTAATGGAATATTGGAAATATTAAGTTGTAAATGGAAGACGATTACCTGTGACAGAGACAGAATTAGCTCCTCATTATGCCAAGTCATCCTCTCTCTCTCTCTCTCTCTCTCTCTCTCTCTCTCTCTCTCTCTCTCTCTCTGTGTGTGTGTGTGTGTGTACTATTGTTTTTATTGAGCTTTATATTTTTCTCTTCTTCCCTCTACCCTCTCCCATAGTCCCAATTTACTCAGGAGATCTTGTCTTTTTCTACTTTCTATGTAGACTAGATCCATGTATGTCTCTCTTAGGGTCCTCTTTGTTATCTAGGTTCTCTAGGGTTGTGAATTGTAGGCTGGTTTTTCTTTGTTTTATGTCTAAAAGCCACTTACGGGTGAGTACATAATATATTTATCTTTCTGGGTCTGTATAACCTCACTCAATATGATGCTTTCTAGAGTCTTCAGTACATTTTAAAAATAAAACCTGGGAGGGTAGAGTTAATACTTTTTTTTCATTGCCTTCATTATTTCATTCAGTTCTCCTAGCAGCATGCATGAGTTAAAAAAAATAGTACTATCTAGAGTTTCAGGAGGGGATATATTGACCACAATCAAACAAGTGAGCAGTGGATGTTTAAACATTGGTCAATCTAACTTTAAAACCTAGGCTTTCAGCCATTTTGCTATCTGCCTGTCTTGTGGTGTGGAAGAGCTGATTTAAACACCATACCCAGCCTTGGTCTGTAATCAGATGTATGTCATAGCTAAAGATTAAAAATATGTAATTAATGTCAAGATTAGCTATCTAATTTTCTTAATAAAAAGCTTAACCAAAAAAAACCATTCATTACTGTGTCTTTGTGGTAGAATATTTTTGAAAATGTGTGTGTGTGTGTGTGTGTGTGTGTATGTACTTATCCCACTATCATGAGATTTGAGTAAATTCTTAATACTCTAAACCAATAATAAATTATCCCATTCTCCTTTCCTATCATGTTTAAACATTGGCTTATATCTGGCCCATTATTGACATGATTGGTGAGATTGAGGAGGAGTTTTGATGAAGGTCTTGGAAAATTTTCACTCCCATTTCTTGGTATTTCCAATTTGATGAGTGTTTATAATTAGGGGTACATTTATGTAACATTTTTCAGAATTGTTCCAGATAAAGCCAAAACATTGATGACAGTGAAAATGAAAGGATGTTGAGGTCTTAGATCCTTAATGATTTGTTCTGCTGTCTAATTACCATATCTTAAAGCTGTTCTGATGAAATTAAAGGAAATTGTGCTGAGGATTTAGTGCAGTGGAGTAGGGCTTGCCTTGTATCTACAGGACTCTTGCATCATTTTTTGTGTATTACATGTATCATTTATACCCTAACTCTGGTAATGATAGCACTGAACAAATTTCAGATGAACATAATTTGTGAATACTAAATTAAATTTTTGATAAGATGATAACAAGAGATTGATGCCACATTAAGAAAATAATAGACTGTGACCATGTAGGTATTATAATAGAAATTTAAAAATGGCTCAGTAATAAAACTCTTTTAACCTAATTTACTTTGTTAATAGACCCAAGGCAGGGGGAACCAAAATGGTCACCTTCACAGCTTCTGAAAATGGTTCTGATAGAAGGTCACACCTATTCTGAGAGATTAGGTAGGAGTCAACGGACCTTTGTTTTGTTTTGGAGACAGGGTTTCTCTGTGTAGCCCTGGCTTTCCTGGAATTCACTGTGTAGACCAGGCTGGCCTTGAACTCACAGATCTGCCAGCCTTTGCCTTCCAGGTACTGGGATTAAAGGTGTGCGCCACCACCACCAGGCTCACAGGGTACTTCTTAATATGATAAAATACATTTAACTTAGGTTGAAGAGATTACTCAGGGGTGAGCGCTTGCTTTGCAAGCATGAGGACATGAGTTAGAATCCCTAGCATCCACATAAAAAGTAAACATGGCTGTGAAGAGGCCTAACAACATCAGTGCAGCCAGGACAGACTGCAGACTAACAATACTGCTATTACGTGTCACCGGTACAATAACCAGGAAAAGTCAAAAGCTGTACCGTGCGGGGGACCAATCAGAACTGAGAGAAACAAGTACTACATGTTTCAGAACTAAGAACAGCTTACGTAACTTGGATATAGGTTATCTATTTCCTTGTGGCAGTGCCAGGACCAATCACTGTCTGACAAAACTTCTGTTACCTCAGTCCTGTCCAATCAGGTGTTCTACCCCCATCTGAATCTGAAATTGCCCTAACCCCCCATCTTTTACTTTTTCAGAACACTGTCTCAATTCAGCTTGAGGCTCACTGATCCAACCGCTGCTTTGGAATGGACAGAGAGTCCAAACTTGAGCTTGTAATAAAGGTTCTTTGCTTTTGCATCCGAACTCTGACTCCTGGTGGTCTCTGAGCGGTTCATGACTCGGGTATAATAGCCTGCATGTGCTGGATCTCCAACTGACTGCATGTGCCAGTAGCCCCAGCTGACCCAAACTGCAAGCTTCAGTTAGTGAGAGACTGTCTCAAGGCAATGGAACAAAGCTTGGATGAAGAAACCTCCCTTCTGTTCTTGGTGTGTCCACACGAGTGGGCATGGTGCTTTCCACCACACACCATATGCACCCATTTGCTTGTTTACCAGCCTCTGTGCCTAAACCCAGTATCTCCCTTATGAGGAAACACTTGATACCTTCTTCCTAAGGTGAGCAGTAAATACAGTTGTATAGTTTATACAAATACTTAACACTGCTAGAGGTTAAATGCAGTGATATTTGGTGAAATGAAACCACAGGTTGGTATAATCATGTGTTTGAAAACTTTACATAATCAAAACCACAAGTGACATAAGAATTCATCAAAAATACATATACGGTGTAAGCATTTGTATATTTGAATATTTGAAAACCTTATTTACAAAGTGAGAAAGAAAAGATAAAATACTTAATATAAGCTTACCAGCTACTATTTAAATCCTGTTAGAAAAGAACTATTGAAACACATATAAAAGACAGATCTGAACAAAAAAATGATGTGGTTACAATCTTTTACTTTAATCACAGATTTTATTACATTTTACCCATGAGGTTTTGTAGAATTGGCCATTAGCCTTCTATTGTATACAGCAGTGACTCTAAGCAGTTCTTTGTTTTGGTAACATCCTAATTTTGAAATGTTAGTGTTTAAATGTTTTCTGAATTTACAAAATATCAGGTTTCACTATGACACTTTTATATGTGCACATCATTTTTCTCTCCTTCCTCCCCTAATTAATGTATGCATATACATATTTATTTATTTAGCAGCATTAGGGAATGAACCTAAGGCCTTACACAGGCCAGGTGAATATTTAGCTTTTGAACCATATCCCCAGCCTTCTTTTTGCTTCCTGTTGAGATGGTGTTTCACTAAGTTGCTAGGGCCAGCCTTAAACTCGCTCAGGCAGGATTTAAGCTTATATCCTTTCTGCCTCAGTTTCTTAAGAGGAATAGAAGGCCTGTGCCACAGGCCCAGTGTTAATAGTTTCCCTTCTACTTACATGCCACACACTTATACATTCTTACTTAAAAAAAAATCTAAACTCTATGTTTAAGAGAGTCTTTCTGAATCTGGCTTTTTCATTTAGCATGATGATGTCCAGTTCTATCCATTTTCCTGCAGAGTGAAACTCCATTGTGTATACATACTGTATTGTTTTCTTTGTCTACCCATCTGCTGATAGCCCTCTAGGCTGATTCCCTGCCTTGTCTCTTATGACTAGCACTGCAGTAAAGACGGATGTGTAGTTATGTCTGTGTTATGCTGACTTGGGTTTCTTTTGGCATATGCACAGGATTGGAATAGCCATATCCCATGACTGATGTCATAGTCTCACCATCAGTTCATTAGCCCCACCCCTCTAATTTATCGATGACAGTCATTCTCACTAAAGCGATATGCAATCTCAATTTGTTTTGATCTGCATTTCCCTGGTGACAAGGGACGTTGAACATTTTTAATGTATTTTTTGGCTATTTTTACTTCTTTTGAGAACTGTTTGTTGGGCCATTTATTATCATATGATTTCAGATTTTTTTGGCTTTAAATTTTTTGAATTCTTTATTATTCCAAATATTATGACACATAATAGACAGGTTTACCCCTGTCCATCATATGCCATAACATTTTATTACTAGTACGAGATCATCTTTCCATCTGCCATGATGACTGGCAGAAGTTGAGATTGTGATTGCTCCATCATCTTGAATCCTGACGTGAGAAGACATGAAGCTGCATCCTCAGATGACCTACTGCAGGAGGCTGCTGACAGTTTGAAGTTCTCACTGGATAAATGTTACTTGAAGGTTACTTGGTCATTGATACAACCTTTATGTGAGAGCGGCTTTATTTTGTAAACAAAATTAATTTAAAAGAGACCTCTGTAGAAGTATCAACAATTATATACAAGTTTTAGCTATTTGGTTTAGAGAGCTTAAAAGTCACCCAATTTAGGAACACATTAGCATAAAAATTTTCACAACTTATGTAAACTATGAAATGAGTTATTGCAACTAAGAAACTCATTTTAAAGACATAAAAACTACCATGTCTTTCGTTATCAATTCTGACATTAAATCCATTCCGAAGCTGGGTAAAATTCTCAATTTAATAAGACATATGTAGAATCTGCGTGATTGTTTTGTACTTTAATATTCAAAATTCCAAAGTTGTCCTTATGTACGTTTCAAAACTATCAGAATGTTATTACTTATTTAAAAATATCAGCTACTGAAGCAGTTTGTAATTTGACATTAATCCAGCATATTTTTAAATTCTAATTCAGAAACCTTTATCTTTCTCCAGATTTTTGTATGATAGTTTGACATTATAACTACTAATGAATGAGCAAAGATTAGATAAGTATACAGACCAATATATTCTTTGTGGTTTTTTTTTTTGTTTGTTTGTTTTTGTTTTTCGAGACAGGGTTTCTCTGCAGCTTTGGAGCCTGTCCTGGAACTAGCTCTTGTAGACCAGGCTGGCCTCGAACTCACAGAGATCCGCCTGCCTCTGCCTCCCAAGTGCTGGGATTAAAGGCGTGCGCCACCACCGCCCGGCCAGACCAATATATTCTTAAGATTATCACTTACTGATAGTAAATTAGACTTCCACACTACATGATTCTTGTTTATCTACGCAGTAAAATTAAACTATTAAATTCAGTGCAACTTGTGCTGTAAATAAACTGTTAGCAATGAGCACAACTGTGAGAGCTGCTTATATGAATTATTCCCTGAACTTATTATCTCCATGTCGTTAGCATGTAAGATAATGATCCTAATTACCATGGCTTTAAACTCAGGGGAGTTAGCAATTTATGTGTAGAAGTTTCTGGGCTGTGGTTACGCCACCCACAAGAGTATTCAGAGAACCGCAGACCAATCTTCAGTTTTTTCCATGCTTTTTCTTCACTTGTTTATTTCTTGATTTTTATGTTTAGGATTAGAGTTACAGTATTTTGCCTTTAGATATTAATAATTTGTGAGTGTGTGTGTGTTGGGCGTGTGTGTGAAGTTCAGAAGATGACTTTGCAGAGTCAGCGTCCACCTTTGTTTACTAGTTTATTTACAGCAAAGTTACACTGAATTTAATAGTTCCAGGGGTTGAACTGGAGTCGAGCAGCTTCTGTTGTAAGCACCTTTAGCTGCTGAGCCTTCTCTCCTACCTGTGAATACCTTTAAAAAGGCATTATGAAAAATATTAAAAGTAAATTTGTTCACGCTCTTTGGGGTTTATTTTATGTTGTAGGTAAACAAGGTACACTTTTCTTTCACACAAGTTAGCATCTCCCATGTTTCCATAAACAGTGTGTAATTGCTTGAAAATTCTAGGTTAAAGGTTAATAATCAATTTTCTCCTCTAAAAGTATTCATACTAAAATGATTTATTTTTACAGAACTTGGTATTAACATAAAGTCCTTCCTAAGCTTTAATTTCATGTTTCTGGTCTTAATTTGAGGTTTTGATGAACTCCTTTGTCTATTTTCTCTTATATTGTAGTATAAATTATCTGTAATAAGCTCTGCTAATTAAAGTTGATAAATCTACAACTGCCTCTATTATACACTAATCAATTATACACTAATTTAATTCTACTTAGCAGGATACAGTACATCATTAATCGGTTTCAGATTTAATACAGCAGATTTAGAAGTAATCAAAATTTGAAGCATATTATTAGCAGGGAAAATGAAGAATCATGGTGTCTAGTAATTCACATATCAGCCCTAAACTAAGATTTCTTACTAAAAAATTGAAAGTGTACAGCTGCTGTTTATTTTATTGTTGATTGCCATGGGCAAAAGTGATGACTATTCAACCTAAGTACTAATGATATATTACAAGATTTTGGGTAAAAGAGTTCTTTTGGCTTTTTCCCAAAAAAACTTTTGTCTTTTTAAAAATAAGATTTATTATTTTATATGTATGACTGCTCTGCCTGAATATCATATATGTTCCTAGTACTCACTGAGTCTGAAGAGGGTGTCAGACACCTGGGACTAGAGTTAAGGATAGTTGTAAGCCACCATGTGGATTATGGGAATCTAACCAGGGTCTTCTGTAAGAAGCAACAGCTCCAACTTTTGTTTTTTTAAATGTATTTTTTTGGATTTATTTTTAATTAAATGTTTGTGTGTATGTGCACATGGGCATTGGTGACCTTGTAAGGAAAGCATCAGGTTCTCCTGCCTGATGTAGATGCATGCCCTTTTGGTTTTTTAAGACAGATTTTACTGTGTGGTCCAGGTTGGCTTTCAATTCAATATATAGCCCAGGTTTGCCTCAAATTTATGATCTTTCTCCTTTAGCTTCAGCTTCAGAAGGCTTGTATTCAGGCTGTGCCACAGTTTCCAACGCTACAGGAGTATATTCTGCATTTTCTTATCCTTCATTGCATTTTCCTCCTTCTCCTTCACTTAAATTCTTAAAAACAATGTAAGTGGCTAGAGAGGTGGCTCTGGAATAAAGGATATTATTGCTCTTGCAGATGACTGGGTTTTGGCTCCAGCATCCGTATTATGTGGCTCAGAGCTCCAGTTCCTGGGGAATGCCTTCTGGTCTCGCATGTTGCTTAGATGGTACATATAAATGCATGCAGGCATACATACATCACATAAATAAGAATGTATAGATTTTAGCTATTTGTGTGATCCACAGCTTTAATCCTAGTATGCAGAGGCAGAGATGAGAGAATCTTAGTTTGAGGCTGACTTGCAAACCAGCTGGTGTTATGTAGTGAGTTCTTTCTTTTACGTAAGTAAATAGAAGTTTGAGACAGTATTTCATGCAGACACTGTTGTCCTCAAATTTCCTATGTAGGGTCATTACCTTTATCTTTCAGTTCTGCTTCTTGTACCAGCGTTTTGATTTCTGTGGTTCTTGACATATGCCCAGGGCTTTCTTCATGTCACACAAGGACTCTACCAAGTGTGTATGTTTTTGTAAGAATGTTCTAAGTGGAGCTTTGTGGCTTTGGAGTCTGTTAAGCTTATTACACTTTTTTGTTTTTTCCTGAGTAAATCTGTTTTGGTAACAAGTTTCTGGGAAGCCCATGAGTATTTGATCCCTTGTATCTCAAGTCAACCTTTAAAACCACAATGGGAATATACGCTTATAGTTGAAAACTCAAGTGACCGAGATGGCTTTTTCCTGGAAAAACGAGAGATCCTGCTCCTGTTTGTTCATCTCTGTCCCTGCACAAGGGCCTCTCGTAAATGATTCTGTCTTGTCTATGTGATTGTGCTGGTTTTGCTATCTCTACCTTTCTGTGTCGTGTGGTGTAAGGTAATCTCTCACATTGCTCTCTGTCTCCCCTTTCCCTCGTCTTTCCCTGGTTTTAGTCACAATTTTTGTTCCTTCCTAAATTGATTGCGATTTGATTTCAAATAATAAAATGAAACATATTACATGGTGTATTGGTTGTGTTTCCTGCCCCCATGTACTTAGAGGTTTTCTGATTTTTCCACTATAAGAAACACAATTTTAATATTTTTGTGTGTATTTTTACAAAATTTCGGCCTTTTTTTTTAAAATAAAATATAGCTGAATGACCTCACATTTAAAATTCAGTTGTAAGCTGTCTCATGAAAGTTGTATTAACTACATGTTATACATGGCTATAATAATGCTTGTGTGTGTGTGTGTGTGTGTGCACGCATGCACACTTGCACAGATGCATGCTTGCCTATATATGCACATGTGAATGCCAGAAATCAATGTTTTTAAAGCTTTGTTTCTATTGTGTAGATGTGTGTGTACATATCACTTGAGTGTGGCAGCTGTGGAGGTCAGAGATCTCCTGGAGCTGGAGTTACAGATTGATGTATTTTACCTCATGAGGGTGCTCAGAACTCAACTGGCATCCTCTCTGGAAGTGCAGCAAGTGCTCATAATGGCTGAAACATCTTTCCAGCCCCCAAAGGTCGATATTTAAAATTACAGTGTGTGTGTAGGGTAGGTAGGTAGGACTGTTGAGATTAAAGTGTGTACTGTAAATCCGACTTTTCATGGAGTTTAGGGACTGATCTCAGGTCATCAGACTTCCCTGGCTACTCCTTTTGCCCACTAAGCTATCTTCCTGGCCCTCTACCTTTTTTTTTTTTTTTTTTTTTTTTTTTTGACAGGGTCCCTCACTGTTTTAGATAGATTGACTGGCCAGCAAGCAGCTAGGATCCAGCACTGCTGGGCATCTTCTTCACTTCTCCCTGATTTTTCTTTTTGAGACAGTCTCTCTTACTGAACTTAGAGCTGGCTGATTTGAGTGAACGGCTGTCTATCTCCTATGGTCATCAGCACTGAGATCACACAGGTGCTTGTGGTTTGAATTCAGGTCAGCATGCTTATGCAGCAACCATGTTACCAGCTGAGCTGTCTCCTGATCCTCCAGAGGCCAGAACTTTTAAAGATTGATTTTTTTTTCCTCCTTTGGTTGTTTTCACTGAATGTATGTACGTGCACTACATGTGTTAGTCCCTGCTCTTAGACTTGGCACCCAAGTTAGGCAACTCACAACTGTCTGTAACTCTAGCTCCTTCCTGGGGATCCACACTCTCTCCAAAGGACCCGTGCAGGTAGACATACACATAGAAAAATAAAGAAATCTGAACAAAAATTTAAGAAGAGAAATCTTTTAAAAATGAAATGAAATAGTTACTCCTAAACTCACTGAACAGTTGTTGATAAAGATATGAATGAAAGAGGCCTGGAATGCTATCCGTATGCAAACCTGAATTAGAATCAAATGGCTTTAGAAAAAATGATTGAAGACAAAGCAACAGTGGGAGGAGACCAGCCTTTATTCTTCAGCTGCAAAGGGATTTGAAGACTGAGTCAGTGGCTAGTGCAGGACACTAGGTGGCGCCATTAGCTTACACTGCTCTTTTGAAGGCAGGAAGCTGAATAGCTTTAGTATCTTAAGTAAAATGCCTTTTATTGTGTGTATTTCAAGATAATATCGTGGTTCTTGATTTTTTTCTCCTGGTTATTTTGAAAAATGTCACCAATATTTGTGTTTTAAAGCAGTTCGTCTGCTTTAAACTGTTGCTGTAAAAGTCACAATCTTTTTGTAATTTTTAAAGACTATGTAAAATGTATTTTTATTTAGAGTGATTTCAAGCATACTTTGAATTGCATTAGTCATATGGAATTTTATGTGTTAATATACTTGTCACCTTTTCTTTGATTAGTGTATAATTCAACCCATCTTTTTGAAAACAGAATATAATTCCCTGGTTCTGTCTTTTATTTTAACATTCTAGATTAATAATGATTAAATGTTTTAATTTATGGAGATGATTTGTACCATTAAATTTTTACCAATGGGTCTATTGTGCAAGTGACAAAAACCATAGCTCAAAGTTGTTAAGCAAATGGGAAGTCAATAAATAGATCCTGGTGTAACTTCAGATGAAACTTAACTATAAGGATTAAATAATATTATTTAGAGGCATTTCCAATACTAGTTTATTTTCCTTGATGTTGGTTCCGTTTGCCAAAAGGGTGACTGCCGTCAGTTTATATTGTTTTTTAAAATTATTTTTATTTGTCCTTGTAGCTCCAAATTCAGTGTGATTTTAGTAGGCCTGCTAGGACTGTGTTGGGTTCAAGACCTGTTCCTACAATTAAAGATGGAATCTATGGTAGAAATGTAACTGATCAAGAATGATGACGTGAACCAGACAAAGTGGCACATGCTGTGATCCCCATGTTCAGCCTAGTCTACAGAGTAAAAGTTTGCCTCAAAAATAGCAAACAATAATAAAATAATAGAGTTTTAGAGTTCTGTCAAGCAAGTTTGAATATTGTTAGGGGAATAAAGAATGGTTAGAGGGCTGGAGAGATGGTTCAGCAGTTAAGAGCACTGGCTGCTCTTCTACAGGACCTGGGTTCTATTCCCAGCACCCACATGGTGGCTCACAATAGTCTGTAACTCCTGTTCCAGGATATTGCACACCCATTCCTTACCTCAGAGGGAACCAGACAAGCAAGTATACACAGACATACTTACTAGGCAAAGTACCGTACACATCAAATAAGAGAGAGCGATAGAGAGAGAAAGGAAGAGAGAGTGGTTGGATAATTGCATTCATTTCTTTAAGAAAGCCACCTTAAGCTATATTCATTTCTTAAGTTGCTAGAATTACTTTATTTTAATCTCATCTCTGTTACAACTAATTATGGCTTTTCTCAGATCTTGTCCTCATTGACAAAATTAGGGCTATGTACTGTTGATACAGTTGTGGTCATGATAAAATAGTGCAGAATAACAGCTGATCTTCATCTGACATTTCAGATGTCTTAAGTGAGGCTGATTGATGCACATTAGGATCTTATCAGCCCTTATATAGCTCAGATTAATTTATGGGCTTTGAATGTCACAAATGTAAATTTATAATGGTCAGTTTTAAAATAGAATTTAACTTCTTGACAGTTGACATATCCTGTCCTGTTTATGACTCATCTTCATTTGTATGAAATGCGTAAGGTTCTGCAGGGGTTTTGTAATTAATCTTGTTGGAAATATAAATTATCTTTAAAGACTAGCAATAAATATAGTGAAATTATGATAAATGATTTTGTTGTTTGGGGAAATAAACTGTTGTGTGTTTGAAGAATATAAGTTGGCAGCAAGGGAGAGAAATGAATAAGTATTGCTTAAGCTTGTTTCTTAATTAAAGTGTTTCATTGCTCTTTACAGTATTCGGAAATGTATTTTAAATGTAGCATTTATTTTTCACTTACAATTTGTCTTTATTATAATATGTTGCTTATATTCATCATAATTTTTTCTCACTGACTGTAAGACTTTTGTAATTCGTTTAGGTTAACTGGTATATAGTATCAAGAGCTTCCATGATGGCCTTTAAAGTGTTTCAGTGTGATAGATTTAGTAATACACAATTTCAGTATCTAACAATATAATGAAGCTCTTGATAGTGATGGAATAAAAGAATTCTCTTTAAAGCTGTGTACTAGTGTGTCATTGTTCAACTCACAGCACAGTTAAAGCTGTGTAACGCTTGTCTCATTCACTGAGAATCAAGAAGTGTCAGTAGAAACATGAAGTTATATCAAGTACTCAAGTAAAAGTGTTATTTACTTATTTATCTATCTTTTGGGGCAAGCTCCATTTAGTTTAATGCCACATACTAATGTTTCAGCCGTGATAAGCCTTGGGTATGAAAGGACCTGCTGTCTAATGGAGGCATGGTTGAAGAAATGAGAAACACGGACACTGTAGGCGAAGAAAAAGGACTCCCCTTTCAACAATAAAAAGTTACTGCAGAGGGTTTAGCAGAAGCCTTTATAGGCCGAATAAGGACCCTCAAAAATAGAAAATAGACCAGAATATTGAAAGAGTTTCATGAATAGAGAGGAGTGTCCTGGTACATTGTCTGTTTAGTACCAAATGTATGGTGAAGAAAAGTGAGCAACTACCATGTGCACATTCTGAAGAGCTTCGGTCAGGATGTTTAGCAAACTAGGAAGTATGCATTGTCACCACAGGAAAAGAAAACCCTTCACTCTGTCTCAGGTGGGAATCAGTGCTGCTTGTGACCTTGACTCTGTTGACATTCTCTTCCCTTCCCATTTCTTCCCTTCCTCTCCCCTCCTCCCTCCCTCCCGCCCGCCCTTCCTTCCTCCATTTCTCTCTCTCTCTCTCTCTCTCTCT
>JAQHUG010000198.1:881802-933736 GCA_028555095.1 Dicrostonyx torquatus
AGGGTTTCTCTTTGTAGCCCTGGCTATCCTGGAACTCATTCTGTAGACCAGGCTGGTCTTGAACTCACAGAGATCTGCCTGCCTCTGCCTCCCTGAGTGTTGGGATTAAAAGCGTGTGCCACTTCTGCCCAGCTGCTACTGCTGCTTCCTTTTTTTTTTTTTTTTTTTGAGACTAGGTAGCCCAAGCTGGTCTTGAAATCTCTCTGTGTTTGGGATGACTTTGAACTTCTGATCCTTCTGCTCAGCTTTATAAATGCTGGCTTCATGGGCATATGTTACTGTATCTAGTTTATGTCATTCTGGGGATTCAACCCAGGGTCTTGTGAAAGCACTCTGAAAACTATGCTTCATCCCTGTCTCTTAAAAGTGAAAATATTTATGGAATAAGGACAAAATGAAATAAAATATTTTGTGTAAAGCAGTTCAGAATATTTTGTATTTTAAGTTCCTTACAAAGAATCAAGGAAATTAAGTATAAAAGTTGGTAGTAAGCTAAATGTTACTGAAAGAATATGTTGGAACAGTGGCTCACTGGGTCATAAAGGCTGTTGCCACAAAACCGGATGACCTGAATTCAAGTACAGGGGCACACATAGTGGAAGGAGAGAACCATTGACCACAAGTTTTCTTCTGACCTCCATCTTTGTACTGTGATGTTTGAATTCCACACTTGAGCAAACATATGTGTGCGCGCATACACACACACACACAATTAAAAACTAAAGTTTCTGTGTAATTAGTGCGCTGTGCTCAGTGGTTCTGAAGGACGTCTGTCTCCATTCAGTTACCACTTGCCCACTGTCTCACCCAGAACAACTTCCAAAGTTGGTGCTCCATGGTGGGGAGTGCAATATTTTTGTCTTTATGTTTTTCATATTCTGTACTTTGCCTACAAATACCTACAGTTGTGTTATAGTAGCCTACAGTATTCAATACTGTAACATGTTACATATGATTATAATCTGGGAGCAAATAGCCATTCCATGCACCTAGATTTGTAGCAAGCTATTCTTTTTGGTTTGTATAAGCACACTCTAGTGTTACACAATGACAAAGTCTCTTTATACATTTTCTGAATGCATCCCCGTCATTAAGCAACACGAGTCCTCTGAACCTCTAATTTTGGTCAACATCAAAGCCAAAGCATTGTTAACATGGGAACATTCTTCAATACCACAGCAATTAACATCCTGGCAAAGACTGCTCAAGCTGGTTCAAATAGACCACTGCACTGGCTCTTGGAGACTTGAGCAAAGTTGTTGTCCATTTTAACTGTAGAGTTGGCAGCTATATGGCATTTAATGGAGCCAGAGATGAAAGGGTTAGAGATGAGCATCCTACATGTTGGAGAAGCTCCGTGGTGGCTATTCCTGTAAGTTGGAGATGATGGCATAGGATGCTTATAGAGATGAGAATACGAGGAGGCAGTGCTTAGCTGTGACAGCAAGGGAGAATGTATTAGTTTCTGTTGTAGCCATAACAAATGCCCACCCAAAGGCTCTGTCTTTTTATGGAGCTACAGCTTCCTAGTTCAGAAATGTCATATCGTTTCTTTCCGAGCTAGTTTTCTGCTCTAGGTTTTCTCCTCAGCCCCACTCTTTGGCAAAGGAGTCTAAGTTGCCCAAGGTTGCCTCAAACTTGTCATCTTCCCATGGGGTGGAAGGTGCCTGCTTCTGTGCTCCAGGTTTCCCTGGTTGCTGTTGTGATGATGTAAGCAGGACTGTTTCTTTTTCTCAAACTGTTACAAGCTGAAGTAGCTTCTTCTTTTCTTCTCTCCCCCCTCTTTCTTCTCATGTTTGATTTTTTTTACTTTTGTAGGATGTGATGGGGGAGGATAGGATCTCATTGTGTAACCCTGACCTTGCATTTGCTTTGCAGACCAGGTGTGACCCCAGACTCACCTTGATCTGCCTCCTGAATGCTAGAATTAAAGGCCTGTGTCATCATGCCCAGCTAAGGCTTCACTTGTCATCAAACCACTTTCTCTGCTTTGTAATCTAGGTTTGTGCCATTCATTTATTTCCAAGAGTTCTAATCTCATCACTTTTTGAATCCTTGAATTATTTGGGAATTAAAGTTTTAAGATTTTATTTATTTATTTATTTGATTGTTTGGTTTATGTGCATAGTGTTTTGGCTGCATTTATGTCTGTGTGCCATG
Source organism: Dicrostonyx torquatus (assembly GCA_028555095.1). Classification (NCBI taxonomy): domain Eukaryota; kingdom Metazoa; phylum Chordata; class Mammalia; order Rodentia; family Cricetidae; genus Dicrostonyx; species Dicrostonyx torquatus. The sequence continues at coordinate 883,963 of JAQHUG010000198.1, forward strand.
TACTTGCTTAGTGCTCTTAGAAGTCAGAAGAGGGCATTGGGTCGTCTGGAACAGGAGTTACATATGTTGTGAACTGCCATGTACACTCTGGGACTTGAACCATGTTTCTCTGGAACAACAGTCAGTTGTCTTAACTGCTGAGCAATGTCCAGCCACAGTTTTTGTTCTTTGTTTTTGTTAGCTAGTTTGTTGCTGCTGGTGGTGGTGGTGTGTGAATATGTGCATGTGAGTGCAGGACAGAGACATTGGGTCACCTTGGAGCTGAAGTTTTGGCCATAGGACGTGGATGCTGGAAACCAAATGCAAGTCCTCTGTAGGAGAAGCAAGTGCTGTCCAACACGGGGCTGCCTCTCTACCCCCTAGGAATTGTTTTAAAAAATTAGCTTTTGAAAAAAGAATTTATTCCCTGGTCCTTCCTTTTCATATTTTTATTCAGGTTAGCAATAAAGCATTCTGTTATACCATGGTGACATCATTTAGAAGTTATATTTGCTTTGTGTTTAGAAAGCAAGTTCTGTGTAGTGCCCATTCGTTGATTTTTTTCACTCTATCTGGTGTTTTATATGTACTTAATAAAATATTTATTTTCCAATTATTAGAAATAAAAGTACATTTATTTGGTATGTTCCATGAGTACATGATTAAAGTCGGTAATTATTTCTGACTTGATGTATTTGACTTATTGGGGTTTATATGCTTTTCTAGTCAATACTGGGCAAAGGTATTGAGATATTTGTGCTGCTAAATTTGTTTAAAAAATTTTAAGTTAAAAGATTTTAGGCTGTGTGTATGTGTGTTGGTTTGGAGGTAGGAGACCCGCTATGTATAGCTCTGACTCTCTTAAATCTGATCTCAGTCAGTCTTCCTACCTCAGCCTTTGGAGTGTTGGCAGTATAGCCAGAATGTATCCACATGCCTGACTTGTCTTCTCCTTTCTTTCTCCTTTGGAATGATGAGAGTATAGCTGAATGTACCCACATGCCTGACTTGTCTTCTTCTCCTTTCTTTCTCCTTTGGAGTGATGGGAGCATAGCCAGAATGTACCCACATGCCTGACTTGTCTTCTTCTCCTTTCTTTCTCCTTTGGAGTGATGGGAGTATAGCCAGTGATGGAAGAGTACCCACATGTCTGACTTGTCTTCTTCTCCTTTCTTTTTTTGGAGAGCAATGCAATAATACAAACTTTAAGTACTAATTAATTTTCCTCCAGATTTCCTCCTTCAGTATTTTCTCCTTTTGTTTAATCTTAGTGTTGCTAATATTGTAGCGATATTAAGAAGCAGTAGGCACCTTTGCTGGTCCTGAAGAGGCTGGAGTTTCGGGTGGTTGTGGGTGGTGGGAAAGAACAGCAAGCACACTGTAGAATTTAACCACCTCTATGCAATATTTGGGTATCTTGGGTTTGATTTTTAAAATTTTAAACCCCAAATAATCTGTTATCCTTTCTACCTTTTGTGAGTTTTTTTTATTGTTTCTTTCATATTATATATACTCAAAGTGTTTGGGCTGGTGAAATGGCTCAGCCAGGAAAGCTCATGCTTCGAGGCCTGATGACCTTAGTTGGTTTTTCAGGTCTCACATAGTGGAAGAAGAGAATTACTCCCACAACTTGTCTTCTGACCTCTAAACATATCTCTATCCATGGTACATGTGTGCACACACTCTTACATGCATACAATAATGTAATAAAAATCTCTTTAAAAGATTCAGAGAGACAAAGTCATAAGAGATTTGTTTAAAAAATTAATTTTAAAAAGAATTGGTCTTGTCCTGTGGATGCAGTATTTATCTTCATTTCTTTTTCTTTTGTTTCATAATATATTTTATTTTTCTCCAAGTTTCCATTACTTTTTTTTAAAATTTGGTTTTCTCACTTCTCAGCAGTTTCATTCAGTGTGTGATCTTGGTCTCTCTGTTTAATAGTGGGATAGTAATTGGATGATAGGACTTGTCAGCTGAGTCACTGTTAAATGTTTTGTGGTGTTTCATGATCTTGACGTTTGGTTTGTTTCTTAGATTGGGCTGGTTCTAGAAAGACATTGTTTCTTTCATTCTAGGATGGAAGAAGGAGAATAAAACTTGAAGTTTCAGTTTTGTTTGCCAAGTTTGTATTAGCCTTTCTGCTGCCGTAACATTTTTCTGTTCTCTGTTTATCTTCTGTAAAAAATGCCACCACAGTCTGCCTGGATGAGACACAGACTGTCAGCCTGTTGTGCTCAATGTTAGAGGGGAGTCTCAGGTTTGGCGGTGCACCTTCACTCTGTTCTGTTTGCTTGGTGCTTTTTGAGTCAGAGTCTCTCCATGTAACCTTAGTTGTCCTGGAGCTTACATGTGCCTGTCCTTGCCTCCTTAGCTCTGGGATCCAAGGTGTGCTCCTGTTTCTAGCCCCACTCTGTTCTTAGATCCCAGTGCAACCTGTGTGCTTCTTTTGGGTGGGATGGCAGTCTAAATTTGTTTACATTTCAAATTTCTTCTGGGCTTCTCTGCTCCCACTTAAGACACAACATTCTTGAATCTCATGAACTAACCCCTGCTGTTCTCTGCTCTCCACTGTCCTGTGTTGCTATTACTTTCTTTGCTGCTAAGTTTAACACTAAGAATAGTCCTAGTGTAGAATTCTTGGGTTTATTTTGCCAACGTTCAAAAAGCAGATTTTAGTTTTCTTAATCATTTGGAAATTATGTTCCTGTACAGATCCAGGTAATCATATTAAGAGTTGTGAAAAGCATGTATGATGATCATTTGTAGCAGGTGAATAAATTAGTAGCCGGTGAATGGTCTTTTGTATTGTATGAGGGTAGTGTTGATCTGCTGCTTTATGTGATGATGATGTTGATAGGCTGCCTCAGTTTTCTGCGTCAGATATCCTTGTCCATTATGAGCTGCTGTATGATTCTTTGCTGTCTGGCACCAAATCAGAATTAATACTTACCAATCATGACTATTTTCTTCCCTTTGTGAGCTATTGAATAATGACTGACCAATAAGATTCGATGATATTCTTTGAGAACATTTTAGGGGTATGTAGGGATGAGAGGCACAAGAAAGGAAAAGATATTCTTTCTTCTAATTTTTAGATAGTAAGTAAAGTCACACTTTTAACTAATGTAGCTATTCTGAAACTGTTAGGCCACATGCATCACATTAAGGAAGAAACTTAGGTCTGTGAGGATAATATTAAGCCTAAGATAGTCATGGAGCCCTCTACCTTTTAGCACTGGGTTTTTAGTACATGAAAGAATTCCTCTGATTGACTTAGGACAACAATCAAAATAATTGTTGATACTGTTAGCCAGAAGAAGTTCCGAACAAACAAACATTGTTAGGTTCAATTTACATAAATGTGAAGATCAAAAATGCAAGTTTTGGAACATTAGTAACTATTGTTTATGCTAAAACAAACTAAATTGAAAATTTCTATCATATTCCATTATTTTCCTTTTTGTCTGTATCTTGTGTGGACCTAACATTTTGTTTGATGAACTTGGTAATTTTAATCCTTTGTTTTGATTTGATTTGTTTTGTCCTGACGTTTTTAGCAAATCTGGCTTCTTGGACCAATTCAAAAAGCATTTTATTTGTTGAAGAATATGTATTTTCTTTACAAAGTTGCTCTGCTTTTTTATTCATGACTTCTGTTGCGAAATCTTTTGAAGCACATGTTTTTGATGCTGATGTTAACATTTTTAATTAATATTTTAGATGCTAAAGGTGCCAGTTTAAAAGATTGTTTTTGTAGTGAGTGAGTTTTAAAAGTGTCATTTGGTTTTATTTTACAATAGAATTTAATCTTACATGTTTTTTGTTAAAGTAATGTTACCCAAAAATCTCTTATTGAACTATTTGTGGTGAGCTTTTTAAGGATGTTTAAGATTTCACATGCAGTTTAACTGATCACAGATGAAGTTGTAAATTAATACCTCATGAGCATGTTTGACTGCAGGGCATTGTTTGTGAATCAGACCTGCTTTGTTCCTATAAACTGTGAAGGGGGCTTAAGCATAGGGATTAAAATTGTGTGGTGATACCAAAGTACTTATGAAAAGATACTCTAGTTGGACCATTTAGAATGCAATAAAATATTATGAATAGCCATAAAATGTAATGATTCCCTTAAGCTTTTAAGAGTCAGAAGATTTAGTTTTTCTTCCTTTGTTGGAGGTAACCACCTTAGTAAAGAAAATGTTTTGCTGCCTTTAAAGCTGTGCTCAGCATTAAGAACCACTGACATAGTATGATAATGATGCCAGATAAAACTTCCCAGAAAATGTACATGTACCTTTTTATAAGTATTATATTTTCATTTTTATTCTACTCATTATTTTTACAGAACCTTTCTGCTGAAAAATTGTTCATTGCTATTATCTAGTATAATATTATTAAATGACTTGTTTTGGTATGCGATCAGGTGTTTATTTGTTGGTACCATTTTTCATTTAAAATGTTTGAAAATCACCTAGTAGACAATCTACTCTTTCGGGCCGTGATAAATTGTTAAGAATTTATTGAAAAAGAACAAAAACAAAAAACAAAACAGCAAAGAAGTTACAGGCTTTGCTCTGGGGGACAGTGATAAGTTTTGTTTTGCTGAGGCTTGAGTTAGCTTGCTTATTGAGGTGAACAGTAGACCAGGTTGTCTTAAGTTCTTGGAGTTATTATTGTTATTCTTAGAACACTTTGATACCTGTTTTGAAAACACTGGACAAAGTCAATGAGAGAAATGGTTCTTAGGTTACGGTATGATCAGTATGGTGATTTTGCCAATTTAAATAAATTGTATTCATGATGATGCATAGAATATTACATAAGACATTTTAATTAAGAATTTTATATGCTTGACATACATAGTTATGTAAATTACTTCCTGAACAGTCCCTAGATTTTTTTGTGGAAGTGTGTTCTTTAAACAGTTTGGCCAGCTGTGGCCACTGAAATGGTTTTGTCAGAAATTCCCATTCTGGTTCCCAGGAGGAAACAAATAGAGATTATAGGACTTGCTCTGTGTTTTGACTCTCTTGAGTTTAAACAGCTTCTGAGCTTCCTGTTTCTATTTTCTCATAATCTTGATAGTATCAACAGGGTGTCCAGAAAGGAATTATCCATTCTGGTAGTCAGTGATGGTCAAGCTGTTTTCTCCTAGTGTAACAAATGTGGGTCAGTGTAGACAGTGGCAGGTAAACTGTTGACTTCAGCTGTACCACTTAATTCATGGTACCAAGTGATTTGCCAGTATTACACATTTAATAGTCACATAAACAGTCACATGAAGTAGTTGCTATCTTATCATTAGTTTTTAGGTGAGAAAACTGAGGTGTAGCTATTGTTCATGGTCATATATCTGGGTATTTTTTCACTGTAGATGGCTTTTTTTTCTTAAGGCTCAATGTGAATATCAGTTGGAGTTATTTATGAATCACCAGCACATATACATGGGAACAAGTAGATATGACCATTCAGAATAAATTTAGGTGAGGAGAGCTCAACCAGAGTTGAAGGAAATCTACATTTAATGGGTTGACCAGAGAATAAAACTTGCTGCTAGGTGGGTATCGTGTCTTACTAACTAAGGTACGTATGTAAATGGCAAATAAATCACTGACTCACTGGAAGAGAAAAATATAGTAGTAAATTCACATGTATATCAATCTATTTTATATAAAACAAATAGAAATTGTTTGTATTTACAAGTTTATTTGATTTAGAAATGCTTCATCAGACATTGATCTTTTTGGTGACTGCCTTCACTCCTATTTTTTCTTTCTTGTTGTAATTTAAACAAATGTACATGTGTGTCTCTATGCGTGGGTTTGTGCATATGTGTCCAGGTGTCCTCAGAGGCCAGAAGAGTGTTTCAGATCATTTGGAGCTGTAATACAGGAGGTTGTGAACTGCCTGGCACAGGTTCTGGGAACTGAACTCATGTCCTCTGCAAAAGTGTAGACACAGTGTACCCACAGTGGGGCATACATAACTCTCCTTTGCAGACAGAGATGAAGTGTGTGATGTCATAGTATACCTGAAAATCCGTGTCTTCCTGTAACCATATGGAAAATCAGTTTGTTCTTTCTTAGAATAATATGTTACATGTGTTTAGGGTTCATTGTTTCAAGTGGCAGGAAGTCTAACTAAAGCAATCTTGGCTAAAAAAGGAATTTGGTCATGTTTCCAAACCGGTGTGGTTGGACCTTAGGGGTACCTAGACCCAAGGATCGGGTTGCCAGGGTTCTTTCTGCATTCTCTGCCTCTGTGTCTCACCTCGTCAGTTGCGTCTCAGTGGCACTCAGTTTCTGCTCAGGTTTCAAGTGTTTGTCATGGGCTCATGATAGCTCTTTTTACTGCTCACTTGAAATACTATCAATACTTCTGATTGTCAGTTTTGGATGCTACATTTCATATTCAAGATATGCAGCCAGAAACATAATATTTTTGTAAGATTTACTGAGTATTTAATGTTTCTTCTGAGAGTTAACTTCAGATGAACTAGCTGTGACTGCATCTCCTTGTTCATACTGGAAAGTTTTCCAGTTTATACTTTGGATCACTTTATAAATTTTAGTATCTTTGACAAGTTAATATATTGATAAGAACTTTTACAGAAGATATTAGTATTTTAATTTAAGGGTGAGAGAGAATGCATGCCATCATTTTTATTTGTTTTAATGATTTGCATTTTATTTTTCTGAATTCTTTTTAATGAAACCTTCATAAAGGCCCAGTTTTTTCCCTATTGTTGCCGATCACCTCAGGAGCTGCATGTGTTTGTGAGGGTGGTCCTTCACGATGGCTCTTAGATTAAAGAGAGACTGAGTTTTCTGATGTTTTGTGGAAGGTTATATTTAGCTCTTGGTATTTCGAGTTGGAACACTTCATTCTGCTGTGCCTTTAGTTAGTGAGTCATCTGGAGAAGACAGGCTGCTCTTGCTTTTAGGAAGAGTCTGGAGCAAATAATAATAAGTTAAGCTCGGTGGGAGATTTTCTGCCAAATAACAAGCTTAAAATGGAAAATGTTTTATAATACATTTTATTGCCTGTATGCAAAATATATACTAAGGGATATAGAAGCATTTTGCTCATTATTGTCTTCAGCTGATAAAAAAAGCCGCTCTGATGCCATGTATAATGAAAAGAATTTTCTACAAAGTATTGTATGGATTATTTTGTAGTTGTAGACAAGTAGACACGCTCTATAGAATATTTCATTTATACAATATTCAGCAGTGGTCGAAACTTGATGTTAGTCCATACTATGATTATCGAAATATATTCAAATCATGTTTACAAAAAAAATACCCTTATCGCTTGACATTTACTTTATTTTAGTAGCTTTTTATTAGTCAGTATTCTTTGAGAGCTACATAGCAGGGATGTGGGAGATGCAGATTCTAATTTTGAATCCCTTTGTATTATTTATGTCATACTGATTGCACACTTTAGCCATTGCACAGGGTATGTTCCTAGTGACAGTTCTTGTAGGAGGTAGTGTGGGACAAAACAAAATGTGTTATCCTGAAATTAAGTAACCTTAAAGTCCTACAATTTAGATTTTTAAATCCGAGCTATCTTTTCTGGAGTCAAATTGACTGCTTCTCTGAGGTTTGAGGCACTGGAGCCAGGAATTGGGACATCGCTCTTTTCCCTTTCTGTAGATTTACTAACTCACATAGGAGTATCTACAGTATTACTGCTGTGTAAGGATTACCATCCTGTGTTCACTTCATGGGGGCTGAGATATTCTGGAGGAGAAATTAGGTCTTTTGCTTTTCTTTAGAAGAGATTACAATTTGTTCTCCATACTCGTGTTATTACTGGATAGCTAGTTTTCTTCCTGAGAATGCTATCTTTTTTCATGTATGAAGGAAACCTTAGCAGGAGGATTCAGTGTCCTTAATCATGGCAGTAGAAAGCTGGTCATGTTGGAGACATCAGTTGACCTGTTCTTTCAGCATGCAGTGACAGTGTCTGTGCTTTTGATATCCTAAATCCAGTCTCCAAAATTGAGCTCCTATTTCCTGCTGTCCAACCAGTTCTACCTGCATGGTTCTTTATTTACTTAGTACCGGTAGATGTCAAAGCATGTGCATCCCAAGTTTCTGCATGCATGGGTGTGGGCACGTGTGTGTTCCCCTATGCACTCACATTCATGTTCCACCGACATATAGACAGACTCTCTCATAGTCTGTTTTTATTTCTTACATCAGCCATGTTTAGTTCTTCAGGAAATCTTACTGGCACCACAGATAAATACATTCTAAAGTCTAGTCACTTCTACTACCTTTGCCAATAAAGTCACCTGAGCTACCCCACTTCCCCTTTTTGTGCCACCTTCATCATTTGTTTGAATTATTGCAGAAGTCTCATAATCAGTTTCATTCTTTCCACCATTACTTCTTTTTTATTCCTTAGCACAGCTAACAGGTTGGTTTTTAAAGACCTAAGTTATTTAATGAAACTCAGATAAAAATGGGAAAGATAAAAAATGCTAATAAAAGGAAATATTTACATGCAAATTGATTAGTTTTGTAAAACAAGTAACAACTGAGGGATCAGTGAGATTTATGAGCAGAGAAATGAAAATAAGGATGTATCCTCTGCAAACCTGGTGACCAGAGTTTATTTCCCAGAACCCAAGAAATAATGCAAGGAGAGAACTATCTCTACAAACTTTTCCTCTGTCCTCCATATGCAGACCCATACACACACATCATGCCCACACACAGAAAAAATCAACTGAGAAATAATTAAAAACAAAAATATTAGTGGTTGATGATTATAGGATTAATGACCCAAATATTGTTTAATACTTTTTTATATACAAAGGCCATAATTTATAGATTAACCACAGTATAAATGGAATACAAACATACCAAGAAACTACAATGGTTTTATTTCAGAATGAAAAAAATTGTTCACATTAGCATATCTGCTAATATAATTTATTATACTTTCCCACATGCTTCCTGAGGATGTCTGCTTGCACAGGAAGTCTAGAAGAGTGAAGCCAGGGAGCTTCTCTTTTACTTTTGGTGTCTGATGCATAGCTTCTCCAGTGAATTCTGACTTACAAGCTTTTATTTCAATGGGGACTCCTGTTATGTCTAGGATTTCGTATAGAGCTTCCTTATACCTCACAGTTAATCACTTCAAACAGTTATTGATGCTTTAGGCTAAATTCCTCCTATTTAAGTTATCTTGTAGTTTATCTTACTTTGTTGGTCCTAGACTGATGCCCTGTATTAAGAGACTTTCGGAGAATTATTATGATTGTTTTCATAGGTGCTAAGAAAGTGTATGGCACAATGCAATATTCGCCCTTATTAACATTTTATGAACTAAGTACAACATGTAGAAAAGTATACAAGTCTAAAGTTTGCAGCTGAAAGAATTACCTCAAAGTAAACATACCTGTGTAACTGCCATCCAGTCCTAGAAATAGAACTTGGCAAGCCGACTGTAAACACCTGGTCCCTTCCTCTTCCCCAGAGGTGTCTTCTATCTTCCTTTTTAGCATCAGAGATTAGCTTTGCTATTTAGAGTTTTAATAAATAGAATGACGTAGTGTGCGCTTTTGAATCTCGGACATGCTTGGCTCGTCGTGGTAAGAGTGGCTCTGCACGGTGCATGGTGCGGTGCTTTGTTCATCGTGTGGCTCCATCTCGGTTTGGTTTCAGTTTTCTTGATGGAGATTCAGGTTGTTGCTAGTTTGACTGTTAATAAAGTTGGTAGATGAGCCTTCTTATGTGGCTCATCTCTCTTGGAATTGTAGGAATGGATGTACTGGCTCGATCGGTATACTTGTCTTAAATTTTACAATTTAAGAAGCTTTCAATTTTAGTTTCCCAAAATGTTACATTCCCAGGAGCTTTCCACTTGTTTCACTGTCTTCAAACTTTGAGCCAGGGCTGTAGCTGTAGCTTAGAGATAAAAACTCTTAACATGATATACAAGACCCTAGGTTCAATACCCATTATCACAAAAACATGAAAGAGCTGAGCCATACTGGTGGAAAAGGGGTGTTTACTCAGATTTCTGTCCTGCCTGGTCCTGCAACTGTTCAGTCCCAACGAAACACACAGAGCTCTACATTAATTATTAACTGGTTGGCCTACTAGCTCAGGCTTTTTATTAACTCTTACATCCTACATTAACTTATAACTCTTGTCTGTGTCAGCCATGTGGCTTGGTATCTTTTATCAGCAAGGCATTCTTATCTTATTTCCTCTGCATCTGGGTGATGACTGCAGACTGAGTCTTTCCACTTCCCAGAATTCTCCTGTTCTCGTCGCCCTGCCTCTTTCTTCTTCCTGCTTAGTCGCCCCACCTATACTTCCTGCCTGGCTACTGGCCAATCAGAATTTTATTAAAGCAATATAACTGACAAATCTTTACAAAGTACATTGTCCCACAGCAAGGGGATTATCTCATTATAGTTTGATTAGGTTTTTTTTGTTGTTGTTGCTGATATTTGTTTTAGTCGATCTTAATTATTATTTTACTTTATGTGTATGGATGTTTTGCCTGTGTGTAGGTCTGTGTCTTTGGAGAACGCAGATCTTCTGCAACCAGAATTACAAACGACTGTGAGCTGTTCTGTGAGTGATGGCATTAAACCCCGATTCTTTGTAAGAGCAGCAAGAACACTCAGCTGCTAAGCCATCTGTTCAGTCCCTTGAATTGTTCTTTTTTAACCTGGAACTCACTGTCTGGCCTACAGTGGCCTTCAACTTTTGCCTCCTGAGTGCTGAGATTGTAGCTTATACCACCATTTCTAGTTTCCATGGTAATGAGGATTGAAAACACCAACATATGACAAAATATAAATTTTTGTGAATAAATGATGGATAGAGAAATTAATATTGAGAAATGAATGAAAGGATATAAGATTGTTCATCCTTCCTAAGAATTTAAGCTTGTTTTATTGACAGGTTTCTTAAGTTTAAGTATTACATAATATTGGGAAGAACACAGAAAATGAACTTCTTCATAAATATATGAGTTTATAAATCATTACAACCTCTAAACTTTAAATTTACATTATCAAAAATATAAGTTCCTTTTGATCTAGGAATCACTTATTTGTATAAAGAAGTTTGTCATTGTAAGAGAAGCACAGCATAGATTAATCCTCCTCCAAAAATTCTAGATAAAATGTAAACATGTCTTATTGCAGATTAGCTTTTAAATATACCTTGGAAAATTAAGAATCCATTGGACAAGATAAACCAACGTGTGTTAGTTTATGAAATGTTCCTCAGTGGTCTCCAGTTAGTGGAACTGTTGGGCAGGATTAGAAGGTATGTCAGTTGGCTCAAGGGTTAACCCGTTTCCCCTATCCACAGTGCACTGTGTGCCTCCTACTTGTGATTTGAGACATTAGCTCTCAACCGTTCCTGCTGCCCAGTTAAACACATTCTTTTATAACTTCCCTTGTTCATGTGTTGTATACATCAATAGAAAAGTCACTAATATAAAACCTCAGGAAATGTTGCTTGCAGGATTATAAATTTTATTATATTTGTGAGGAAAGTGTTTGAGTTAAGCATGCATAGTAAATTTCTGCAGTGCCTAGTTTGGTAGAAGTTTGTTACTTACTGTGTTATGTTTGTGTAATTAAACTGCCATTATGCAAGCTTATTAACTCAGAAACAAATATTCAGTATTACTTTTATTTTTATCATATGACTTTTGAACTAATAGACAGTAAAAGGTGTATACTGTGTTTTATGTTTTATTAACTGCTACAGATAATAGCACACTGCCTAGGATAGTACATTGCATGAATATAATCATTTTCTAAATTCAAAATATGACTTCTTTAAATTTGTTACTTATGTTTTACTTTTATGGTGTGATTTGCTTGTGTGTGTGTGTGTGTGTGTGTGTGTGTGTGTGTGTGTGTGTGTGTGTACCTCATGTGCTCCTAGTGCCTGAGTATGTCAGGAGAGGGCGTTAGAACTGGATTTGTAAGCCATTATGTGGGTACTTGAAACTGAACCTGGAGCAATAGCTGCTCGCCTAACTCTCCAGCCCTAAAACAAAATTAATTTTTGAGGGGTTTTGAAAGTTTTATTGCATATGTGTGTGTCCATCCCTGATATTAAACTGATCATCACTTTTGGTTGTAAGCACCCTTATATAACAAACTATCTCCTCGTTCAAAGCAGAATTGTTCACAATAACAATTAAAATTGATTTTAAAACAAAATTTCATTCACATAACAGAGTCTGCTGACAGTTATATTCAGTATGCTCAATCATTGCCCTCTTTTTATCAAATAGGTAAAACAAACATTTTACCTGTCCACTGCGGAAAAGTGACCTAAGTTGAAGTCCAGGAGCAATTACCCAAAGTAGAGACTGGCAGATTAAGACTTGTGACCAAATCTGTCATTCCATTTGACCTTTATGACCTTTTTTCTTTTTTCTGTTTTTAAATAGTTTTAATAGTACCGGTAAATGATGTTTGAAAGTTAAATTCCGCTCCTTAATGCTGTGACTGTGATGACTGCCGAGTGGAGGATGACAGCAGAGGTTGTATGCCGCGTCCTCATTATTACCTCTACGGCAGCCTTCACACTGCACGTCTCAGTGGATCGCTCTGTTCAACACTGCTTATGGTTCACATGTATGGTTGTGCTGTAACAGTGTTTTTGTTTAATGTTTATTGTGTGTATGTGTATTTGACCTGGATGAATGTCTTTGCTCCACCCATGTGCAGTGCCCCTGGAAGCCAGAAGATGGTGTTGGATCTCCTAGACGGGAGCCACAGCTCTTTGTGTTGTACCCTGTGGTGCTTGGAATCCAACCCATCACAAGGAAGAGCAACTGGTGCTCTTAACAGCTGAGCCTCCACTCCAGCTAAGACTTACCATGCCAAAACAAGAAAAGAAAGGGACAGTGGATCATGGATCAGTCATATGAGGTGGATTTTCTGTAGTCTGCTAAAAGAGTTCTATATATATTGCCATGACCAGACTAAGAACCTGAAGTATTCCGAATTCACAGGAAAGCATTTCTCCTACAAATTTTAAAGAGTATGCCAGAATTTACGACTACAGACATTACAGGCTTGCTCACAGAAACACAAAGTGAAAATGTGGTCGCACGGGAAGTTTGTTTGTAAATGGATCATTAGCCAAGCAATAGTCATTTACTAATGGCAAATTAATGCAAATTTTGTTTTATTATGTCAGCCAAGAAATTCATTTAGAAAATTAACTTTCTGTAAGGAATCTAGACTTTGATGACATTACTCACTTTAAGATTGAGGACACTGAGCTCGACTCAGGGGTCAACCAAGAAGGTAAGTTCATGTGGTTTTCTTTGGCTTTTGTTTGTTCAATTTTTCCCTCCCCGATCTCTCCCTCTTTTTCTTTTTCCTCGCCACTAACTTTTTTCCTTACTGAAGTTCTCTTAATAGCCCAGGGTGTTCTTTTTTTTGTTCTGTTTTTTGTACCTTGATTTTCTAAGATAGAGTTTCTCTGTGTAGCAATCCTGGTTGTCCTGGAACTCATTCTGTAGACCAGTCTGACTTCGAACTCACAGAGATCTGTTTGCCTCTGTCTCCCAAATGCTGGAATTCAAGACATGGTGCCACCATTAAGGACATTGCCCAGGTTGTCCTTCAACTTGCAATCCTTCTGTTCTGCTTCCTGAGTGTTCCCCAAATATGTAGTGTGCCACCACCTTTACCTTTCTAAAGGTCTTTATGAACCAGCAGATGCTACTGACATTGACCACTTATTCTAAGAAATCTGTGTGGGAAAGACTCTTCACACATGACTATTTGAAAAACATTAGTTATAATTTGAGATGAAGTTTATTGAAGTAAGTGGTGATTAAAAACATCAGGAACATAAAAAGCTCAGTGTGTTGTCTTGAACACCTGTAGCTTTAGGGCCATAGGAGAAGCAGGGATGAGACAGCTTAGGTTCGGGGAGACTCTGTCTCTGGGAATGAAATGGAGACGATAGAATGGTTATCCCTTGTCCCACTGTTCTCCCTGAGTTCCCTGTGCAAAGCAGCCTCCCTTGTTATTGTGTGCAGACACAATTCGACAAGCTTGTTCTTGGAATTTGTTCCTAAGTAATCAGAACATTGATCTAGTTCATATATATAATTTATTTTGTTTACTGAAATACTTTGATCTCTTGGTCAGAACTCAGATTTTCTAAAATGACAAATTCCTTTGCCTTCTGTTTTTGAACATTAGATGACTTTGAAAAGTAGCTTTTGCTGCAGATTTTTATTTCATTTCTTAAAATTTTTGAAGATTTTTTTCATTTTTGTTATTTTATGTGTTTGTTTTGTGTGTCTGTATATATGTGCACCACACCAATGCCTGGGGCTCATGATGGTCAGAAGTGAGACTGGAGTTACAGTGCTCAGCTGCCTGTGGGTGCTGGGATTCAAACCCAGATCCTCTACAGGAGCAAGTGTTCTTAACCACCCAAACCACCCATTCATCTCTCTAACCCAGCATTTGTTACTTTGCAATTAAATTGTAAGCAACCAGCATTATGTTTTGTAAAATCATTTGCCAGCAGCCACTCACTATAATCAGTAGTAATGTCGGGTTTTCAATAAACATTCTATTTTTTTCTTAAAAGTTCAAACAAGAATTGTCATTCCTATTCACTCATGCACTCTGAAATGTGTAGCAGATAAGCTGTGCTTGGACTTCAGCCTCACCAGTTGTTCTTTAGACCTTTTTACAAAGACAGAGGTAGCCTCCTTGGTTTGAAGTCCACTCTCCATCCTTTGCTGAGGTCAGAGTTTCTGTCTAATGTTGGATTTGGAGTGCTGCTTACATTTCACAACATAATAACTGCAGATTTAAAAAGTCATTCTAGTGGGATTCTGTGATGCCTTCTTAGTGTAAACACGGTGCTTCTTGATTATGCTAGTGTTTGGCAATGGCTGTTTGAAAAAACATTTTGAAAGCTGAAATATATTATATATAGATTATAGATTGTATTGAGATACCAACGTCTACCATCAGTCTTATTTACATCTGCCCACACCTCCTTGCATGTGTGTGCTTTGTGCTTGTGTGTGAGTGCACATGTGCTTGTGCATGTGTGTCTGTGTTTGGGTGTGCGCTGGTGTGTGTGTGTGTGTGTGTGTGTGTGTGTGTGTGTGTGTCAGTGTTTGTGGAGGTCAGAGGACAGACCTAAGACAGGAGTGTATTTTCTTTTTCTACTACCGCATGTGTTCGGGAAATTGGACTCAGGTTGTGAAGTTTGGTGGCAAGTACCATTACCTGATGAGTCATCTTACTGGTTCTTGTTATGAATTTTGATGAACATAATTAATTTTATTCCTGATAACAGCCTTCTGAGAGTGCATTATTTTCAAATGAAGATTCATAGCTGGGAACATCTTTCACGCATGAATGTTTATAATCGGTTGCAAAGTGCTGAAGCCCAGGAATAAGGCACCCATGGAGCTTTCCCCAGTGTTCTAATAGTTCCTAAGGGGTCCTTGTTTACCTCCTGGTTCCTGATGTCTCTGTAGAGATGTTGCATTCTCTTCTTATCTCATGTTGAGCTTCAGGCTTTATTTTTAATGTTTGCTTTCATGGAATACTTTCCTCTAAGTCACTTTGTGTCTTAATTATAGTACCCTCCCCTTTGGGGGGGGCTGTTTATATTCAATTGGATTCAAACCACACTTCCCGTTTTACAGCAGATTTATCATCACCCTTCAGGCTGTTCTTTAATATAGAACTCTTTAGAATGAATATCTTAAGCTGTTCCCCAGATGTTTTAACTTCAGCAAACTTGTGGTTTTCTTTATTGGCATATTTGCTTGTAGTATTCAGAAGATGAAAGAAGATATCTTCTGAGTATCTAAACACATTTCATATTAGTTTTTGAATGTCTTTTTCTGCCAGGGCATGCATGGGATAATACTTACCCTGATAAATTTTCATAAACTTTTCTTTAAAAGGGAATGTCGGAATGATAATTCTGTTAACAACAGTGTAAAAGTAGTATTGTCTGTTGTATGTGGTCTTGAGTTTCCATTGCTGTGCAATTCATATTTTGTGTAGCTGTTAACATTTAATTAATTCTTTAATAGCTTTCATTCTCCATTATTCATACAGTAAAGATTGAGTTGCTTTGTATCCAGTATCTTTTAAAATATCCAGAAGTTTGAACTTAAAATATTAAAGATGTCCATCAGTTCCTTTTTAAAGATGGTTCTCTAATTGAAAATTCTCTGTGAAATGAGCAAACAGTTTTCCCTCCACAGTTATAAAGGTAGCTGATAAAAACCTAGTGAGTGTTTAACATATTCAAGGTATTGACATGAAAGAGTGAAAGAGTGTGCTGGAGCACACTCTGCTGTCCCCACGCTGCTTATGAGGGAAGGAATTTGAAGTCCCTATGTGATCTGAGTTGCTCAGAAGCATTTCTGTGGTGGGTGACTTCTTCATTTCCTGCCCTTGTCCCTTCGTCTTCCCTTTAGTGCTTGCTAGACCAGCTGCTCTTCAGTAATGTTTTCTACTTTCAACTTCTCTTCATCTAGCTTTCAGAGGACACTAATTTTAGTACTTTTGTTATAATCTCATGGGTTCCTATAGTTTTCTACATTTGCTTCTTCAGTTCTTCCTTTTTATTTTCCTCTCGGTATAACTTGCAGTTGTTGATCGACACTATGTATATAAGGCTGTAGCATCTGTCAGGTGCCCCTCTATTGTCTAAGAATCTAACATGGAGCAGGAAGACAGAGCCTGTAGACTGTTATAACACCCAGGACTAATCAGGAAGGCAGACAGACTGGGGTCTGTTAGAATACCCAGGACTAAGCAGGAAGACAGACTGGAGACTGTTGTTAGGACACCCAGGACTAAGCAGGAAGACAGACTGGAGACTGTTGTTAGGACACCCAGGAACTAAGCAGGAAGACAGACTGGAGACTGTTGTTAGGACACCCAGGACTAAGCAGGTGTTGTAATAGGTGAGAGCAGCGGGCTGTATCCCGCATGGCTATACCCGGAATACACAAATTACACACAAACTGGATTCATTTCAATATTGCCTGGCCCATTAGTTTTAACCTCTTCTACATATTAGTCTAACCCATATTTACAAATCTGTGTGTCACCACGAGGTGGTGACTTATTGGAAAATTTAACCTGCATCCATCTGGGCTGGAGGATCATGGCGTCTGCCACACTTCCTTTCTTCCACCACCTTCTGTTCTGTCTACTCCACCCACCTAAGGGCTGTGTCCTATTCTACAGGCCAAGGCAGCTTCTTTATTAACCAATGAAAGCAACAGAAATAAAGTAGGACCCTCCTACATCAAGCAGGAAGACAGACTGGAGATTTTTGTTAGGACACCCAGGACTAAGCAGGAAGGAAGAGTGGAGACTGTTAGGACACCCAGGACTAAGCTATATCAAACTGAACCTTTAGTTTTCATAGTTCAGTTTACCTTGTTTGCCTCTATTCCTCAAGCCTGAACTTCTTGAACTTTCAAATTAGACACGTGGATTTTGGACCCGTTTAATTGTCTAGATGTAACCCTTGTTGACACATGCTCTCTCCCTTCTGTAGAGAAAAATGTTGACCAAGTGTAATCTGTGTTTTATTAAGATGAACAAACCCTCGGCCCCTCCCCCAACAACTGCAGAGAAGAGGGAGAAGGCTGTGGCAGGACGTGCCGTCCAGAGGATCTACAGTTACACTTCTGTCCACTTCTGCTGCTCGTTCTTGCCCTTTATGGTTCACTTCCTCTTTTCCTGGTCTGTCTTTTGTTTTGTGAGGTGTTGTCCAAGAGAACTATTTGTTTTTGAGGTGATTTTTGTTACCCTCCTTAGCTTGCCATTCAGCTTCAGAATTCGGCAGTTATGTTACTGGACAGATGTGAAGCTTGTGAAATATCAGATTGTTTCTCTTTATCTTCTGTCTTCTCTTTACTGGCTACAAATATGTGCAGGTGTGAAAGAGCGCTGCTGGTTTGAGCCTGTTCTTGGAGTAGTTCTGATCTCCATGGAAATGTCTCAGCATGCTTCTTTGCTAACTTTATTTCTATGGCTTCATATTTCTATGACCTTCTGCTTGTTGTCAGCACGAATGTTGGCTATGACACATTATTTGCTACCCGGAATCGGAAATTCAGGATGTTATATTTTGATAGGGATATAAATGTCTGCCTGAGTGCTTCTGAAGAATGATTTGTTTTTAAAGTTTGACAGAGAAAAATGATTAGTTGTTCCTCAAGCATTTCCATGTCCATTGCATGAACTTCTGGAGCTCGTCTGTGCCTGGAGAAACTCTGCCCCCTGGAAACCGTGGGCTTCGATACAAATGAAGACAGATGAGGAGAGTGCTTTGGAGTTACCCATGGGTAGGATGTCATTTAGACTTACCAGGAGGCTGCACATGTTGTTCTGAGGATCACTTTCCTACAGTATGTTTCTGTCCCTTGCATGACTTAAAACTAAATGTCAAACAATTTACTGTTTAATGAAAAATTTAAATGGGTTTAGTGGAATTTAGTTGTATGTTTTTATGATCGGTTGAAACCTAATGCACATGCCACTTATGTAAATTTAGAAGTAATCATTTTATTCTATACTTGGAAAATGCTTTTCACCAGTATATTTGATTATCTCATATGCTAAAAAACTTTCTTCTTCAGAGTTACATAAATGGGAATAATTAAGCATTAAAACATTTTAGAATTGAATACAGGCTTATTTAAAGCAGCATATGCTTAAAACCAGCTTCTTATCAAAGAAAATAGAGTTAGGTGGTGGAGAAATACCTCTAAATTGCAATGCTCATCAACTAATAGTTTAGCTTTGGCTTTGGATGGCTGTTACTTTTTCCATCTTTTTCAAATATACTTAAATATAGTCACATGTGGGGATATTCTTTTGGCTTTTATCAGACTGACATTTGAATGATTTTTTTTTAAACCTCACTGAACATTTATGGTAAAAGATTTCAAAGCTTTGAGTCTTATAATTTTATGGATTTCCCTCCTCTGTGTTATTCTATTAACATTTGGTTTTAATAAGTATAACCTGTTTGGAATTACTGACATTTAAGTTTAGTATTTGTTTAGATGAGAAGTTTAGGAAAGAAAATCAAAAATCCAAACTTGGCATTACAAATGCTTTCTCAGGTTAGCTAACGTCTTCAAGTTTTCCTGTGAAGATTTTAATTGTCTTACCTTCCTGAATTGTTTTAAATTATTGATGTTTGCTTCTATACTGTGTAATCAACTCAGTGTGAGGTCCTCTTCTCTTCAGATGTATGCTGAGTGTGCATATGTGCCCCTTCTCTGCCCCCCACCAGAATTTTCTTCCTCTCTTGGCATAACACAGCATCTTTAGTTTCGGTGGAAATGGAAAGCAGTTGCCATTAGAAGTAGAACTTGTGTTGTGTAGCCTGCGTCTGTGTACTTTCTTGTTCATAATTCTTGTCTTTTTTTTTCATAGAGAATAACTGGTGATGTATTATAATTTATAAGTATGGGATCCTGCATATCAAGTAGAAGTTGCTACATATCACATAAGTAGGAAATTTATTAATTAAGAATTAATTAAAGCCAGATGTGGTGGTGCATTTTTTTATACCAGCACTCTAAGGAGGCAGAGGCAAGTGGATCTCCGAGTTCCAGGCCAGCTGGAGCTACATAGTGAGACCCTGTCTCAAAAAAACAAAAACAAAAAATGTAAAACAAAGAAAAAATTAAAATCTTTACTGGAAACCTCGCTGCCAGTTTTTTCTGCATCTTTCATCTGTCTTGTGACTCCAACTGTCAAAAACCTTGTCTTTTGCTGTTTTCATTTATAGCCTGGTGTTAAGTTGAATAAAATGGGAAGGGGGAGCTGCATAGTGAGTATGAGACCATCCTGAGAACAGTATCTTTTTCCAGAATTCTTACTGCTTTTTAAAGTGAACTTTTGCAGAGTTTTAGACACTGAAAAATGAAGGTGATGGAAAATGTCAAGAATAGACATGCTTACATGTTAAATGTGTTCTGGATGGGGTGGGGGACAGCATAAGGCAGGTCCCCTTTCTGATGTGTTATCACTGGTCCATCCTAATTAGGAGGTTGTTAAATGTGGAAATCATGTCCTGTTCTGGACCTCAGAATCTTCTCAGTGCTGGATTTTCTCCTTCTACTCCATCAGTGTATTGGATGGAACTGGACATATTCCTTTGAATCAAAGCATTTAAGTGATCTCAGAGGAACACACTTCATCTCTTAGGAACTTTCCACCATGCTGTATTACAGATGACAGAAGTCCAAAATGTCTACAGACCAGGGTTTAGAAAAGCTATGCATTTAATTCTCTGTTGAGAAAGGGTAGCATGAAGAATGTCAAGCATTGGTGAGTTTCTTCCTGTTGGTTTTAAAGTTTTTCAGCCTTTCTATACACAATGGAATGATTTTAGAAAAAGACAAGTCAGGGAAACCAGTCTATTAGTTCACATGAAAAATTAGGATAGTGACAATGATTATATATGTATCTTCTCAAGTCAAGCTCATATTATATATTGAAGTATAGTTTGCATACAAAAACATTTAATTCCTTATATGTAAAATTTAGATTTGGATATTTGTACTTTGTAACCATCAACAAAATTGAAAAATTTTCAATTTTTGACATATATTGCTTTGTAATTAGTTTCTTCTCAGACCCCCCATCTGTGACAGCTGATTTCAACCCCTATTCTTTTGTCTTAGCCAGAATGCTAAAAAAAAAAAAAAAGAAAGAAAGAAAAAAGATTTTGTATGTTTGCTATTATGTCTGACTCCTTTCACATAGCTGACAGTGTTTTTTGAGCATTATCCATGTAGTGGAAGATATCACTTGTCCATCTCTTCTTATTGTATAACAGGTTCCCTGCCAGGGACAAGCCAGTTTATTTATTAATTTGTTTTTGAAACAATAAGGTTATAGTAAATGCTGGGATGCCAGATTACAGTAGTAATCATGTGTTTAGATTTTTCCAAGGAATCACCAAGCACTGCTGAACCTCCTGAGTTTTGTATCAATAGCGTGTCCCTTCTAAATGTGTTGCCTCTTTGTCAGTTATTGTTATTTTCAGTTTTTTGCATACCTTTACTGAAAACTGGCATATTTGGAGTTTCCTAGAACTAATAATATTGATATCTATATTTCCTTATCAGTTGGTTGGCTGACCAGGGCCTGGGTTTCATTATCAGCACAGAAAGGTATGGAAGGGAGTGGGAGAGGGGAGGAGAGTGCTTCTAAGGAATTAATTTTGTGTAATGTGAAGTTATGGATTTGCTGTTCTTGTTGTCATTCAGAAGAGTCAGAAAAGAGAGTTGACGTTCCTAAAGCTTCTTATTATCAATTCCATTTGACTTCCAGTTTGCAGTAGTAGGTTGCTAAAAGGACTAAGAAAGATATTTTGGAAGCCATGTCTTTTATTATTATTATTATTATTATTATTATTATTATTATTATTATTATTGAGTTTTATTGCACTCTACATTTTTCTCTGCTCCCCTCCTTTTCTCTCCTCTCCCCTTCTACCCTTTCCCAGAGTCGCTATGCTCCCAATTTACTCAGGAGATCTTGTCTTTTTCTACTTCCCATGTACGTCTCTCTTAGGGTCCTCACTGTTGTCTAGGTTCTCTGGGATTGTGATTTGTAGGCTGCTTTTCTTTGCTTTATGTTTAAAAACCACTTATGAATGAGTACATGTCTTTCTGTGTCTGGTTATCTCACTCAAAATGATGTTTTCTAGCTCTATCCATTTGCCGCAAATTTCAAGATATCATTACTTTTTTCTTCTGTGTAGCACTCCTTTGTGTACATATACCACATTTTCCTTATCCATTCTTCGTTCGAGTGGCATTGAGATTGTTTCCAGGTTGTGGAAGCTATGTCTTAAAATTGAGTAAAGAATTGTCAGGTATGGTGGCAGACACCTTAAATCCTAGCAGTTGGGAGGCAAAGGCCAGGGCTACACAGAGAAACTCTGACTTGAAAAAAAGAAACAAATAAAAACGAAATTGAGTAAAGAATAAAATTCAAAGTACCCAAACTTCAATTTTTTTTAAATCTTATAAATTGTATCACAGCTTGTTCATCATCTGATTATAGAAGCAAGACTCTTACTTCCTTTCTCCTTCCCTCCCTCTCTCCCTTCCTCCCTCTGTCCTTCTTTCCTTTCCTCCTTCCTTCCTTCTCCCCCCTCCTCTTCTGTCCCCTTCCAGCTTCTCCACTTCTCTCTTCTGAGATAGGGTTTCTCTGTGTAAAAGTCCTGGCTGTCCTGGAAGTTTTTGTAGACTAGGATGGTCTTAATTCACAGAAGTCTGCCTACCTCTGCCTCCCAAGTGCCGGGATTAAAGGTATACTAATTTTCTATTGCTATCATTACATATGAATCAAAATCATGTAATTAAGAGTTCCATGATGGATTTTCTAAGTTATAGTGAGTATTAATATATTGTTCTTTTTTTCTTACAATTTAATTTTTTATCATTTACGTGTGTGCACATGCACATTAAAGTGTGACGTTCAAATGGTGAGTTTTAGGAGTTGATTCTCTTCTTGTGTTAGGTTCCATAGAGCAAAACTCAGATGGTCAGCCTTGCTGGCAAGTGCTTAGAGCTGCCTCCACTTCTCCAGCCTTATCTTACTGGCAATTATAAATTGTTTTTCTATTTTAATTTTGTGTGTATGTGTGCTTTATTTGTGTGTGCATGCCTATTGCCCATAGATGCTGTAAAAAGGATGCCAGTTTCTCTGGAATCAGAGTTATGGTTGTGAGGAGGCCATGTGGGTACTGGAAACCAAACCTATGTCCTTCGGAGAACCAGACAGTATTTTTAATTACTGAGTCATCATCTCTGAAGCCGCCTGAATTTGTTCGATTGCTTGTTTAGTTTTTAATGTATGTGTCTTTATGTTTTGAGTGCTATTCTTTATTCTTGAGTGCTAATTTTTCTAACTTAATATGATACGTCACAAAGCATCAACTATTTAATTCTGTGGATTTTTTTGTCAAACAGAACATCTCAAAATTCATTTTAAATTATTTACTGTTCTTCCCTGTAACTTTATGAAAAGAACCTGAAAATCTTATGAAATAACCAGTGCATTTTAACGAGAGCATGCAAAAATTAGTTACTGTATCTTGCTATAGCATCGATTCTCTTCTATTAAATTGTTGAGTCACTGACCTTCATATAACCTGCCTTGAATAACAGTAATAATTATAATGCTTTTGAGAAGTTGAATTTCTCTGTAATAGTTTTTCTCCCTTTGTTTCCATCACTACTTCTGCCTTGATTTTAATGACATAAGGGCTTTTATTCTGAATGATGCTGTTAGTCTGTATTTAATTGGTCGTTTATTATCTGCCCATGGGTACCACAGTTAACTCTTTGCTGATTATGGTAGCAGGCTGGTGCTCCATCAGCTTTATTCTTAATTTTTTGAAAAGTCAGTGCTATCTTTGTTCTAGAATGCATTGTTTCCATATTAGGACATTTTACTTGGTAACTTTTTATGTATATATTTTCTTTAATTTTTGTATAATCTCAAGGTCTTTGTTACTGACAGCCACTGTTCAAGTGCAGCTTTGCTCACCATGTTTCTCATTGATCTTCAATGCCTCTCTTCTTCCTTGGGCTGTACTTGTTTTCCTCATAAGCAAAGTGGTGTATTGATAACTATGTTAATTGCTCAGGAATTATTATTTGTGAAAGGAATAAATAGATATTGATTAATCTAATAATTAAGTAGAATTTAATTTCTACATATTCTATGAAATAAGGGTTAAAACTACTTTAGATAGAAGGTCAGGTGTGGGTTTCACTTGCTTTAATTTCAGGCTTGGGAGATGGAGGCAAGTAGATCTCTGAGTTCTAGTCCAGCCTGGTCTACAAAGCCAGTTCCAGCATAGCCAGGGCTACACAGTGAGCCCTTATCTCAAACATCAACACACCACAAAACAACTGTGGACACCTGGGATCCCCTCTAGAGCCACCCTTCTGGGCTGGGGAAAGCTGGGGGAGAGAGAAAGGGTGGAGATGGAGGAAGGATGGATATTGGAGAAGGGAATAAGATATCTACCTTAAGGGAGTCATTTTAGGTTTGGCAAGATACTTGGCTCTAGAGGGGATCCCAGGTGTCCACAGGGATGTCCCCAGCTAGGTATTTGGGCAGCAGAGGAGAGGGTGCCTGAACTGGCCTTGTCCCATAGTCATATTGATGAATATCTTGATCATCACACCATAGAAATCTCGTCCAATGGATGGAGATAGAGACAGAGACCCACATTCACATCAGAGCAATGGATTGAGCTCCCAAGGTGCAATCGAAGAGCAGAAGGTGGGAGAAGATGAGCAAGGAAGTCAGGACCATGAGGGGCTGGTCCACCCACTGAGACAGTGTGCCTGGTCTAATGGGAGCTCACCAAATCCAGCTGCACCAGGACTGGTCCATCTGGACGAGATTTCTATGGTGTGATGATCAAGATATTCATCAATATGACTATTGAGGGGCACCTAGGTTGTTGCTATAAACATAGTTGCACAAATGCTTTTGTAGTATGATTGGGCATCTCTTGGGTATATTCCCAAGAGTGGTATTGCTGGATCCTGAGGTAGGTTGATTCCCAGTTTCCTGAGAAACCGCCACACTGATTTCCAAAGTGGTTGCACAAGTTTGCATTCCCACCTGCAATGGATGAGTGTTCCCCTTACTCCACATCCTCTCCAGCATAGGCTATCGTTGGTGTGTTTGATTTTAGCCATTCTGAGATACACCTATAATTTTCTACCCGCTACATTGTTAAAACCTAGAACATGCAGCTTTACTGTATGAAGCTATGACTTAGAGATAGTGGATGATTATGTTAAGCAAATATATAAAACGAGATTGTTCATGGTGGCACGTCCTTTGATTCTTGCATTTAGGAAACAGTGTCAGGGTGATATCAGACCTTTAGGCCAGCCAAGGGCACACAGTGAGACATTGTCTTCCCCTCATCCCAGAAGGGTAGGAAACCAAAGTCGAAAGAATAAAGAATGCAAAGCATGAACATTCGTTGGTACAAAATACCAATAGAATTTTGGGCTTATATTTATCATTCAACATAATTATAAGAATACTTCACTCAACATGACTAGAATTTCTTATTTACAATTAATGGAAAATAAATAGTTATGGCGCAGCTTTTGTAAAAACAAGTTCTGGGTGGGTGGTGGTGGCACACACCTTCAATCCTTGCACTCAGGAGGCAGAAGCAGGCAGATTGCTGTGAGTTCGAGACCAGCCTGGTCTACAAGAGCTAGTTCCAGGACAGGCACCATAGCTACAGAGAAACCCTGTCTCAGAACCCCCCACCCCAAAATTAAATTCTGTATCCCACAATTTCAACATAGATACATAAGAACATATTAATTCAAGTCACTGAATTCAACTCAGAATTTCTTAAGGAGTAACAGTATGTAAAAAATGCATCGTGTCCTTTTAAAGTTGTTTTTAAGCTCTTCTTTAGTATAAAAGTTTTTAACTCTGTGTAAGTGTATATTCAAGTCCTTATTCTCTGGTCATACTAGTCAGGGTCTAAAGAAGTCTGGATTGTGTTGTTCTTCGTGTTTGTAATCTCCCTATTTCTCTTTCATGATTGCTGGTCTCTTATTCTGAAACTGATGGCTGTTGGCCCCCTGAGTAGATCTTTTTATGTTGTGTTCAATGTTTTAAGTCATTTTTGTGATCTGCTTTTTGACAGTTTTGTTATTTGCTGATACCCATTTTTATTGCACTAGCCTGTTAACTAGTTGTCTTAGTTTCCACAGTAGTGACCTGATATAAACTGCTGTCCCATTTTTCCTCTTTCCACATAATTAGACAATCAAGTTTTGCTAGGTGGGTTGCTGATAAGAGTTCCTCAAATAGTAAAATATGGAATAAAATATTTGACTCAAGAGGAATATGCATACTGAATACCAATGAGGATGTGTTCACAAAGCTTATACATGCATTCATAGTTGGAAAAAAAGCAAAATAAATATGGTATAATAAATACCTACTATAGATTAACTGTCCTAGTCAGAGTTCTATTGCTGTGAAGAGAGGCCGTGACCACGGCAACTATTATAAAGGAAAACATTTAATTGGGTCTGGCTTACAGTTTTTACGGTTTAATCCACTATTGTCATCCCAGCGAGCATGCTGGCACAGGCAGACACGGTGATGGAGAAGATGAGAGTTCTATATCCAGATCCACAGACTGCACAAAGAAAGGGAAAGCCACTAAATCTGACTTGGGCCCATGCTGAGTAACACACTTCCTCAAGCAAGGCCACTCCCACTCCAACAAAGCTACCCCTCCTAATCCTTTCAGATTGCAGGGCTCCCTAAGCAGTCTAATGAATGTACCTATGGAGACCATTCTTCAAACCACGTTATATAATTTCATTTGTATACAAAGTGTCTAGAATTGAAAAAAATGGAGATGAAATATACATCAGTAGTTGCTTCGGGTGGGAGGTGAGGTGATGGAGAGATTTGGTTTTGAAGAACATTGACCTTTTTGTCCTAAAGTAAAGGTATAATTTTAGATCTTCCATGTTTATTTTGTAGAAAACCCTTGTGTGAATACGGGAGAAATACTCATTTTTTCAATTTTATAGAACTCACAAATCAGAACTCTGTTGGATTCTTTGGTTTTGTTTTGTTTTGCTTTTTGAGACAGGGTCTCCTGTAGCTCAGGCTGCCCTTGAGTCAGCCGAGTAACCTTGATTTCTAACTCAGGCCTTTATCTCCTTGGACTGCAGGCTATATCATCCTATCCAGCAGGATTCTGGCTTTGAATCGCTGGTTTGCCATATGTGACCTTCATTTGACAACTCTATTAATTTTATTTTACTGTCTAGTTAGTATAATGGCTTAGTTCAGACAGTATATGTTTTAGATTCTTAATATATGTATTTACAAAGAAATTTAATTCATTTTTGAATACAAATAAATGATTTTAGGATTGCACTAATTATATTTTAATTAGAATTTGCAGTTTGTGAAAATTGACATGCTAACTTACCTTCTCCTGTAATTTCTTTTTAGGTTTGATGAACTTGTAAAAAAATTCAAAGTTGAATATCATGCTGGTGGCTCTACCCAGAATTCGATTAAAGTGGCTCAGGTTGGTTAATTATTTTAAAAATTAATAAAAACATTTCAAAATGAATCTAAACTTTTAGTTATTTTTACATATTGTTTTTAAGTTTACTTTTAATGTTTCAAAAGAGTTTTGTTCATTTTTCCCTTGAGTCTTTAACAACACATTTAATAAAAATAATTTTAATTGTCTTTTTTTGATAAGCTTAAAGAGAATTCAGTATATTTATTCATTACTACTATTTTTGTATGTTAATTGCTTTGTAGAACTTATTTCATAGATAACTATAATTTTTATTTTTAAGTGAAATATTTTTCTTTTGTTATTTGTATCTAATTTTGCTATAATGTCAACTACTTTGACAGCTTCGTCCCTCTATCCTTCAGTCACTCAATCCTTCCTTCTCTTATTTAAAGGCAGGGTTTACCTATATAGATGTGGCTGGCCTAGAACTCACTGTGTGGACTAGGTGGGCCTCAAACTTGTGATAATCTTCTTGCTTTTGCCTCTGAAGCATTAGAATTACAACTGTATAGCACTTAATGTAATTTAGAAATTTTTCATTTTGTACAGGTGATTGCATGCAACTGTAATTTCAGGCATTTTACAGGCTGATTGAGGAGGACCATGAATGTGAGGTCAGCCTATGAAACAGTGTAACCCCATTTCCAAACCAAACAAAACCTTTTCCTTTAATGTGGAAAGGATATTGCTACTATATATAAACATTCTTCATTATATAAGTATGTGAATACAAGTATGTATTTCTTCTTGTTTGTTTTGTGATAGAGTCTTATTGTGTAGCCCTGACTGACCTATAACACCCCATATAAGCCATGATTGGGCCAAATTTAGAGATCCGCCTCCTGTAGCCTCTTGAGTGCTGAGATTAAAGTCAGAGGTCACTGAAACTGCCAAAGTTTATGTATCTTTCTGTCCATTTAAATGTCAATATCGCATGTGTTTTATATACTTATATACACATGTATATTTATTTGCATATGAATCTATATACTTTAGAACTATCCAATATACATGTATATTTACTTGCATATGAGTCTATATACTTTAGAACTATATAATTCATTCAGTAGTATTGGAATAAACACAGTTTGAAATGTAGTCTGAATTAACAGCTAATCTAATGTTAAGAGTTAATGTTAGGGGCTAGTGAGATGGCTCAGCAGTTAAGAGCACTGATTGCTCTTCCAGAGGTCCTCAGTTCAATTCTAGCAAACACATGGTGGCTCACACCATCTATAGTGGGATCTAATGCCCTCTTCTGGAATATTGTGTACATTCAGGTAGAACACTCACACGGTTAAAAAACAAAAAACAACTTTTTTTTTTAATTTTTGAAACTCCAATTTGGAAGGATATGAAAAAGATAATTGCTATAATTTGAAAGTTGCCTTACTATCTTATTTATGTAGTCATATTTAGTTTTCATGGACTAGGGTCATTCTTGTTTATTTGTTTATTTGTTGATAAATGCTTTCTCTGTGAATTCTAATTCACCTAAAGGACAGGAGAAATGACAAATTGAGAAATAAAATCCAGAGAGTTCCCTCCTTTTTTTCCCTCCTTTCCTTTTTCTTAACTCTTACTCGATTTAAATATTCAATTGAATTACTCTACCTACCTCTAAAGCTCCAAGGTTATAATAGTTAAGGCTACAAATATTAACATTTAAGATGGTTGTTATTTTGAAATGGCTTAAGACTTTTGTTAAGTTACTTCTTTTGTTTCATGTGTGAGCTCAGATGAATTGGGGATAAAACAACAAAGGAAGCAAAATCCAGTGTCATAGCCCAGGCCCGTCATACCAGCTGCTTAAGAGTTCACAACAGAAGCATCCTATGTTCCAGGCATGTCTAGGCTACCTGGTGAACTGGAGGATGGCCTGTGAAACTTGGCAAAACTTTTGTCTTAAAATCTCAAAGTAATTTGGGGTCCTCTAGTTTAGTATTTGAAGACTTTTTTTTTTTACATTCCGAGTCCATTGTCTTGCCTGCAAGGTGGCCCACTCTCATAATGTCAGCTCAGGAGGCAGCAGACAGACAAGCAGAAGTTCAAAGCCACTGAGGACTACAATGCAAGATTCTCCTGGCTTTTATTTTTTTATGGCCAATGAGATGGTTGATGGGTAAAGGCACGTTCCTCCAGACCTGACAGTCTGAATTCTGTCCCCAGGATTCACATGATGGAATGAGAGAATCTGTCCCTGAAAGTTCTCATTGGCTTCTGGATATAAATGCTGCTTACCATATACAAAATAAAGTGTGATTTGTTTTTACAGATGAAAGGCATGAGAAAAAGTCTTGGACTGTATGGCACACAAGGCCCTGGGTTCTGTCCCCAAAGTCAAATACACAAAAGAATGACTTACATTTCAATTTTGGTATTATATTAATTTGTTCTGACTACCATGACAAAATACACTGATTGAATGAATTAAATAACAGAAGTTTTTCCTCAGATTTCTGAAGCTTTAAGTCATGGTCAGAACACTGTCAAGGTTGTTTTTGTGTAAATCCTTTCTTCCTCTCTTATAGACCACTGCCCTCTTTGTTGTCCTTTAATTGTCTTTTCCTCTGTATTTTTGGAGCAAGAAATCTCTGGTATTGCTCTTTAATACCACTACTACCTCATTTCATTGAGTTCCTTGAACTCACCCTGGATGTCAGCAGAGAGTAATGGGATGATGTTCTGGCCGCGGCAGAGATT
The DNA here is from genome assembly GCA_028555095.1 of Dicrostonyx torquatus. Lineage (NCBI taxonomy): Eukaryota > Metazoa > Chordata > Mammalia > Rodentia > Cricetidae > Dicrostonyx > Dicrostonyx torquatus. The sequence continues at coordinate 913,821 of JAQHUG010000198.1, forward strand.
TTCCTCACCTCTCTGGTTCTTCCGTATTCACTCTTCCACTACTGTTGACTGTTTACTGAACATTAAAATTAAATTCTTCTACTTCCTAGGGTCCTATTACTACTTCATATCTTCTCAAACTCTATTAGTACTTCTTTAAAGGGTTTTCTTTTTGTTCTTTTAACATTTATGTTGCCTACTCTACTCAATAAGAAGTCCTCTATATGAGCAGTCAAATGAAATAAGGAAAATGAGCTTTTTAGTAAGTACATGGGCAGATGAGACTGTATATTGGCATCACTACTAGAGAATGGAATGCTAGTTCTTCAGTGAATTAAAGCTGACATTAACCCCAAGACCCAGGTGTTCCATTTCCACCTATGCTGATTTGTTTATGTTCTCCTAATACTCGGTTTGAAGCACAAATTTTTCCTTGTAATGGGATGTGGAAATGAGTTCTTTGGGTGACTAGAGTTAGATAGTGTCCTGCAGGTGGACCTGAAGAGTGGTTCACTGTTCTTTTAAAAGAGAACTTCAATTGTGTTCCAGAAAATAAACCAGTCACACTATCACATGCACACTTTATGGCATCTGCTGTATCCTGATTCATAGAGGAAATAAAACTGGAAGAACAAATAGGGAGTTACTCTTTTAATTCATACAGAGTTTCCTTTTTTCAAGATGGTGGTGTTATTGGCAGAAGCATATAGATGTACTTAATGCTAGTGGCCTGTGTGCAGTCATGTGTTTCATGGCAGTGTAGTGCTACTGTATTGATCACCAGCTGCTTACCCTCCGTAGTTTCTGCAGACTCATCCTGTGATATCCTGTATAAGGAAATGCCTCACAACATGTAGATAGACATTTTAGTTATAGGTATTTCATTTTAAAATATTTCTTATTAGTCTATATTATAATAGATTTGATTATGTCATTTCCATTCATGCGTATAATGATCATTGTCACCTGTCATGTCTTTTTTTTCATATCCTCTCTGATATGCTTTCTCTTCCATACTAATTCCTTCATTGTTTTACACTCTTAATACATTTTCAGTTACATATTTAATGATATATAATATAGTGCATGAAATTTATCAAGATACAAGGTAAATAGCTGTATGTATGTTAACATAAGAAGCATTATAGACATTTGTGATATTTTCTCACACATTTGTTTGATTTATGCCATTACTTCTTATTGCCACTACTAAATGGTCCCCTTTTTTGTCTTATTAATATAAGCCAGTATAGAATAATGTATTTATAAGAATGTCATATCCTGGCAAGGTAGCAATGGGGATTTCTCTCTCTCTCTCTCTCTCTCTCTCTCTCTCTCTCTTTCTCCCTCTCTCTCTCCCTCCCTCCCTCCTTTCCTTCCTTCCTTCCTTTCTTTCAAAGTAAGGTTAATTTATCTTAGTTCTGCACATTAGATCAGAACTCTTCTTGTCCTGCAGGTGGCCACTATTGTTGCTGGGCTTTTCTGTTTTTTGTTTTGTTTTTTAATTTGGTTTTTTGAGACAGGATTTTTCTGTAGCTTTGGGGCCTGTCCTGGAACTAGCTCTGTAGACCAGGATGACTTGAAACTCACGGAGATCCACCTGCCTCTCCCTCCCAGGTGTTGGGATTAAAGGTGTGCACCACAACTGCCTGGCTTTGTTGCTGTTTGCTTACTGGGCTGTCACTGTACATGCTTATGTCCTGTGCCTCTCCGTAGGTACTAATGTCAGATTGGATTAGGGTTCACCATAATGGCCTCATTATCCTAACTACCTTGTTAAAGGCTTATCCTGATTTACAGTCAGTTTCTGTATTGTTGGAGATTAGTGCTTCAATATGCTTCTAGCCCCAGCACATGGTACTGTGGGTGGGAAGAAAGGCAGATGTGCAGAAGCAGATGTGCAGAGTGCTGTCAGGCTGGTTGAGGACTTATATACAGATCCATGGCAAGGAAGTCAGCAAAATCCCCTGTGACTTGGGTTAAGGAACGTGGCTTGTGTAGCAGGCAGGCAAAATCACTTCCTCTGAGTGGGGAAGTATCTGGTTTATGTCAAGATAATTTCAAAGATCTTGGCACATTTTTTTCACTTTGATGGCAGCAGGATCTAGTCATATAACTTTAATTCATATTGTTTAGTTTATTTCTACTATGGTGGGAAAACATACCAGAGTTACTCAGGAGTAGCATTGTGGTCACTGCTCAAGATGGTTGTAGTCAGGTGAAGCTGGATGCCTGTTTATAATAGATGTAAATTGGCAGGGGTGGAGGGGATACCAAAATTTAGTCCTAACCAAGAGACATTTTTTATTTTTTATCTTAAAGTAACAGTGCTCACATGCAGTTGAATTGTGGTAGTATATTCTTCTGGATCCCTTCCTTTTCCTTTCCTGTGTCATTTACTTATACTTAACCTCCTCATCTTATAACAACCTAACTTGAATATGCAGTAAACTAACACTTTTCCTTTACATCTCCAACTTACCCTCTTATTTAGTTACTGTTAATGATTACATCTTTTTATTTTGTGTGCTCACATAGTATATATAACTTTGTAATGATTATCTATCTCCTAAATTTTCCTTTAGGACATTTATAATTATATAAAGAATTACAGTGAATTGAAGTTGTTCTAGGAAGATATTTACACACTTGTGTTTACCAGAGCACCATAGGCAGAATATGGAATAAAGCCAACTACCCTTCAGGGGATGAATGAATATATTTACACAATGGAGTTCTATTCATTTCTCAAAAGAGTGAAACCCTGTCATTTTGAAGCATCATTATGTTAAGTGAAATAAGCCAGACACAAAGACAAATACCACATGTACTCATTAATTTGTGGAAAGCAAGACATCAGACTTTCAAAAGAATGGATTAGAATACTGTGATTCCCCAGAGCAATGACTGGAGTTCAGTAAGGGATGCCAAAACAGTGGGGAATTTCTCCAGGTTCTTCTTTAGCACATAGTAGGCTCAAAGCAGTCTATAATGTATTCTGAAATATAATATCAGCACTCAGAAGGTTGAGACAGATTTATCATGGGTCAAGGTCAGCCTGGAATATATACCAAGACCCTACCTCAGCATTCCTCCTTTTTCAACTGTGCATAAATACATCTGTGAGCTATTGCATTCCAATGTTCCATAATGCTGGGATTTATATTTACTTAAGTAATTGCTTTTACCAAGGCCCTATATTTATTAGAATGGGTTCTGGTTGCTATTTAATATCCTTTCATTGTAGCTTGACAATGTAGCTCTTAACAGTTTATGTTTGACTATCTTTTCTTTTGGAGTGGGGGTTGTGATGTTTTGTATTTTTTTGTTTCTTTGTTTGAAGCAAGGCCTCATAGCTCTGGATGGCCTGGAACTCACTTTGTAGACCAGACTGTCCTGAAACTCACAGATCTGCTGACCTCTGATTCCTGAGTGCTAGGATTAAAGGCGTGAACCAGCATGTTTGGTTGGCCTGTTAGTATCAAACTTTTTTTGTTTTTGTTTTTTTTTTTTAATTTTGTTTTTTGAGACAGGGTTTCTCTGTAGCTCTGGAGCCTGTCCTGGAACTCACTCTGTAGACCAGGCTGGCCTCGAACTCACAGAGATTCGCCTGCTTCTGCCTCCTGAGTAGTGCTGGGATTAAAGGCATGCGCCACCACCGCCTGGCTGTAACAAACTTTTTTAATTGTTTGGTTTTTGGTGGATATTTACTTTCTCTTAAACTTTTCTTTGTGTGTATGTAAATACATTTTCATTAAATGATTATGTTGATATGAAATGAAACAAGAATCAAAATAAAATGTCTAACTCATAGTAATACTTTGTGCCTTGGTATTTTACAAGCTTAAAACGGAAGGATGGAAATCTTTAGGTTCAGTCTCCACAGATACCTTCCAAGTAATTCAGTTGTGACTTTTCTTTTGTTATAGCTCAGCCCATTCCTTCTGACCTTATAACTTTTGGTGAGGGCCTGTTTTCTTTTGCTTCTGTGTACTCTAAATCAAATTTATAGGACCCCACGCTTGACAGACGTTCTACCGCTGCCTCACTGATCCTTTCAGTCCCCTCCCTTCTTTTTCCTCTCCGTTTTGAGACATGTCCTCATGTGGTACCCTCGCTGGCTTCGAACTTACGATGTAGTCATAGTTGGCCTTGAATGTGGGTTGATTCCCCCAGCTCCTGCCTCCTGCATACTGGGATCACAAGCATCAGCTATCCTGCCCAGCTTGTTCATTTCTTCTGTTTTAGGTGACAGTGATAAGTATTATTTTTGTGTGCATTTTGGGTAATTCATTAAATATTTTTTAAACGCCTTCTCATTCTTTGTAAAGTATAATATAATCTGCACTGAAATTGGTCCTCTCTGTTCAGTTTCACTATTGAGGCTATGTGGATTTTTATGAGTATTCACTAGTAAAGAATATGAATTTTTATGTTATCTTAGAAACTACCATTTTTCTAAAATTTTCATTCTCAATTAAGCAAAGATCTTTGGATAAAATTATAATTCTGTCTTTGCTATAATGGTCTTATTTCATTGAAACTACTAAATTTGTATAAGATCCTGCCAAATGGTCTCCATACATAGCTGGTTTTTTTTTTTAGTAGTAGAAATAAATACTATGTTCCCTATTATACCTTTTATTTTATAATCCCAGTTTTACAACTGCTACTGGTAGATCTCACTCTTCTTCACATAAGATTGAATACTTCGGCTAGTCTCTTCATGACTGTACATTCAAGCTGTCTTATGACTTCTGACTTAAACACCTTAGCTAAAGGTGGAGGAATAATGTGACTTTCTTTTATGGCTGCTAATTTTGTGATCTTCCAGTTTCTTATCACTCAGATAAGCTTCCATATTTATACTTAATCTGTGTAAAATTTTTACCATGTTTCTGTTTTTGTCTAAAATTTTGAGAGAACTGCCTGCGTTTGATTTAATACAGATTATCATTCAGTGTTCCAGTCTTAAGAACTTTAAATATTGCTAAACTCTATACGCACTCAGTATCTAAAAACTATATTTTCAGAGTTATGTTTGAATAAAATAGAAACATTGAAGTACAGTTCATAGCACTTATGTTTCAAATTGTTAAGTCTTTCCCTTGAGTAACTGCGTTCAGAAGTTATTTGATTGTCAACTTTTTTTTTTTTAAAAAACCTATTTCACCTAGTAAAACTGTTTAGGGGTTAAGAGGTTTTTTTATGAGACACATCTCTGGGAATCTGCAGCCAGTCTAGACTACTTACATTTTAAAAGAAGAAATGACATTGGAGTGATCAAGGAGAATTCACTGTTGTAGTGCCTTACACCTGGAGCAGATGGACGCATTAGTAACACAACTGTAGTTATAAAAACCACAGCAGGATGTGGCAGGTGGTGATGCAGTGCAGACCTGTGGGATCCTCCCAGGAAGGAGGAGGTGTCTGTCAATGCACAACCAAGGAGCAATGAGTCCTATAAATATACAACTGACTCTTCCAATTGTGAGTCCTCTTTGTAGTTTGAAATTGCTCAGTATGAATCAACACTTCTTTCTTTAGTGACCTTTTCCTTGTTGAACTGGGTTATTAAGTTTTAGTAATTAAAATCATAAAATCTGTTGTCCTTTCTCAGATTTTTGTTTGTAAAATGCTTTTACTTTGTGTTTTTGAAGAAAATCTTTTCTTTAAAGAAAAAAGAAAAGTCTTGCTTCAGCCTGGTAGGCAGGTAGGCTACCTGAAGATCTTCACTTAGTCAGTGGTCCTCTCCTCCAAATCCAATTCCCTAGTCTCATCCCTCGCTGTGCAGGGGACCTACTACCTTTCAGCTTCCTCTTCTAACCTCCCACCCCCACAACTCATTGCTTTATTCCCAGATCCCAACTCCAGCAGGCAATCCCTGAGAATCCACAGGTCACTGCAGCCAGGGAATCAGATAGGCTAACTATAGATCATCATCTCTCCTGGCACAACACATCCAGGATATCTGGGATACTATGAAAAGGCTGAAGACACAGGCTAACAATGGGTTTGAAAACCATATCCATCCTTCCGTTGCATCCAAGAAACATCCCTTACCATCAAGGATAGACATCATCTGAGAGTGAAAGAGTGGAAAAAGATATTACAAGCAAGTGGACCCAAGAAGCAAGCTGGTGTAGCTATTTTAATTATCTGAAAAAAAAATACTTTAAGCTAAAACAAATCAGAAGAGATAGGGAAGTATGTCATAGACATCAAAGAAAAAAACCAAGAAGAGGACATTGCATTTCTTAACGTCTATGCATCAAACACAAGGGCACCCAAATTCAGAAAGAAGCACCACTATATCTTAATCACGTAATTGATCCTCACAAAATGATAGTGTGAGAGTTCAATAGGCAGGTCATCCAGAAAATAAACAGAAAATTGTTGGAGCTAACTGATGTTAGAAACCAAATGTAATTAACAGATATTTACACAAAATTTTACCCAAATAGAAAAGACTATACCTTCCTTTCAGTACCTAATGGAACGTTTTTCCAAAATAGACCATGTACTCAGACCCAGATCTTGACAGATATAAGCAAATTGAAATTGAAAGACCTCAAAAGTGGTCTTATCGCCAAGGAGCCCCCAGACTCAATAACCAGGCCATCAGATGCCAACGCATGAGGTGGTTTATTTCACGATTGTAATTGGGCGCAAAGCTTAGGGATAGCTAAGCACCCCGAGTATCCAGGCAAGCAAGCTTTTATAGACAAAAATCACAAGTTTTCCATGAATTATAATATGGGGTATGAGAACAATTGGGATTGGTCCAGACATACAAATCAGAGTTCAACCCAGGACGAAATTAGCATAGCTCAGCCCATCCCTGAGTATGTGACATTCAGCAGGCTACTTGATTTCCCGACATCCTGCCTATTCCCCCCCCCCTTGACTCAGTTAACAGTTTGATAGATAATCATTGCTGCTACTGGTTCTGGTAACCACCGGTGCTGATAACCATCTGGCTAGAAGACTGCTACTAGTCCTGATAATTGCTGCTGCCCAATGGGGAAGAACCTGCTGGTCAAACCTGTTTGTCACATTTTGTAAATTTCCATTATCCAATTCATTTAGTTCGTTATGAAAAATCGGTTTGGGTCCTTCAGAAATAACACCATGTGTCCTATCTGACCACCACAGATTAAAGCTAGAGATCAACAACAGAGCGTTACAAACTCATGGAAACTTAACAACTCACTATTGAATAACAATACACCAAGTTAGAAATTAAGGAAGATTAATTAAAGACTTTCCTGAATTTTATGAAATGAAGTAGATAGTATACCAGACGTTGAGAGATAGTATGGAAACTAATGCAGAAGAAGCTTCTTATAGTATATACATACACAAAGGAAGTCCAAATGAAATCACCAAACTTGAGTTGTTGGACAACTCAAATCCCCATACAACCCGAGCTGTTGCCCAGAAATAGATTGCTGTCCACAAACTGACATCAAAGTTCTATTGTTGAAGACAATACCTTCATTGAACATGGAGAAGTTGAGCTGGTGCCTTTATCCCTATATTCTAGAATATTTGGTACAGAAAGTATTCTGAATACCAGCAAAAGAGAAATATAAATCCCAAGAGCCCCACAAGTCCTTGGATTTACAATGGTGTCCTGCCTGCAAAATAAGCTAGGGCAATAATGGCACAAAGCATGTGGGAGTGACTAACTAATATCTAATTTGACTTAAGGCCCATACTAGCAAGTGGAAACCATATCCCGCACTGCTTGGGTGAGCAACCTGGAACCCAGAGTAAAACCGAATACTAATGAATAATAGTAATAATAATAATAATAATAATAATAACAATAATAGTGAAATAAATAAGTTGACTTCTAGTAATATTCTTCTATTCTCATAGATCTGTCATGCTCAAGCCATCAGAGAAACTCTCTTCTGCAGCAGATAGGAAAAATTACAGAAGCACGCATTCAGATATTATGCAGAGAGTGAGAAACCTTGGAATACTTAGCTCTAAAGAAGATGTCTGTCAAATCCTTCCACTCAGGTCCAGGGTACACTGCAGAAAAGGAGGCAGAAAGAGTTTAAAAACCAGAGGGATTGGGGGGGACTACAAGAAAATAAGGCCCGCTAACCTAAAATGATCAAAGCTCATATGAGTTCACGAGACTGAAGCTGCATGCACAGGGCCTTCACTTGTCTGTAGATCATCTGCCTACATGGTATGGCTTCCTGAGTGTGTAAACAAGCGGGTATCTGCCTTCTTTGTGCTCTTTTCATTCTGTTTGTTTATTTTTCCAATTCCATTGTGTTAGTCTTTGTTTTTACCTTATATTATTATTTTTTTTAATTTTCCCTTCAAAGCTTGTTTACTAATGAGAGACAGAAAGGGACTGGTTTAAAATGTTCTTCCAATTAATCAGAATTGATATGCCAATGTGGAGACCAAAATGATTGTTATTAGTACTGAAAAGCATACATACTGTAATGTAGCTCAATAATAATCAAAGCTATAACCCTGATATAGTCACGTGACCCATTGAAGACTATGTTAAACAATGCCGAGATGTCCTCTAATGCATCTTCACTTTGGGGGCAGGGTCAATTTTAAAGAACTTTCATTTGTTTTACATAGTTTCTGAATTCACGTGTTGTGTTGTTAGAACTTAGTGACAACATTATGAACTGCATAAGAGTTCAGTAAATTGTAAGTGGTGTCATTGCATAAGAAGTGTACCTGGCCGTTTGTTAACTGAATCATAAATCTGGCAATTTGATAGTGATATGTGTGTTAAACTGATAAGAACAAACGTGACCCTACATTTGATCTTAGCCAAAAGGCTATAATAGTGTATTTTGTTCGTTTGTTTTGTTTTTTGTTTTTTCGAGACACGGTTTCTCTGTGGCTTTGGAGCCTGTCCTGGAACTAGCTCTTGTAGACCAGGCTGGTCTCGAACTCACAGAGATCCACTTGCCTCTGCCTCCTGAGTGCTGGGATTAAAGGCATGTGCTGCCACCGCTCAGCTGTGATAGTGTATTTTAAGGAACATAAATATCCCAACCTTTTTTTCCAACTTTTGATCTCAAAAAATTTTTCAAAAATCTAAAATAGTAAGCTCAGCCTTAAAGTGTTCCTTTATTATTACTTGAGTATTACAAAGTTCAAAAATTCTAATCCTTTCCCAAACTCTCTAAATTTTTTTTGTTTAATTATAACCTTGTTTTAGACAAGGAAACACACTGGTATCTGTTACTGTTGGAGTTTTTATTGATTAGGCACCATGAATTAGTCACTGATAGTTACTATTTAAATTCAAAAATGTATTTTACATACCAAGATGTAGCTTTTTTGTATGTTATACACTTCAAATAGTACTTATGTACAGATTATTTCTAAATCCTGTGTCCACCAAATTATTAACTTTCTTTGTGAAAATAAAACCGGTAATTTTCTAAGGAGGTAATGATGAATCCTTAGTAATTACACGTGCAGCCGTTTAGTGTTTATCTTCTGTAGCACTGTCTTAATTCCAGAGTGTGTGTGCAGTAGTTTTTGTTACATTTCTTACAATTTCTAATCAGCAATTAAGCTAAGCAAGCATCATAGAAAGCCCCGGGCATATTGTCAAAAGTAGGAAACTTGCCTTCCAATGCTAGCCTTGTTAAGTAGCAAAAGCATCTCTTAAAATTCAAACTCCAGAATCATCAAAACTACATGATCAAAAGACAGGATTTCACTAATTTGAGCTTAAAGATTTTCGTTGTCTTGTTATTTCTCTGTTTCTAATACACAATCTTGCCTGGTGCCCTGTATCTTACTTTTCTGTTGCTGTGATAGAACACCATAATCAAGGAAATTTCTATAAGGATACTGGCAGGAAGCATGGGGGCAGGCATGCTGAGCTGTACCATTCTGACCACATACAGGAAAGAGCCACAGTGGATGATGGGAGGCTGTTGAAGCCTCAGTGCTGCCTGCTGGCACACCATCAACTAGGCCATACTCCTAATCCTTCCCAAACATTTCCACTAGTGGGGACCACATATTCAGATGTGCCTGTGGGGATCATTCTCATTCAGACAACTGCAAATGACTATCCTGAAATCTTGGGCTTATCTCCCTTAGCTTCCCAATTAGATGGCAATGCCATGATACTGTGCTTGAATTTAATGGCCTTTCTAAGCTATTGTGCTAGCTAGTTTTATGTCAACTTGACACAAACTATAGTCATCTGAGAAGAGGAAACCATGATTGAGTAACTATATCCACAAGGTCAGGCTGTACACAAACCTGTAGAGGGTTTTCTTAATTATTGATCAAGGTGGGAGGGCCCATACCTTTGTTGGTGGTTTGCTGGGCTGGTGGTCCTGTGTCCTATAAGAAAGCAGGTGGAGCAAAACATGTGGCACAAGGCAGTAAACAGCACTCTTCTCTGACCTCAACATCAGCTCCTGGCTGTAGGTTACTGACTGGTTTGAGTTCCCACCCTGACTTCTTTCAGTGATCGACTACGGTGTGGAAGAGTAAGCTAAATAAACTGTCCCCCTCCCCTTGAGTTGGTTTTGGTCATAGTGTTTCAGCACAGGACAGCCATATTTGCATTTCAACAATCAAAAAAGAAAAGTTTCAATCTATCAAATATTATAAAGATTATTCAGTGTGTTCATTAGGAGAGACTGATGTTACAGACAGAAGTGCTGAGGAGAGCAGATGCAACAGTGAGAAGAACGTTTGTTTCAAATTGAGATTCTTTAAGCGTTTAGCCAGAGGAGCCTTCATATTGCACTTGCTAATGAGGCTGGAATCTTGCACCTACCTCCCAGGTTTTGGAAAACGGCCTATTTTATAGTCCTGTTTGATTGTCTTGCAGCAACGTGCATGACTGCTTTCTACTTTGGATTGGTCTCTTACCAAGAGCCTATTCCAAAACTTTGGCCTCCCAAATTAGGGAGTAGTTAGCTCCCTCTAGGGCCTGTGGTAAAACTATAGGCTGGTCACAGTTTTCCTAACACACAGCAGGATGCCAGTCAAGGCTGTAACTACTACCCTGGCCTAGATTAACTAAGCAGGTGAGTTCAGCAGGGAGCAGAGCAAATCAAGGTGGCCAGCTGGGGCTTGACTGCACAGCTACCCTTTGGGATGTCTCCAGGGAACCGTGCACAGAAATGTGGACTCCATTTGACACGTTCTATAGTATACCCAGAAGAGCAACCGTTCTCCAGAGAATATCTCTGTCTTTGTCCAGTTTCTCCTTAAATACTGTAAAAAGCCTCTATAGACATGTAGTGGACCAATTTTTCACTGTCTCAGAATCTCGTCTACTCTGAAGGGTTTATCTTGCTTTTCCCAGATTGCTTACTTTTCTTTAATTTAATTTTCCTTAATTTTGCTTTTGTTTTTCTTCTGCTTTTCTCATTCCCTCTTTATCTGCATCTTTATTTTACATCAACATGAAATTAAGAACTTGGCAGCAAGTATCTCAGGTCGGCTTTGGTGACTGTTGATCATCTAACTCCTTGGTACTGGGTCAAGCCCATTTCGTCCAAGAGAAGGCTTTATAGTTCTGAAAGACCCTGAATTGTTGTGAACTTTGTAAAACATACTCCATAAACATTTAAAGCAACATGATCAGTAAGTATATAGAAGTAACCTAGATGGTACTCTTAGTGTTAATTTTTGACCTATGGGTTGCGTTATATGCCTACACTTTATTTTTTGTACAAACATTTTCTTTATTCACTTTTATAGTGCATGTGTAATGATTTGTAACAGGCAAAGCACTAAAGACTTAGAATTCAGAAGGAAATATCTAATTTCCAGTTCTTAGTTCTACTTGTCGATTGCATGTAATTAGTATGTTTTTTAGATACCGGTTTTACTGTGTTATTAAACTGGCCCCAAACACTTGGGCTCAGGTGACCCTTATGCCCACAGTTTCCTAAGTAACCAAGATTTGGTCATATATCACTCTGCCTGACTTAACCCTAAAGTTCAACATCCTTAGTTATCAGAGAAATGCAAATCAGAGCAACTCTGAGATTCCATCTTATACCTGTAAGAATGGCCAAGATCCAAAACACTGGTGAAAACTTATGCTGAAGAGGTTGTGGGGTAAAGGGAACACTTCTGTATTGCTAGTGGGAATGCAAGCTGGTACAACCTCTTTGGATGTCAGTGTGGCGATTTCTCAGAAAATTAGGAAACAACCTTCCTCAAGACCCATCCTTACCACTTTGGGTATATATCAAAAGGATGCTCAATTGTGCCACGAAGACATGTGCTCAACTATGTTCATAGCAGCTTTGTTTGTCATAGCCAGCACCTGTAAACAACCTAAATGCCCCTTGACTGAAGAATGGATAAGGAAAATGTGGTACATTTACACAATGGAATACTACACAGCAGAAAAAAATAACATCTTAAATTTTGCAGGAAAAATGGATGGAGCTAGAAAACATCATTTTGAGTGAGGTCACCCAGACCCAGAAAGACAGTTATCACATGTACTCACTCATAAGTGATTTTTCAACATAAAGCAAAGAAAACCAGCCCACAAATCACAATCCCAGAGAACCTAGAAAGCAATGAAGACCCTAAGAGGAACATACATGGATCTAATCTCCATGGGAAGTAGAAAAAGACAAGATCTCCTGAGTGAATTAGGAGCATGGAGACCTTGGTATAGGGTTAAAGGGGAGGGGAGAGGCAGGGAGGGCAGCAGTGAAAAGTGTAGAGCTCAATAAAAATCAATAAAAAAAGAAAAAAAGACACCTATTTGCTAGGATGGTTGATAGATGTAGTTAATGGAATTTCCTGTTTTGCCATTTTGCATTTGTTGTACTGAAACTGGTTATGATCAATCCACTTCTAACATGTCTGTTTCACTGATAAAGTTTCAGTAGTTTTTCTCTATGCTAGCTATACTCTCAAGCTTATTACATCTAAATCTTATAATATCAATATGTGTCTTATTCCAATTTAGAAGTGTGTAATTGACTGGCTAATTAGTTAATGTTTTTCTGTTGCACCCCTTGAATCTGGAACCTCTAAACGAAGCCATGTACAGATGGTTTTGGTGGCACATGCTGGTGTAGTATGCTGAAGAGGTGTCTGTAGGAGAGGATGAGTGTGACACTAGCCTAGGTTATACTTTTGCCAACAGTGTTTGCTCACGCCTTTAATATCAGCACTTGACTGCAGAGAAAGGTGGTCTGTAAATTGTAGGCTAGCCTTTTTTTCATATTGAGTTCAAGGCCAGCTAAGGCTACATAGTGAGATCCTGTCTATAAAAAATAAACAAGCAAATTTTGAGAATACCTAGGATTTACAATGCTTGGGTTTTTATAATAGGTTATAATGCTAATGACATATCCCTACCTGGAAACATACAGTGTGATACAAATACTGCACCACCACCACCACACCTACGATTTCCTTATATGTTAGTGAACTGAGTCATCTTCAGAAAATTGAGCTCCCTGCTTTGGAAATCTGTTATGGAATGTTAGTTTAATATATTACATTAGTTTATGCTGTGGATTTTTTTTTTTAATGATGAAAAACGTGTTGCATTCTTTTATGTTGCGTTTGTTTAACTCTGTAAAGCTATGTTACTTTGCCTGCGAACAACACCTGATTGGTCTAATATATATCTGAGTGGCCAATAGCTCGGCAGGGGAGGGATAGGCAAGGTTGTCAGGTAGACAGAATAACTAGGAGGAGAAATCTAGATTCAAGGAAAGAGGGAGGAGCACAAACAGGAGTAGAGAATGACAGGGATCAGCCACACAGCCAACTACAGAGGAAGAAGGAAAGAAAGGTATATAGAATAAAAAAAAGGCAAAAGACCAGAGGCAAAATGTAGTTTTAAAAAAATGGGATAACTTAAGTTAGAAACATGCCAATATAAGACTGGGCAACCATCAGTTAGAATAAGTCTCTGTGTATTTATTTGGGAGCTGGGTGGAGGGCTCACAAATAGGAAGGAAGGAAGCAAGCAAGCCATAAATTAATTAATTAACTAATTAATTAGTTAAATAAATAAAATAAAAAGAAAGAAAACGTGGTCCACAGTGTATGCTGGTAATATCCATCTCTTGCTGCATTGCCCCAATTGGATTTGAGCTCAGGGAATGATCCCAAAGATAACTGATTTTGGTCTGCCTGTGCCACGAATAATAAATTGTCTTTATCTCTAATCTAGAATTCCTATGTTCTTAAGTCAGTGAATATAGAGTTATTGGGAGGAACATAGTGTGACTGGCTTAACCCCGTTGATTTCAAATAGGGTTGGTTAAATAGCAGACACCTCATGGTTTCTGGGTTGATACTACAATTTGAAACCTACATTTGTGAATCTGCATTTCTGTCAATGCTTCCTGCCTTACATAGGTAAAATAAGTAGAAAGTATGGTAATGACTAGTATTTGACATGACTCTACATATTTTCTCTATCACATTTGTATGTCCATGATTTTGATTCCTATCCTAGCAGGTTAAATTGAAGTACCCATAGCAGAGACAGTCTAATGGTGAAACTTTTTTATTCAAACTTTGTATAATACACAGGTATATTTAATTTCAATGATTCTAATAAAAGTAACCTTGTTTAAAAGCATCCACATCGTTGTCTTTAGTCCCTTTCCTGTTGCTGTGATAAAACTTTGCTGGAAACAAGTCACGCAAAGGCTGTTTTAGCTCACAGTTCAGGGCAGTCCATCATGGCGGAGGGGAAAGGCAGCAGGAGCTCCAGGCTGTGCTTGGATCACATCCACATGGCAGACAGGGATGGATCCTACATCAGCTAATAGAGTCAAGACAGTACCCCACAGGCACACAGAGACCTATTTCCAAAATGAGTCTAAATTTGGTCAAGTTGACAATTAACTACTAATCAGTAAAGTTATTGTGGGACATTTTGCTCAATATTGGACATTGTAATGTAAGAAAATATTGGACTCAGTTCACAATGTATTTATAATTGAAAAGTTCAAAAACTAATTCAATATTTATCTCACAGTGTGTATGTAATTAGAGGGCGTTTTTATTAAGTCCTGTGTAATTGCTTTATATTTGTAAATTGTTGGGTTTTTTTTTGTTTTTGTATGTTTGGTTTTTTTTTTTTTTTTTTTTTTGAGACAAGATTTCTCTTTGTAATAGCCCTGGCTGTCCTGAGACTCACTTTGTAGTCCAGGCTGGCCTTGCACTCACAGAGATCCACCTGCTTTTGCCTCACATGTACTGGGATTAAATGTATGTACAGGCACACCCAAAATCTCTACGTTCTTATTTCATGTTACTCCCTATGTGATTTTTGGAACATTTATGGGAAAGTCCTTATTTGTGTACTAATATAGACTTTTAATCCTATAATATGAAAATAGTTTATTTAAAATTATATGTACATAGTTCAAAACTACAGTTCATTTATTTATTTCAAGATTGCATGAACATGTTTGTGCTCAGAAAAATAGTTGAATGCTTCCTTTATCAGGGATCTACTTGTGTAATGGAAACCTCTCCATATACACATAGAGAAGCGTTTTCTCATGACAGGAGAGGGGAAACTGTTTAAATCTTTGAGCTACATTGCATGCTGTCATAAATATAACAGAAACAAAATAATGTTTTATATTCTAAAACAGCCCTCAATATTCTTTTCAGGTTATAAAAGTCCTGAGATAATCAAAAGAGGCAAAAATTAGTATCCTGATTTTACAGGCTTCTGTCTGTGGTCTGTATCTCATGCTCAGAGCTTAGGACAAGAATACAAAAACGGAAGGCTGGGACACGTAGAGGAAGAGGTGGGGCCCTCCTATGACACTTCCTCTAGGTCTTCCCTACTAAAGAATTTGCCACCTCACCACAGTGCCAAACACTGTTGAAATATGTGCCTTTAAGAGTCATTTTCAAACCTTAGTATCAGCCTCCCTCCTTATTTTCTTCAGAATTTGCTATGATAATTTATTCCTGTTCAGATTCTATCTTTCTATTCCTTTGAGTGAGCAATGACTGAGTCATTAACACTATACTTGTATATAGTCACACTTAGTTATGGTCATGATAGGGCTTTCTTGTTACTATTTGTGTTTCAGAAATATTTATTTTCCTTATCATCTGAACTGTCATCTGTGATTTTTCTCATCCTTTAAGTCCTTTCAACTTATCTTCTCTACCTTGCTATAAATATGCTCCAAAATCACCACAAAACAGGAAAATACCTCTCCTGCATCTCTTGATTTGTTTTTCCCCCTTTCAGCTGGATTTTTTGAAAATGTGATCCACTCTTCCTTGTATGTTGTCTGCTCTAGTGCTCTCACCCCGTCCTGAAGCCCACTTGCTGGATCCACCTATGACCTTTCAGATGCCAGATCTACTGACTTTCTGTCTTTCCTCATCTAACTTACTATGTGTAGCATCGATCAGGTGGACCTCACTGCCATATTGAAACCTCTTCTACTTGAGTATCTACTGTGATACCTCTCCCTCAGGCGTTTCTTCCTTTCCTAACTCATCTTGATTCTTTTCCATGACTGGCAGTACCTGCTTTTCCAAATCTTCCAGGGTTTCTCTTCCTCCTCCTTAAATCCTTACCCAAAGCCATCACATTTTTGTGTTCTTATAGTCTCCTACCAAAAGGATTCTGGTTTTTTTCATGAGTCGCTGGAGTGCCACAGATATGATGTGTGTTACCCTCTTCTTCTTCTCCCCAGAAGCTATGTAAAAACTATCTCAGGCATAATCACTTCCAATAACCCTTATTTACCCTTGTTCCAATTTACTCACTTACGTTTTTAAAAGAACACTTTTCCTTTATACTTCCAACAACCAATTACACTTCCCTACAACCAATGCGGAAAATCTCAGATACAGAGTTCCCTGTCTTACTCTCGTTAGACTTTTCTAGATAGTATGTAGTATGTGCTACTTAGGATAAGTGCAATCTTGGCTTTCTTTTATACATGAAATGTATCATTGTGAACTATACATTTTAATGACATTTATTATATTCCAGTGTTGTTTAAACATTACTCCTTTGTCATTTCACAACCCAACAGAAAACTACTTGCCTGTAAGGAGGGTCTTTTTCCATGTTCTTCTCCCTTCCGACTTGACATCCACTAGGAATTCTGGGCTCCAAACCCGTGACCTAATTCTTGTACAACTGAGGTGTACTCCCAGCCCATCCTGGCAATTTAAACTGTAGTCCATGGACCATTTGTTGGAATGAACTTTAGGAGTTCCATAAATCCACTGAAAATATAGAATTTTTGTTTGTTTTCCCCCATTTCTGAAATGCTTACAAACCCTTACTTAAAAGTTTGCCAGAGACCATGCTATGTATGTGTAGTTAATTCTCATCTACATTTAGTTGTAAATCCATGTTTTTTGCACTGATTTACAAACATTCAGAGCAACCAAATTCCTTAGTTGTTGTATTTCAGTGTTCAAAAGCTGGTGATGCACTCTGCTTGCCTGTTTCCGCTGTTGTAAAGAAATAACTTTTTCCATGTTGCGGTTTCGTGTCATGCTTTTGCATTTTGATGCTCTTTGATGCTGATGTTTCCGTTTAAATTTTTCCTAGGCATTCTGTTGATAATACTGTTCAGTGTCTTGAGAGCGAGTGAACACCTGGGATACTATACACACACACACACACACACACACACACACACACATACACTTAGGCATGAACGACAGTGCTGTTTTTAATTGATAATTAAGCAGAGTTGTTTGATAAGTATCAAATAAATATTTTCATAGTTTACTGCCATTAAACAAATGTCTATCTTCTCTTGAGTTTGGCAATAACAACAAAAACCCTTAGATATAATGATTTAAAAAAATAAAATAAAAAATGTGAAATTTTGTGCTTGAATGGATTCCTTCTATCTGTCAGTTGTAGTTGTGTTTAGAGAGTCTGCCTAGTATACAGGAAGCTGTGAATTCAGCCCTCAACACACACACATGTACATGTGTGCATAAAAGAACAATTTAAATTTTAAATGCTTTTTGTCCTATCTATCTTGTCTTGAATATGTAGAAACTTATTAAAGCTCAGTGAAATGACAACTTAATTTTAAAACAGCCAAAGGCTTTCAATGGATTTTTCTTTCTAAGAAGATATACCAGTTCATGGACAGATGGGCTGTATCACTGGCTATCAAGGGAATTAAAGTCATCCATGATTTGGTAGCTTTGTATACCTGTGTATTGTGGTTTTTATCACAATGACAGCAAGTTAAACACCTTGTATAGAAACGGATGCATTCATGCTCGCCTGTTGAGAATGTTTGTTGTCAGGTGTAGCTCGAGTGTTAGAAGTTGCCAAGTTCTCTAGCACTGTACTATGAATACCTTTAAGAAAAATGAAAGTTAAAAAATGTACACAATTTAAATTTTTTAGTGTTTATATATTTTAAATAATCTTTCTTCTCCCAGATATTCCTTCCCCTAAGAACCCACATTTATATTCTTTGTCTCTCTCAAAACAAAACAAAACAAAAAAAAACCCACCAAGCCTTAAACAAACAAGAAAACACAGAAACTATGGAGTCCATTTTGTGTTGGTGGACTACTGAGCATGGGGCCAGCCCAGGAGTGTGGTTGATATATCTAGTGACTCTTCAATGGCAACATCTACAATTGATGTGATTCCTGCACAGCTCTGTTTATTTGAAACGCTGTTGAACTGTTCACTTTAAATAAGTGGTTATGTAAACTGTAGCTCAGGAAAGCTTTAAATTTATGAATTTAGGTGTATCCAATTCATATAGTTAGGTTTTACATCTATGATTTTTTTCCTTACCATATGCATTGGTCATTTGTAGATTTTTTTAATTAATTAAATTATGCATATTTTGGTGCCATGGTAAAATATCTCATATGTCAATACCACTACCAATCTCAAGAATATAGTCTTTAGGTATTGAGAATCTTATTATGGTGCATGTGGCTTTTACCTGATTATAATTTTCAAATGAAAGCTCAGATTTTATTATTAGCAATAACCCTTGACAGTATTTTTTATGTGTCAGGCTTACTTTTTTCTTTTCTAAGATAATGTCTGCCAAACATGTCAGTCTCAGCATTTGCCTGCCATTCATTATTTCAAACAGAAATAGTTTTCCGTGAAAAGCTTCTACTTGTGTGGAAATTAAACCTCATATTTTTTTTTCCCTTAGGAGACTCTCGCACTTCACCTGTACTTTCCATTTTCCACTGTGAATGTACATTTGAGGGTCAATATTTAATGAAGCTCTATGAATTTTACTGCCTCTTGCAATGTGAATGTGTTAACGTGAATCCATGGCTGTGAAGGTCCAAATGAGTGGTCAGAGGGCTGCACTCATCTGCGACAAAATGTAGATAACATCTTAGCCTTGTGGAAGTGCAGTTTCCCATGGTGTCTAGCAGTTGTGTCTGCATGAATACCTTTATCATTTTATGTATTTGAACTCCCCTCAGCTTTCTCTGGGTTTTTCAGTGCACTGCTCTTGCTGTACATTATGTTTCCCCATATAGGGCTGTCCATCAGTCATCCTTCGTCACCTGCTCAGTCCCAGGACTTGTCAGTTCTGCCTCCATCATTTTTTCCCTTCTGTTTCCTGTCCTCCTGGGCTCCGTTATGGTTGGGGTCTTTTCAGTAATAGCAACTCATTTAGGATTGTCTTCCTTTGTCCTGTCTTGACCTCTTTCATAAGGAAGTAGCTAGAATTTTACCCTGCATTTTGCAAGGTGACAAATTAGAATTTTTTTTTTTTTTTTACTTTGGGTACAACTTTATCATCTGTTCCACTGACTCATCTAGTACAGGCTGTGCTTGTCATAGGGTTTACTTACACTGGAGGAATCCTGACTCTGGAAACTCCCACCTTCAAGCCTCCTTATGACCAGAATATTTTTAATTTATCCCAATCTCTTCTCTTCTCTTCTCTTCTCTTCTCTTCTCT
>JAQHUG010000198.1:933786-984974 GCA_028555095.1 Dicrostonyx torquatus
TGATTTTTGAGACAGGATTTCTCTGTAGCTTTGGATCCTATCCTGGAACTAGCTTTTGTAGACCAGGCTGGCCTTAAACTCACAGAGATCCTCCTGCCTCTGCCTCACGAGTGCTGGGATTAAAGGCGTGCACCACCACCGCCAGGTCCCCAACTTCTCCTCTTAATGAAAACACTATCTTTGTCTTTTAAGTCTTCTTGCTATGCTTACATCTTAAGACAGTCCAGGCCAGAATTGCTTACAGGTACTGCATAACTTTGAAAGACCTGCAGAATTATCTGCCCTCATTGTTTCAAAGTTCTGTGTATTGTCATAAATTACCCTTCGAAAATACAGAATTGTCATATAAGCCTGCTTGTCAGTGTCATGCACCAGTTCTTCAAAAATACTCTGAAGAACCTGGTGTTGACTCATTTCCTATGTAAGCTGTGACAAGAGTATTCCTGTGTGGTTTTGAAGATAGAAAGTTCTCTGCACATAATTCACCTCAGTTTATTTTTCTTTTTTGCAATCTGGTAAAATCTTTGTTCTTCAAGAATCAGCATATCTATCATATCTTTTGGACACTTCTATAACTCCTTGCTGTTTTCAGAATCTTATGTCTATGCCTTTCTTGTGGTGCCATAATCCTGCTTATTCCTTCACAGGTATGTTTTAGATATAGTATGATCTTAATAGACATGATTGGATCTAATGTCTGGGTCCATATTGCATGCCTAGTAATGTTTTGATTTTTGAGATACAATAACCGAAGTATCAACTTTTCCTTCAATTTTCTGCACATAGACCTTTTTTTTTCTTTTTTTCCTAAAAGAACTCCATGGGCTAGCAAATTTTAGGCATGTACTATAGAGCTTGATAATCTGGGTTTGTTCTCTTTGACCTGCATAATAGGAGAGATTTTATTTCTCTGACCTCTACACATATGCTATGGCATGCAAAATCCCCACATATACATATACACAGTAGGTAAGTAAATAAATGTGATGGAAAAATTGAAAAAGTCCCATGTGTTTTCATTTATGTTTAAAAACTAAAACTAAGTTACCAGGGCTCCATTTTTATAGTGTTTGTAGCATTCACTTATTCTTGGGGCACACCTGTATTCTTAGCCCTTGGAAGTAGAGACAGGAAGACCTGAAGTGCATACTCATTTCACGGTGTTTTTAGTGCCAGTATGGACTACGAGTTTAAACTGTCTTAGCTAGGGTTCTATTGCTATGAAAATATAACATGACCACAACTCTTCTAAAGAAACTGTTTATTGGGTGTGGCTGGCTTACAGTTTCAGAGATAGTCCATTCATCATGGTGGCATGCAGGCAGGCATGGTGCTGGCTACATTTTGGCTTGCAGGCAATAGGAATTCGCCTGAGGCACTGGGGAAGTATGCTGAGCATAGGAAACCTCAAAGCCTGCCTCCATAGTGACACACTTCCTCCAACAAGGCCATACTCATTCCAACAAAGCCACATCTCCTAGTTGTGTCACTCTGTATGAGATTATGGGGGCCTTTTACAAAACAAGCAATAGCCAAATTTAAAAAAACACAATGCTATTTCTAGTGGTCTATAATTTATTTTTTAACTTTTTACTTATTTTTTAAATTTTATTTTACATTGCAACCACAGTTTTCCTTCCTACCCCTTCTCCTGCCTCCGCTTCACCCCAACCCACACGCCCCCAACCACTTCTCCCAATGGGTAAGGGCTCCTATGGGGTGTCAACAAAGTCTGACACATTAAGTTGGGGCTGGAACAGATCCCTCCACCCTGCATTAAGTTTGACCTGGCATCTCACCACAGGGAATGAGCTCCAACAAGCTATCTCATGCACCAGGGATAGATCCCAGTCTGGTGTAGGAGGGTGGCCAGCTAAATCACTTAAAAACCTGAGAGGGCTTAAGAACAGAGTTTAAAACGGCTTTTTACTGTTTGCTGAGGCATGCTGGAGAGAAATTTCCTGTTTCGGCAATAGCAGGAAAAAAGTTGAGCCACTTTGAAATGAGGCTTCCTGGGGCCCCGCCGGTACAAACTCCAGCTATGGAGCATTTACAATCTGTGCCGCCAGGGCGACCTCTGGCTCCTGCGGGAGACAGACCCTTTGAATGGGGTTTTCTGACTAAAGTGTTAAGGCTTGCTTGCCTGATAAAAATGTGGACTCGCTATGTGCCTGGAACTGCGCTGCTCAGGGGCACCAAATGGCTCTGAAACAGAAGCGGCTCCACCATGCTAAACTGTGCTTGCTAATATCAGGCGGGATGGTAATTACAGTAACAACCTTGCACTTAAGTTTTAGACTGGGCAGGAAGCAGGCAGTATCTTAATTACCCCTACATGGGGCAAGCTGAAGTTTTTAAGAACTACTTAACATTTTGAGAAATGCTCCTGGGTAGTGAAGAATTACAAGTTCACAATAGGACAAATTCAGACATAAAAGACCTCTAAATGGATCATAAATTACGTAGTCTTGGGAGAGAAAAAGAAAAATATAGAGCCATGAAGTTAATGCTTAAAAAGGGGCGGTAAAGTCTTTAAAGAGACAGACTATATATAGTTATAGATTAAAAGAAATAAAAATAAGCCACGTAAAAATGAAAAATTCATAGAATGTCTGGATTATGTATTTTATTGTGTTTTCTTTATATTTTTTTGACTGTAAAGGAGCTAAGTACAAAGAGACATCTCATTGTATGGTCTGCCAAGCTAAACCAGCATGGATATTTTAAAGGTGTTATTGCTTCACAATTTGGGTCTAAGGATATGATGCTTTTGGAAAGAGGTTCTTCTTTTGTTTTCATAGAGGATGAGAACCTGTGAACTTCTATACCAATCTGGTATGATAGAATACACCCTCCTTAAAGGTCACTGTGAACACCTTCAGAAAATTACTTCACTCAACTGCCGACTGAGATATACCTGCCACACAGGTTATACCTTAAAAGACCTAATTAACAGCACACCTATACAGCAGGAAGAAGTTTGGAAAGAAATAACTACGTCCATATTCCCAAATATTGTTTATAAATGCTCCTTTTTTTACATTTAAAGGGGGAGATGATATGGATATGAATAATTTACATTGATATAAATTTTGCCTTGTGATGTAAGTTTAAGGTCAATTTTGTTATATATATGTATATTTCTGATCTTGATTAAGGTATTGTGATTGTGAAGTTCATTTAAAAATGTAATGTATAGTTAGGAAATATAGATTGTTAATGAATAATCAACAATAATAGTCAAGTGTGTAGTCATGTTAGTTAGATTTTTCTAGATATGCATAGATATATTTCAGATAGGCATTCTTCATATCTTTCAAAGACTACAGAACATGGCATTTAATGTTGTAATAACTTAGGGCTTTTCATGACAATGAGACACGTCTGCTCCTGGCAGCACCAAGCTATTTCAAGAGGAAGATGGGCATCGAAGAAGCTTCTTTTGGAGTTTGCTAGCCATTTGGGCAAGAAACTGCTCTTGCCTGGACTGCTTAAATGGACACAAAGAACCCGCAGACAGAGGACTGCTGAACTTGCCTAAAGGTGGGATGATCCTTCAGGGTTCCTGCTTCATGAAGGAGTTCTACAGGACACAAAAGAAAGTGACTGAACTGTCTTTAAATTTTCCTGCTTCATGGAAATGTCTGCTGGATACTATGGGCCTGTAGGCTGAAGATGGATGCCCCAACGATACAGAGGAACTTTGGGTGACTGTCCAGGCAGCAAGATGTCTTTGTCATTTCTAGAGTTTTGTAAGTTGCTTACTTCTTGTTTACTTAGGTAATATTATATCCTTTCTGGAGTCTTTGATGGAGTTTAAGAATGGATAGTTATAGTTACAGTTTTCCTTTGTTATGATAAAAGATAAAATAGATATAAATATGGTAACTGTAATTCTGGCTTGATAACTGTTTTGTGATATCTAACTTTTCTATGTTAAAATGAAAACATTTTTTTGTTTAAACAGAAAAAGGAGAAATGGTATAGGAGGGTTCTTCTGTATTTTGTGTTGTTTTCATTGATTAATAAAGAAGCTGCCTTGGCCTTTAGGATAGGTCAGCCTTTATGTGGGTGGAGTAGAGAGAACGGAAGGCTGGGGAGAAGGAATATCCCAGACGCCATGGTTCTCCTACCTGAGATGGACGTAGGTTAGAATCTTCCGGTAAGCCACCACCTCATGGTGACATACAGATTATTAGATATGGGTTAAAACAAGATGTGAGAGTTAGCCAAGAAAAGGCTAGAGATAATGGGCCAGGCAGCAATTAAATTAATATAATTTTCATGTGGTTATTTTGAGTATAAGCTAGCCGTGTGGCCGTGGCCGGGAGCCAGGCGCCAGGAACAAACGGCCATGCTCCTCTCAGGTGCTGGGAACACAGCCCATACCTATTACATCACTGGTCCTACTGCCAGAGGCCTCTCAGATAGTTCAAGATTCACCACTGTCTCCTACATGTGGAAGACTTAGTTTGGTCCCATGGAGACTTAACAACTGTAGGTATAGAATTCATAAGTTTCCATGAGCTTGGTTCTGCTGTCTCTGTACGTTTCTCCATCATGATCTTGACCTTGCTTGTTCATATATTCCCTCCTTCCTCTCTTCAACTGGATGCCCGGAACTTGGTCTGTTGGTTGGTTGTGCATCTCTACATATGGTTCCATCTGTTACTGGATGAAGGCTCTATGATGATAGTTGGGGTATTCACCAATCTGATTACAGGGGAAGGCCAGTTCAGGCCCCCTCTCCACCAATGCTAGGAACCTTAGCTGAATTCATTCTTGTGGATTCTTTAGAACTTCCCTAGCACCAAGTTCTTCCCTAACCCCATAGTGGCTCCTTCTATCAAGATCTTTCTAGGATAAATTGCCATCCCCTGTAATTTATATCACCATTCCAAGTGGAGTTTTTCAAAGACATTCTAAGAAGAAGGGAAAAATCTTTCTAGTCATTTTCATTTGCTCCCCCCCCCTTTTTTTTTTTTTATTCATGACAGGATTTCTCTTTTGCTTTTGAGCCTATTCTGTAACTAACTCTTGTAGATGCTGGCTTTGAACTCACAGAGTTCTGCCTGTCTCTGCCTCCCTAGAGTTGGGATTAAAGTTGTGTATTACCACCTCCCAACTTATTCCCCTTTTCATTTGATGCTTCTGTTCACATGTCTTCTTCTCTAGGGTAAACTCTCATGCTTACTGCCTGATGATCAAAATACAGATGTTTATTGTCACAGGGTTCATGCCGTTTCCTATTTTCAAAACTTACTGTTTTGCAACAATACTTAGCGACAGACTAAAGCATGGCCACTATAGAGATGGAGGATATGCTTCCGTAACTATCTTTTGGGTCACATAGCCATCTATTCAGTTCTGTGCAATATAATAACACTGATTACATCTGAGGACAGTCGAACTCCAAGTATAGTCACCCTTTGGAGTGGAGGTGCACTGTTGTATAGCGGAAACATCTCAGCAGCTCTTCTGAGAGGAGGCACTGGGAACTTCTTTAAAGGCATCCTCATTTTAAATCTGGAACTCATGAAAATAGCTTATATGTTTGCTAAGTACTGCAGACATGCTCCTTAAATCCCGGCTTTTCAGTGTTTTAAGTGTTTGCATTTGTACTCATATTGAGAATATATGCATCATTTCCTAAATTTGTGAATTTCACTCCACTATTAGCTACAGTCCTATGACAGCTAGTTTCAAGTCATTTTTTCCCTTTGAGAATGGTTCAGTACTACTGTGTGTGTGTGTGTACACATATTTCTATACACAATACTTTTTTAAAAATAGTGATCTTAAATCCCACTAAAGGCCAATAGTATCTTTCTTTATAGTATTTTATGTTCTCGCCAGAGTTGGAAAGTCTGTTTCCTTTCTTAGTTACTAGAATAGCTAGCAGAAATCCTTTCACACCCTTATTATCACTCATCCTTTTCAGAATTCACTCTTTTACAAAGCAGGCTTCCAGGAGACTTTGAGAGCCATGCTGATGTTTTCCTTGCCATCACACTGTAATTAATAGGTTCTTTTGGAGGTCAAATAAATTTTTGAAAGGCAGCCTCTCAGTTTGTAGTCCTGACTGAAACTTACTATGTAGACAATGCTGGCCTCAAACTCAGAGATGATCTGCCGTCCTCTGCCTCCTGAGTGCTGGGTTTAAAGGTTTATTTTACCACAAATAGCAACATTTTAAAAATAATAACGTTTGATTCTTCATCTTACATCAAGGTTTTCATCCTATACTCTTTAACTCTTTATTACAAGAAATTTCAAGCTTACACAGAAATGAAATAGTGTACTAAAACTCCTTTACTTACTATCCAGTCTTTTAGTGCCAATAAACATCGACATTTTGCCAAATAACGTTTTACTCTCTGACTGAAAGACTAAATATCATTTCATTTTATACATAATTGATTGCAATCACCTTTCTAAATATGAGAAATCAGTTTGGTAGTCTCTGAAGTTGGAGAACAAAAGTGTCTGAAGGTCGTGGGCTTCATGGTAACCTGTCTGATAAGGGCAGGGAAGGAATTAAACTGTTTTCTATTAGTACTTTCCATAGTGGAAACCAGAGGGTGTCTCAAGTTTGGTCAGGTGTTGCTCTAGCAGAGAGCCTGAGTTCACTTCCCTGCACCCACACGGCCCTCACAGCAGTCTGTACCTCCAGCTATGACCTTCACAGCAGTGTATGCCTGGGATGCACACACACACATAAATTTAAAAAATAGATAAAAATTTTTATAAATATATTTCATAGGGCTTATAATGATGACTGAGTCATTTCTTGTAATTATCCACATTATTTATGTTTTTTTTCCCCTCTGGGTGATTGTGATATTCTGCTTTTACCCTTTATGTTTGATACTTCCCTTAGTTTAGAATAGAGAATTATATAGGTTCTAATGTTAAAAACTGGGGTGATACCGTGCAATGTTCAATAATGTAAACACCTGATAGTCATCATATTTTGTTTTCATGTTATAAAACCCTATTTTAGTAGCAGTGATGGGTGCTATCAAAATAAAATTTTGTTACCCGTTAAGCCAGTTGTAACTTCTCAGTTTTGATGTTTTAAGCAACATTGTTCATCAAATGATCATTTTCTATTTACTGAAAACTAAGGTTCACTAGTAATTAAACACAAGTTCCTGATTTAATGAGCCTCATATTTTGTTAGGAGAGAAGATGATTGTAGTTTATATACATGCGTAGATTAGACGGCAGCAAGAGCCAGTGCGAGGGAAGGAGAGGACAGACACGTTGTCCTCTAACATCCACGCCTTTGCCGTGATACTACATGAACACACTAACACAAGTTAAGTGCAAAAATTATTCTTCTGTTTGTTTATTGCCTTTACGTGTTTGTAGTTGAGTGTAGCGTCCAAAAGACGATGTTGGATCCCTCAGAGCTGGAGTTACCCCATTTTCAGGACAGCCATCTTGTTGGATGCTAGGATCCAAACTCGTGACCTCATGATTTTCTGTCAGTCGTACTTAACTGCTGAGCCATCTCTGAGGGCTGTTAATTTTAAAATGATAAGGAATAAGGACAAAAAGTTGGAAAAAAGAGCATGGGAATATTGAATTAAAGGGAACATTTTATATGATAATATTTCATTGAGGAGGTATGATCTAAATTGAGTTTAAAGTAAAGATATGCACTGTATCCACAGACCCTATCCATGAAAGGGCCAATGAGTGTACAAGTACAAGAAGTGTATTTGCCAAGCTTCAGAACCCTTGCAGTTCAGTGTGGTTGTAATGAAATATTCTTAGGAGGAGGAGAAGTTGAGGCTAACAGGCTGTCCCCGTGGCTTTGAGTGCCAGAAGAGCCTCTTAGACTTTGCCCCTTGCTGAGCGGGCAACATTTCAGAGTTTAGAGCAGATTAACTGATGGTGATATTTGTATGTACCTAGGACTGATTGCAAGGAGATTAGGAAACTGTTGTGATAGGCAGTAACAGTGGAATTAAGGAAAAGCAGTTGAAATCTAGGGACTGTTTAAAGATAAAGCTCAGATAAAACTTTTCCATTGAACTTGACGTGCAATGTAACTAACACCCTTCCTTGATCCTATTATATGAAATAGCAAAAGAAATGCTTACATTTGACAATCGTTGACTGGCATCCTACTACAGTCTCAATAAAATTTGTATCCTTACTATACCAACAAGAGCCACGTAATCTAGAACCCGTTTTCATTTTTTTTCAGTTATTTTTGCCTTTTATCAGCTGTACTGCTGTTCAGTTATGTTTATGTGAAAGTCTTATCTAACATTGAAGAGGAAGATCACTGTCTCTTTTGGTTCAGGAAGTTCCTTAAACTTTACTCTGATTCTCTAATCTACATATTACATATTTTATGCCTACCTTACCTTTCTTCGTCCCTCTCCTGCATTATCCTTAGCTGTTAGTTTTTCTACTTGGTAATCTTTACCCATTTTTGTAATTGATAGGGTTTGTGTTTTGTTTTGTTTGTTTTACATTTATTTATGTGTGGAGGGGTGTTTTAGCCACATGTTGGGGTGACATCTGTCGGGGTCCAGCATCGATGGGTTCATAGGTCCCAGGGTAGGGGTCTGTGTATTAGAAATGCTAGGCAGAATAACGAGATACAAAAGAGATAGAGACATTAAGTGATTACCATCTTAATACCCAAAACACCAAATAACCATTCTTTAGCTCAAGATATCCTGTTAGTAGCCATACCTTAAGTCAATTCTCCAGTCAATAACCTTGAAGGAGCAATAATAGTCTTAAACTCCTGACCACTTTTGTGGGTTCCCAAAGTGGGGGTGGTTACTTGCATGTCATGGTACATGTGTAGCAGTCACAGGATAACTTGGAGGAATGAAATTTTTCCTGTTTGGGTCTCAGGGATTAAACTCAGGTCGTCAGGTTTTGTTGCTGCTTCACCTGCTGAGCCATTTCTCAGGCCTTTGGGTATGCTATGGGATAAGGTAAGGTTGTTAAGCCAAGCTGATGTCCTAAATGCTGTGGCCACCAGACATGCATCACCAAACCTGGCTTTTAGCTGTCTATTTGTTTCTTTGCTTTTACAGATTTTTAGAATCTCCATGACATAAGAAAATGACTTCATAGTATGTGTTCCTATGACAACACTGTGCCTAACCCTAGGACATATCCTATAGATGTCATCAGATTGAATTGACTGACTAATTTAATGAAAAAAATGGACAAACAAAATATCTACATTGTGTGCAGAGTTGCAGTTCAGGACATTCTCTCTTACTTGGATGTCAGTTCAACCTTGTGAATTTCATATTCTCTCCTCTTTACTAGTCATTATATTACTAAGTCAAATGGTCATTAGTGACATTTACTACAAGGATATTTGTTCATTCAAACCCTGTCTGCTGTTATTGGCTAGAAAAACAAATCCCTAATTTTTCTAAAATAGCTGTCCTTATTCATGCTGTGAGAAAACTTGCCAAGTGAAATGTGAAATAGAAGCTTTGCATGTGCCCCATTCCCACCCCAGTTGTCCCTTGAAGCTATAGTCCCAGAGGCAGGGAAGAAAAAAGAAATCTATGGTGTGAGTTCAGGTTTACTACTGTAAATGTTCAAGAAAGGACTCTGTTACCATGGCAACAAATGCATGACTTTCAAGTGGAAAATTCTCAGCATATGTGATTGATAAAATTGTGGCATCCTGATTCTTTCTAGTCAGGATTATTCTTTATCAACTTAAAATATTCTGACCATCCCTACTAAAATTAATTTAATTTTTTTTTCATTTCTGCATGTGGACACATTTGTGCCATGTCTTATGTGAGGAGGTCGGATGACATCTTTTGGGACTTTGTTTCTCCCTATTGTGTATCCCAGGGCTTAAACTCAGATCATCAGGCTTGGTGGCTAGGCACCTTTACATGCTGAGCCATCTCATGAGCCCTAAAATCAATTTAAATTTCTATAAACTGTTTTGGTATTATTTATTATACTTGACAATTATATACCATCATAAGTATACTGTTACCAAAGTCACATATTTGAATTGATTTCTATAGCTGGGTAGATGATTCAGTGGGTGTAGTGTTTGGTATAGAAGCATTCAAACCTGACTTTGGGTCCCAGCACCCACATAAAAGTCAGGCAGCGTGATTCTGTATCGCAGTGGAGACTAGGTTGCTTGAAACTAGTGAATTCCAACAGCTCAATTGCCATTTTAGCTGAAATGGCAAACTTCAGGATCAGTGAGAGACCCTGTCTCAAAAAATAAAGTGGAGAGCAATAGAAAAAGACACTCAAGTTCAGTCTCCACATGTGTACACATGTGGAAAACAGCCATGCACCCATGTTCTCACATGCATGCTACATACATGCAGTATTTAAAAATGTTACTTTACTAATCTCTACTAGATATTTTTTAAATAAAATGATGAATAGTTTAATATATTGGGTGTTCTTGATCATAGAAAATGACTTGGTATTGTATAGATCTCCTTGTTGAGGAAGGCCGTTGAGCTTTGTCATATTTACAGGCTTTGATAGTGGAAGAGACCAGCAGTCAGCAATGATGATGGAAAATGAGGGCAGGCAGACTTAAACACCATAAAGCACAGGAGATTGTGTGTAATGCCTAGAATTGAGTTCCTTTCTGAATGAAATGATCAGCCATATGTGCCACTCCTATGGACCCTGTACGAAGAGAAATGTGCCCTAATGCTAACTGTGCATGAAATTGCAGTGTTTGAAGATATTGGCCAGATGTTTCGATCTCAACAAATAGCTTGTTATGCGACTGAGTGAAAGTATCTTTTGCTGCTTTGATCACATACACCTTGAAGGAAGGGGTAATTTAATAGAGGCTGTCATAGTTCATCATCGTCAATAAACTTTGACTTAACCTTTGCCTCGTGTTTCTGATGTTGCTGCTGATACGTGTTGATGAGCAGATGTTTACTGCCTTGGGGATTTTGCTTTTATAAAGTGCATGCTAGAAATAGTAAAGGAGAAGATGTGTCCCACTGCTTTTCTTGCTCCTTGGTTGTTAGTTACCTACTTCCCCAGATTTTCTAGGATTTCTGGGCAGGTGCATCTTAGTGACGTCTTTACTTGAAAGGATCACTTATTTTTCTCTTCATCAACTGTTCTTACTCACATAGTTTCAGTTTGCTAGCATCAATTTTTATGGTGATAGATCTTTCACCTAGTATGTCTTTCTGTATTTTGTATAGCTATGATAGAGCCGTAAAACATCATTTTAATTTCCTGTGGCCTATGGTTAAGGACAGTAACGGCTAGAGAAATCCTTCCTGGAATACAGAATTTTAGCTTTTTTGTTCTACTGTATCTCCTATCTCTTCCTTTTTCTTTGATTCTTCAGTGCTATGGAGGCTGAGGGAAATTTCCTTTCTGTTTTCTGTATTCTGCTTGAGGCCATTGTGGCAAAACACATCAGCACTGGGTTTGTTCAGTGTGAGTGCTATGTGCTGGAGAGAATATGATAACTCACCAAAAGTTTACGCAATGGTTGATGAAAAGTTCAAAGTTTTTAGGAGATGACTTACCTTTCAAGTAGCCTATTAGTCTAGTATCTAGGTGTCATTCTTCATCATTTAATTATGAATTAAATTAAAGCAAATGGCATTATCTTAAAAGTTATAACTCTCAGGCATCATTGAAAGTTATATTTTCCTAAATATTGCAATTAGGTGAACAGAGAATTCACCTGAAAGGTGGAGTTAATATTAATAGAAATCTTAGGATATGTTGTAGAAGACTCCTACTTTGTAACTTAATATGCCATTTATTCAGCAACTACTTAAATTCGGTTTTAAATGTACTCTGTGGTTCCTTGCATTAATAGGCATTAGGTTTGACAGTCTCACTTATAGATGAGAAATCTCTGTGTGCTTTGTTATATCCATAGATTGTGCCTACACTCTGTAAAGTGACAGTTAATTATCCTGCCTAGGCCTATATTTCCCACTAGATTTTTCTTCCTATATAGTCGCTCTGTTATTACACTTCTGATATTCCTTTGGTTACCTTTTTTTATTAGTTTTGGCTAACATGTGCTCTTATTTCCCAATCTGTGCCCTTGTAGGCCCCCTATAATCCTGCAGCAAACCCACATCATGTCCCCTGGAAATTTTGTGAGACTGACATACAACCTGCTGCAATAATAAGGTCCATTCCAAAGGATGGTTTATTTTTTTCAAGGGTAGCCCAATGATATTGTCATACACAGCAAGAGCTACTCCTCCAGATCTTCCCTTTTAGTATTAGACCGCTACATTGCTTTTCATGACTTCACAGGTACCTTGCAAAGACAAATTTATTTGCTAGTTTTGTGATTAAAAAACAGTACTCAAAAGTCAAGGTCACGTAATAGGTGGATTGCTGATAACCTGTCTGGGTCTGAGGCTGTGGGAGTTTGGCAGTGCCCACGAACTACTAATAGAAAAATTAGTATTTTTTTTGGTTGGAACTAATTTCCTAAGAAATGGGATTTCCTGATTTATAAAACACACTGTGCGCTCTGCTATATGCCTTTCTTTGAAGTCCGTTTTTGTCAGTTCCAAAGATTTGGGCATATATCTGTTACAGAAAATTTATGATGCTATGTATCTTCAGAAGCCTTTTTGATCCCTTCGTTGCAATTAATGCCTCCCCTGGGTGTTTTCTAGGAATATTTTGCTGTTATAATTTTTATGTAAGTCAAATTAAACTAATTCAGGTATTTATAACAATAATGACTTGTTAGGCATTTCTGATTCTTATAGTATCCATCAGATCTTTGCCTATCTAACTCCTTTTCCATATTTCTTTGATTATGGAATCAAGCCTTTAATTCCCTTATATATCCTATTGAGGCATCGGTTGAGATTGCACTGAAACTGTGTGTCATTATTGTGCTACTTTCCTTGAGACATAATCATTTGTTCACCCCGACAGGAGACCAATGACAGATAGAAGTAATGATTCCATCAAAGTACAGTTTGATAAACCAGTGAGTTTATGGGGCTTCCTTGTAAGAGCATAGGTGAGGGTTACTTCTGGAAGTTTCACTCAGTGTAGATGACAGCTTCCCAAAAGCTACATAGTTGGAGAAAATAAGCTTCTACATTCTGTTTCCTCTAGCACAGTGGTTCTCAACTTTCCTAAAGCTGCCACCCTTGAATACAGTCCCTCAATGTTGTGATGACCTCCAACCATAAATGTATTTTTGTCACTACATCATAAATATAATTTTGCTATGGTTATGCATTGTTACATAAATATCTGATGTGCAGATTATCTGATATAGCCTGTGAAAGGGTCGTTTAAACCCCAAATGGGTTGTGACCCACATGTTGAAAACCACTGCTTTAGTAACTACAGACTTTGCTGCCAAAGGTCACTGTGCAGCCAAAGATGACTTTAAACTCCCAATCTTCTCGCTTCTACTTCAAATGCTAGGATTACAGACATGTACTACCATGCTTATGTATTTTTTATTCAAGAGCATTTATATGGATTCTTTATGTTGCTTAAACATGCACAGGTTATATGTACCCAGAATTTTAAGAGTCACTATAAATTTTATTTTAGCTCATTGTTTAATTTTTTGCAATTTGTTTTCCTGCATTTATTTCAGTGCTTATTGGTATGCAGTAATTTCAGTGCAAGTGCCAGGCTTCTTGTTCTCTGAACTAGGGCATAAGTAGGTGTTAGGGCCTCATCAGGGTCCTCTTATCTCCCTTCTGTCAGAGGTCACATTCCTCTGCCCTGCCTATTATCAGAGACTTCTTTACATGGACCTTTCATGTTTTGTGTTCTAATTGTCCACAGCACCAGGGTCATTTCTCCACAATCTCAACAACACCTATTTTCTACTCTTTTCATTGTTAACTATCATTTGATTGTGCTCTTGATTTTTCATTTCCCAGGTATCGCTGTTGAGCATCCTCATGTGCTTATTGCCGTTTGGTAACTAGAAGCACAGACGT
Organism: Dicrostonyx torquatus; assembly: GCA_028555095.1. NCBI lineage: Eukaryota > Metazoa > Chordata > Mammalia > Rodentia > Cricetidae > Dicrostonyx > Dicrostonyx torquatus. The sequence continues at coordinate 947,751 of JAQHUG010000198.1, forward strand.
TGATACCTTTGGCCATGTTTCAGCCAAGCTATTTGTCATTGTGGTGGTGTCGACGTTTCTTAGGTGTTCTAGATACTGACCTCTCGCCAGATGTTCAGCTGTACTTTTCTGCATTGATTGTTCCTTTTGCTGTTCAGTAGGTCTCAAGTTTGCTATAGTCATAGTTATTTACTTTTGTTTTGTTTGACTTGTGTTGTTATAATGCCTTAGAAAACATTGACACATTCAGTATCTGGAAGCTTCCCCAGGATGTTTTTACTTCTGAGTTTTCTTTCTCTTAAACCTTTCCTAGTTTCACACGATACCCGAGAAAATAGTCTACACACTGGGCTCCTTTGTCTTTGGGGTTTTGTTGCTCTACAGGAGATTGAAACATTTGGCTTTTATACATGGCTAGGCAAATGCTTACCACTAAACTGCACCCCCAGTTTTTAAGATTGGGTTTCATTCAGGGTAACTTTGAACTCATTCTTTATCCCAAAAAGTCCTCCCATTCTCCATCCTGGAGCCTCTACCTCCTAAGTGCTAGAATTACTTAGGTAAGTTGTTCTCTAAACCCTCCTTTGTTTTGTGTGTGGGTTTGGGTTTCTATCAACAAGTCTTCTATACATAGATTTTGTTGTTTGAAACGTTATTTCATTTTAGATAAAATATTTACATCTGTAATGTATGTGCATTTTTAGACTTAATCTCTAGAAATGAATTCCTTTTCATCAGGCAATTAGCATTTGTCACTTCTGCAGCTTTCTTTATCTTTTGTTTATGTCCTCATTCCTTTAACCCTCAAATACACATGTGTACATGCCTAATTGGATATGTATGTATATATCCATCTTTATATTCATTATTTTAAAATATATTTATCAAAATCTATGTTGGTGCTTTTTATTTTAAAAATGTATTTTTATTTTGTCTGTTTAAGTGTTTTGTTTTCAAGTGTGACTGCATCACAAGCATGTAAATACCTATGGGGGTCAGAAGAAGGCATTGGATACACTGGAACTAGAATTATAAACAACTGTGAGCTGCAATGTGGCTGTTGAAAATTGAACCTGGGTTCTCAGCAAGTGTTCTTTAACCACTAAGCCATCTTTCCAACCCCCTTTGTTGGGACCTTTTTTTATTTAATATGCGGAAAAGTTTAACAACTGTATTTGAAGCAAAGAGAGATGGTCTCTTTAGAATCACTAATAAAAGATGAGAATCCTTAGGGATTTGAGCTAATTTACTAATTTAAAGAGTTCAAATCAAAGAAAACCATGCATATTAACAGAAATCCATTATGAATCATTTATAACAAAAATGCTTGAGTTTATAAGAATCACTTTAATGACATGATGAGATTAGTAGTTAGAATTTTAACATTTCTATCTTTAAAATTTTTTAATATTCATGCATGCATATGTTTTTGCATCAAATCCCCCCCATTCCTGCCCTAGCCCACTACCACTTTTTGCCGTCACTCCATGTGCAGTCTCTCTCTCTCTCTCTCTCTCTCTCTCTCTCTCTCTCTCTCTCTTTCTCTTGTCTATACAAGCAAGAGTATAGGACCATTTATCTGCTAGAGCATGAGTAGCCTCTTGAGCCAGCATCCCTAGAGAAAGCTAACTATTCCACTCCCAACAACAATCAGTTGCCCTTGGGTCCTCAAATAGAGGTGGGGCTTTATGAGCCCTTCCCTTAGCAGAATTATGATTTTGACAGGTTTGAGTGCCTGCTGGTCTTATTCACTCAGTAATAGCCATCATGAGTGTTTGCATACAACAGCCCTCTCATATCATGTAAATACTGTTCCTCAAACATCCCTGAGCCATGAGATAAAGTGTGTGATATAAACATCTCATTTTTAGCTATACATTTCACAGTATACTATTGTATTTTCGTTGCCTTAAATAATTGCACTCTACTCCAAAAAGTAGCTTCTGTGATGAGAGCACAAAGTCTACCCTCAGTTTTAATTTTTTTTTTTTTGATTTGGGAAAAGAGAGGAGTGCAGGGATAAGACAGTCTCATAGAACCTAAGCAGTTCTCAAATTTGCTGGACATTTAACTCCCGATTCTCCTGCCTCCATCTCCCAGGAGTTGGAATTACAGTCATAAACCACTATACTCAGCCATAATTTTTAACATTTATCATTTTAATGCTATTTATTAATCATGGACATGTTTTAGTATAATTTATGGATGAATTATTTCAAGAAGTATAAAAATATTGATTACAACAGCCGATGGCCATTGCTTGTTTATCATGGACATGAAGCTCAGCTTTGCATATACAGGAGCCTATGTTATCTCAGCTAGTCGCCAGCTACCTTATGAAGCATGTTTTCATCACTTCCCCGTTTTTAGAGATGACAGAAGTAAGCTGTAGACAGGTTAGGTGATGCCAAGATGGTGGCTCATGTCTATAGTCCCAGAATTAAAGAGGCAGAGTGAGGCAGGAGCACTCCTGTGAGTTTGAGGTTAGCCTGTGTCCTAAAGTAAGTTCTAAGCCAGCCTGGGCTCCAACTGTGTGTGTGTGTGTGTGTGTGTGTGTGTGTGTGTGTGTGTGTGTGTAACAACAATAACAAAATATTTTAGTGGGGGAAAGGATTGAAATATCAAGTGACATGTTAATACCATAACTAGTCAGCGGCAAATACGATATGAAAACAGTCATCAAAGTGAGTTCTGTATTTTCCATGAAAAGGCTGTGCTAGCTCACTTTTTTTTTTTTACACTTAACTTTGATTTTCTTGTAAAGAGCTAGCATTTGAGCTTCTAAATTCTAATACACTCTTCTCTATGTTCACACTAAACTGGTCCACTCGACGTCTATTCCTCATGTAGTAAATGCTAAGCTTGTTGTGCTTTTTAAGCCATTGTCCATGGCAGAGTCCTGAATTATCTGTGCTGTTTCTGACTCACTCAGTCATTTCTGGTCTTATTTTCAGTGGATGATTCAGGAGCCCCACAAAGCAGCCACATTCTTTGGATGCATTGGGGTAGACAAATTTGGGGAGATCCTGAAGAGGAAAGCTGCTGAAGCACATGTGGACGCTCATTACTATGAGCAGAATGAGCAGCCAACCGGAACCTGCGCTGCATGCATCACTGGTGGCAACAGGTAAGTCATTATCAGTCAGGAGGACCCTACCCTCAAAGCTGTGTACACACTGACAAAACCCAAGTTACAGTTGCTAATCATTTCTAGTGTTCACTAAACCTTTCTTCCTTGTTTTGCCTTAATGTGTTTAAATTGTTTTACTATTTAAGAATGCCATACATGTATACGATATGTTTGATAAAAACCCCCAACACACAATTTCTGCCTCTCAAACTTTATGTGTTTTGTTTTGTTGTTATAGATACAGGTGAAATTGTACATGCATTTTCTATTTTTTTTGTCTTGTTTTCTAATGGTTTTTTTGAGACAGAGTTTCTCTGTGTAGCTCTGGCGATCCTGGAATCCACTCTGTAGACCAGAATGGCCTTGAACTCAGAGATTTCCTCCCTCTGCATCCCGAGTACTGGCATTAAAAGTATGCACCGCTATCACCCAGCCATACACGTGATTTACTGGTTTAGATTTCCTTTTTAACTTTATGTGAGTGTTTTGTCTGTGTGTATATATGTGCACCATATGTGTACTCAGCCCTCTCTCTAGCCCAGTGTTTTATGATATGTGTATGTACCATGGTATACATGAGGGGGGGGAGAGGACAGCTTTGTGAAGCTGTTTCTCTCCTACTGCCTCTATATGGTTTCCCAGGATTCAACTCAAATCAGCAGATCTGCAACATCAGGTTAGCTCCATTAACCACTGGGCCACCTCTTGTGTTTTTAAGTTTGTTTTCTGTTAGATTTTCTTTTAAATTCATAAGGCATATTGCAAAGAAAGTTTGAGATTATCTAATATAGTCTCCTCCTTTTATAATTAGACTTAGGGAACGAAAATGTTTTCTTTGGGATTTTACATCTTGTAATTTCCTGAGCTCACTTTAGAAAAGATAGAATTATCTTGTCAGCATAATCTGATAATAGAATATCAAAATCTGCTTATAGAAACATGTGTGCCACATAGCTTCCACTGATGCTAAACAACCCCAATCTTGCTAACGCACCATTCAGTCGGCAGCCAAGCCAAGTGTCATAGCTCATGCCTGTACAATCGCAGCATTTGAGAGGCCAGATCCTGTATGTGGAGTGGTAGTGAAGCAAACGCATCCAAACATGCTTTTTAGTACGTTTCCGTCGTCTTTATTGTACAGATAGCAGAGTGACTTCACACTACAGTAATATGAGCCCCTGGGGATGCTCTACAACAGACGCTCGTTGGTACTACTATCCTTGAAATCGACAGAAAATAAAAGACACTCAGGAAAAGAGATGGTTCAAACAACCGGAGCAGGTCACAAGGCTGGCGAGTGACTAAACATGACATTTTCCACAGTAAAATATGCCATGTTAGAACAAAACAAAGAGGCCCAGATGGTACATGCCATGGGTTGAGGACTGCCTGCTGTCACTTTTCTAGTCAGACATGGAAAGGACTAAAATGAGTAGCTCTTCATTTTGCATCTTGCAGTGAGCTGCTTTCAAATCCTTTTTGAAATCTTGGGTATGGAGCAGAAAAATCCAAACACACCCCACGAACCTTTGAGCCCAGTTCATAGTCGGAAGGTCCCCCAGCCTGGGCCACAAAGCAGAAAAGTTTATAGAGCTGATGGCTAGTATTGTTAATCCCAGCCCTCCTGTCTCCCAACATCTGAAATATCTCTCAGGGCCTGCCTTGCTTTGATTTTACTTGTTGCTGTGTTCCTGCACTATGCACTTCTGTTATTAGCACCACACCACTAGGGCCTTCATTGTCCTTTGCATGGGAAGCACAAAATCACTGTCTTGTTAGAGTTTTATAGAATCCTTTGAGTTTACCTACTTTACATTTCACTGACTACAAATTTTGCATTTCTTTGTATGTTGTTTGGTTTGTTTGATTTTGAGACAGTCTGGAGATACAGCCCTGGCTGGCCTGGAATTTGCTATATAGACCAAATCAGTGTCAAACTCGAGTCTATCCTTCCACTTCTGTCTCCCACAGTGTCAAGATTATAGGTGTATCATGCATGGCTGTGTGCTCTGTACTTAGAAATATGTAATTTGTCCTCCATTCTTTGTGCTGGTTTTCAATCCTGATCCATTCCTCTCTTGGTAAGGTTTTTTTCAATGTAACATAAGCTAGAGTCATTTGGTCAAAAGTTAAGAACCTTAATTGAGAAAATGCTTCCCTCAGCTGAAGCTGTAGGCTTGTCCATGGGGCATTTTCTTGATTAATGATTGGTCTGGGGGCACTCAGCCCACTGTCTCAATACCACCCCGGGTCAGGTGGTCCTGAGTTGTACAGAAAGCTAACAAAGCAATCCGTGAGACGCATGCTTATATGCAGTGCCCCTCCATAGCCTCTGTATTAGCTCCTCCTCGAGTTCCTGCCCTGTCTTCCCTAAGTGGTAGACGGTGACCTGGAAGTGTCAGCCACATAAACACTTTTCTCCCCAAGTTGTTCTTGGTTGTGGTGTTTGTCACAGCAAATAGAATTCCCTTTCTTACCTTCTTTATTTTGACTTCCGGTTTGCCTCCAGCAGAATCGGGGCTGATGATCAATGTGGGCAATTGTCATCAAACATCCTACAAAAAATTTTTAAGAATAATTAGGGAACAAAAGTGATTTTCAGACCTTTCCTTTGACATATTTTGTGTGTGTGTGTGTGTGTGTGTGTGTGTGTGTGTGTGTGTGAGAGAGAGAGAGAGAGAGAGAGAGAGAAGGAGAACTTGATCATCTTTAGGTTTCAGTTAATTAAATTGCTCATTATTAAATCTAAGGTCTCTGCCTTAGTTTGGATAGCTGATTTATCCAGCCATCCACTATTATCCACTACTCAAATGTCCTTAGAGCTTTGTCTCTTGCAGTTTTCCTAAAAGACATTGTATTCTTTCAGTGTGATTTTCCCAATAATGATAAATGGGTCAAGTTTTGCTTCTGATATCACAAAGTTGCTAAGTTGTCTTTATATACTGAATTTCTATTTTAAAGAACAATTTTTAGGTACTATAGCTGTCAAGAACTCAATTTGTCTATCAGCGTTATGGCTCTGGTGACCCGTGTTACTCATGCGATGGGGGCTGGGGTTGTGGCACAGTTGCTAGAGTGCCATGCTGGTATGCACTGCAGAAACATGATGTGACAACCCATGTCTGTAACCCACACACAGGAGGCACAGACAGAGAGTGAGAAGTTCAGTGCCGTCCTCTGCATCCACACTTAGCCTGGGATACATGAGACCTAGTCTGGGGTTTAAGAAAAAGGATGTGAGAACCCTGAAATGGGCAAGGGTGCTGTGGACACTAATTCATAATACAGAAGCTGGGATGTAATGAATAGGTAGATTTTTCTTCTCGTAAGTAAAACTTAGGATTCAAATATAGTTTTGTGATTAAAAGTTAAAAAGAAAGTATTTTAATGAGAACTCCCTACGTCATGATTATGTTGTTTTATAAACGAGGGCTGAGTTCAACCCCTGGCACCAAATGAAAGGAATGGTACTGATTTTTTATGTTTGTGATTTGTATTTGAGTATGTTCTTGAGGCTCCTCATATATTCCTACTTTTACTTTAATATAAACAGATGTGTCGTTCAGAAATAAATTAATATGGATGAATGGTAAATTGTTTTGGAAGAGAAATTTTTTTATAGATAGAGGAACTAAACATCTCCAAAGTCTCACACGATAAGGTCATTTTTTATAAGCCATAATTGTTACTCTTTTAATTTTTTAATAATGAAAAATGCCAAATAATTTTATAGATCTCAGGTCTGAATAATGAAGGATTTATATTTATGTGAACTGTAAATAATTTTTTATTTCATTAAACTTAATTGTTGGTTTAAAACTAAGCAATTTCAGTGGCACTTAATAGCTAGATTTTAAATCTAGTATGCTGGTTAAATTTTTCAGTTATAAAATTACCCTGCCAAGGAGTTTTTAGCTGCAGGACCTGGTTCTTATTGATTCCAGTCCTTACAATATAATAGTTGCAAAATTTGCCGGGCGGTGGTGGCGCACGCCTTTAATCCCAGCACTCGGGAGGCAGAGGCAGGCAGATCTTTTTGAGTTCGAGACCAGCCTGGTCTACAAGAGCTAGTTCCAGTGCAGGCTCCAAAGCCACAGAGAAACCCTGTCTTGAAAAATCAAAAAAAAAAAAAAGGTGCAAAATTTATTCCTCACAGTAAATATGATCTATGTTTATATGTATGTTTTATGAAATTAATCCCATATTGGGCTATTAAAACATGAAATTAAATAGTCAAATATAGTCTGTTGGTCTTATTTTTATAAAGATATTTTTCTACTTTAAGAATGAAATTTTGGTTTATATAGATTTCCTCTTTCAGAATGACCTAGTAGCCTATATCTTAACTGCATTATGAACTGTATTAAGACATAAAAGTTAACCTTATTTTGGAGTTAAAAAGAAATTCATATACCAGGCTTTAAATTTTAGGTAATGCTTTGGTTGGTTATGCTGTCTCTTGGCCTAAAGGCATCAGACACCTCCCACTCTCCACCATGTGCAAATCAGCTTCTAAAGAACTTATTTCAATATAACAACCTTTTATAAATAAAATGCTTTTTAAAATTTCTTGGGTTTTTAGGTCTCTTGTTGCAAACCTTGCTGCTGCTAATTGTTACAAAAAGGAAAAGCATCTTGATCTGGAGAAGAACTGGCTGCTGGTGGAGAAGGCCAGAGTGTACTACATAGCCGTAAGTGCTACTTTACATTTTGAACCATAGTCACATGATAGATGATAGGTGTCAGCTGATGCATGCTCAAAAAACAACAAAAAGCCTTTTCCTGAAGATAATGTACCTATAGCAAGCATGTGCTCAGTTCACTATTACAATTACATAACAGAAATAACCTTTATGGATCTATAATGTGTGTCACCACCTTCAATTCTACTGCTTTAGAGATATAAACAACTTCACACAAAATTCCATGCTATTAAATCAGGTTCATGAGATCTTTTGAAATAGTTTTACAAATGTATTTTTTAGCAACTTATCAAATGATATGAATATTGTGGAAAACAGTAATATAAGTATGCACTATTAACTGTTTGAGCTTATTTGCCTAAAAAGAATCATAATTGCTATTTATTTCATAGTAACTATTATTACAACTTTTAATTTAACATTTCAGAAACATTGATTGTGACAAGTCTCTTAAATCTGGAAATAGGGCAGCATATAATTTGAGTTCTCTGACATATAAATAATTGGTTAAGGATTAACTTCTAAAGTGGAAGTACACTAAAGAATCTCTTGAATGGACCACCCCACGATTATCTTGCTGTTACATGAATTGAACATGGCCACTCAAACAGGAGTGTATACCTGTTACCACGTAGGAGGATCTCACTTCATACACAGTTGCTGCCGTTGTGCCATCTGAGCTGTGTGAGACAGCTGGGAGGGCAAGTGTGAAATCGATTATCCTGTACATATGTGTTTATTGAATCATTTGCTTCCGTCTTGGGTTAATGTCTCCTACAGCGTGTTTATGTGCCTTGCTGTAGGCTTTACAATATTGTTATTGATTCTCTGCATGCTGGTTCCTACCCTTTATAACTGTCACATAAATGCTTACATTGGGATTACATAATGGATAAATAATACTACATCTTGAATTCTAGAAGTGAGAAAACCACTTCTAGAATTCAAGAGTTTCTATCTTTATTATTTTATTTCTTAAAAGGACTTAAGTCTTAACAGTGTGTTTTTGTAGAGTTATTTTTGTTTGCAATAACATCTCATTAGATAACACAGGCTAGCTGCAAACTCTTATGGTCTTTCTAACTCAGCCTCCCAGTTGCTTGGACGTTAAGTATGATTCACATCAGTGTATCATTTAACTGCTATTTTAAGCCTTTTGGTGTATAGAATTATGATTTTCAAAATGTATGCCACCTAAAATTTAGCATAATATATGTGTATTACTTGACTATTAAATGTAAGTGTATTTCATTGTAAAATACTTTAAACTCCAAATTACAGTTGTCTGTGTATTTCAGAGTCTCATAATAGAATTCTGTGTAGTGATCAGTGTCAAGCAGAACATGCACCTACTTGGAAGTATGATTTGATGAGTGTGTGAGTGTAGCATCATTATACAGTAGACTAGATTTAGCTACTTTTAGTGTTGCAGAAGGATTGAAGAATTAACATGCGAACAACTCATTACTTTTGTTTTTAAAATGACGTTATGATCCTCTCCAATTATATATTTGTTTGTGTTGAGGGATGAGATGTGTTTGCGTGTGTCTGTGCACATGACTGCCACAGAGCCTGTGTGGGGGTTAGAAGACAATTTGCTGGAATCAGTTCTCTTCTTCCACTGTTTGCTCTGGGCATTCATCTCTGTTTGTATGATTTGTTGGCAAGCACCTTTACCTGCTGAGTCGTCTGTCTTGCCTAACAGGTCATTCTTTTCATGGTTATATAGCATAACACATCTAGATAAACTTGGTACAAGTTATACAAAGGTAAAGTTTAATGTAAGTTATACAGGGATTAATTCTGGTCAGATTAATACAATTTTGATTACTTTAAATCTCTGTATAGTATATTTAACCAAAAAAAACAGACTATTGATTGGATTGCACTCAATCTGATTGTAGCTATAAGCTCTTAGTGTTGCTCTGTATATTTGCAAGTTCTTTATATTGCCAGACAAACCTATCTCTGTTCATATATCAACTTATTTCAGAAAAGAGGATATTTATTCATATTCTCTCTCTTTTCCCCCTCTTCCCTCCCTCTCACCCTACTTACTTGCTTTTTATATTGTCTTACTTTGTAACACAGGGTGGACCTGAAATTCACTATTAGCCTTGAACTCAACATGATCTTGCTTTAGTCTTCTAAGTACTGGGTTTATAGCTGGGAGCCACAATGCCCAGCTTCCATTTTTGTTTTGATGTAGCCCTCTAACTTTCTAAATAGCTGAGGCTGGCTTTGTACTGCTGTTCTCCTGCCTCCATAGTGGAGACAAGTATGTACACCGTGCCCATTTTGAAGACTCTTTTTATATACTTTGGATACTGTACTTAAAATGTAGAGTTGAGTTTCTTTGACCCATTTATTATTTTGCATTGTTTATCTTTGGTAAGAGGATATAATTAGCCCTGGAATCTATTGTCTACTATTAATCTAGCAAGTTCACTATTGGCTTTTTTTTTTAAAAAAAAAAAAAAAGAATTATTTTTGGTTTTATGTGCATGTATCTGTTTGAGCATGTGCTGTTTGTGGATGGGCTTCCATGGAGTCCAGGAAAGATGTTAGGATCAGGCAGAGTCCGGGAACCACCTGATTTGGTACTGAGACTAGCAAACATTCTCCACAGCTTTGGTTTGATTCTTAGTGTCGTAGTATACCTTTTCTTCTCTTTCCCTCTTGACTTACTTTAAAGTGAATTTCTTATAGAAAACAGTAGTTGGATCTTATTTTGATCCAACCTGACATTGTCTGCCTTTTAATAGGAGTCTGTATACCATTTCTATATGTAATTATTGATATAATTGAGCTGGTTTGTCATTGTATTTATCCTCTCTGTTGCTTATTCTTTTCTGTCCTTTGGTGTTGATTTAGTATTTTTGTCTCCTTTGTGTTCTTTCTCTTTTCTCTCTCTCTCTCTCTCTCTCTCTCTCTCTCTCTCTCACTGTGCATGTGTGTATGTGTCCCTTTATCTCCCTCCTTGTCTCCCTGCTTTAGAGTTTAGTAACTCACATCTTTCACTCTTCATAAGTTGTTTGCAAAGTATATATGACTTCTCTTACAGTGTGAAAACCTTATATTTTCATTTTATCCCTTTAGTCTTCTAGTCCTTATGCAGCCATTGTTACATTTTAATTTGTTGTAATTTATTTGTCTTGTTTTTAAATAGAATTGTTAATATGTAATACACAAAACATACAGCACACATTTTACTTATATATTTTAGAAATACTCTAACATTATTTTGTGTGAATTATATCTTCTTAAAATGAGTAAATAATGGAGTAATAAAGCATGCATGTATTCCAGTGACTGCCATGCTGTTGTTCTTTGTCCCTTCCCTAGAGTTGGCCTTCCGTCTGGCTTCACTTTCCTTTGGCCTCTGGGCATTCTTTGACAGTTCTTGTATTTGGACATATTGGTTATAAATGCTTTCAGGTTTGAAAGCATCTTTGTTTTATATTTAGTTGTGAGTAGTATTTTTACCACACATAGCTTTGGCTTGTCAAATTTATTTTTCTTTCATTCTCTGAAAGCCATTGCCCACTCTCTTCTTCCTTGACTCCATCTTGATGAGATATCTGTCATCCTTGCTTTGTTTGCTCCTCATTCAGCATCTCCCTCCCCCCTCTTACTCTTGGTACTTCTCATTTATTACTGGTTTTGATTGGTTTTATGATGGTATCCTAGTATATCTTTCATGTGTAGTTGCATTTGTCTGTTTCACATTCATTAATAATTGCTATCTGTCTATTGTGGAAGCACCCCTCCCCTCTGAATGCATTTTGTGTTTCTGTAAATCTCCTTGAGGCTCATTCTTGTTATTTGTAGCAAGTACTGTACTTTGGAATCTTACTCTTATAATTTTTTTTAGGTCTGTCCAGAATAGTACTTATTTATGATATTAGTTCTTGACCAGTGGCAATTTTGTCCCTTAGAGACATTTGATAACATCTAAAGACAGCTTTTTGTATTGTGATGACCAGATGGTACCTAAGATAGAAACAGAACAGGGCAAGTTTCTTACCATCTTATGTCCATTAGACAAGATGCCACAATAGAAAATATTACCCTTTAAAGTACCAGTAAATCCATCATTAAGACAACTTGTTGTGGGACTGGAGCACTTGTTTGTGGTTATGAATACTGGCTTCTCTTCCAGAGGTCCTGAGTTCAATTCCCAGCAACCACATGGCTTACAGCCATCTATAACTATAGTCCCAAAGTATCAGATACTTTCGTCTGTTGCATAGACAATCATGCAGCCAAAGCACTTGAATAATAAGCAGTTTTAAAAGAAAAAGAAAACTTGTTGGTCTAGAGATATAGGTTATTGTTAGAGCACATTGATTTACAAAATAAAGATGTAGGTTCAGTTCCCAGAGCCCCTAGGGGATTTGCACAGAGACAGAGACCTCTTCTTAGTTCCGTATTTCTCTAAGAAGCCTCTGATACTCTCTGGTTTGTCAACTCTGCTGTCTTGGACTGTTTCTCTCTCTCTCTCTCTCTCTCTCTCTCTCTCTCTCTCTCTCTTTCTCTCTTTGTTGTTGGTTGACATCGGGTTCTGATAGTTTGAATGTAATTGGCCCCCATAAATTTATGGGGAGTGGAACTATTTGGAGATGTGGCTCTGTTGGAGTAAATATGGGCTTGTTAGAGGAAGTGTGTCACTAAGGGACAATCTTTGAAGTCTCCTATGCTAAAACTACACCCAGTGACACAATTTACTTTCTGTTGCCTGTGGATCGAGGTGTAGAACGCTCAGCTCCTTCTCCAGCACCATGTCCGCCTGCATGCCTCCATGTCTAGCCATAATGATAGTGGACAAAACCTCTGAAACTGTAAGTCACCAGAATTAAATGTTTTCCTTATAAGAGTTGTTCTGGTCATGATTTCTCTTCATATCAATAGAAACCCTAGCTAAGACAGAAGTTCCTTGTTTTTTATTTTGTTTTGGTGGTGATGGTGGTGTTGGTAGAGCTGGTGGTATTTTCTTTAACATAGTTTTCATCTCTGAACCTTTTTCCAGTTTGTTTGAGACACAGAGTCCCAGCATAACTGATGAACTGTTTTGTTCATCTCCAGGTAGCTGTCCCTTTGTACATTACAGACTATACAGTCTCGTCCCAGAGTACATTTCAGTAGTTGTCGGTTACCCTACTTTAACTTCCTTCATTACTGTCTAGCTGCTTTAAAGATGTGAGTATAAATCATTATGGTTGGAAATAGAGGTCCCTATTTTTCCTCTTTTTAGCTGATTCTTGTCCTGCAAGATTACCTAAATAATTTTTCTTTGGATTTAATCTGTAATAACTACATCATATTTTATTTCTATGCTCATTCTGTACTGACTTCTCCCAGAACATGGTGCTCATTCAGCTGCAGATTTAGTTTTCTTCCTTGTCCCCAATTTTCTTTCCTTTAATGTGAGAGTGTCATAAAATTATGAAACAGCCATTAGTATATATATTAGGCATGATGGAAACAGAACTCAAAGTTTGTGTCAAGAAAATGGCCTTTGTTTTGTATTGTTGTTGTTTCAATCTCTGAAACACTGTCAAAATATTCTAGATCCTATAAAATTTCTGTATAATTTTAAAATAAATCTGAGAGCTCTTTACTAGGATATAATTGTTCATATATACTTAATTACTAATGTAATAATATTGTGATATTTCTCTTGCTTTAATTCTACTGTCAGTATAGTATGATTTTATATATAAACCTATGTATTATTTCTAATAAATTATTTTTCTGGAGAAATCTCTAACTTTAAAATTTATTTAAAAAAAAAAAAAAACAAGGACTGGGGAGATGTCTCAGTACTTAAAGATACTTCAGATGCAGACCCACAACCAAACAGTAGGCAGAGTTCCCGGAATCCTGCAGAAAGGAGTGTAGATTTCAGAGGGGTCTGGGACACCACAAGAAAACTCCCAGAATCAACTAACTTGTGCTCACAGGGGCTCACAGAGACGGGACCAGCAACCAGGGGTTCTGCCTGGACTGACCTAGCCACTCTGCTCATATGTTAGAGTTGTGTAGCGTAGTTCTTTTGTGGGACTCCTAACAGTAGGAAAGTAGGCTGTCTCTGACTCTTTTACTAGTTTTTGGGACCCTACTCCCCATATTGAGTTGCCTGGCCCAGCCTCAATACGTGGGGAGGTGCTTAGTCTTACTGCAAATTGATAGACCATGTTTTGTTGATACTCATGAGTGGGAGACCAGCCCTTTTCTAAACAGAAATGGAGGAGAAGTGGATTCGGAGGTGTGAACAGGGTGGGTGGGCTCGAGGAGAGAAAGGAGGGGAAACTGCAGCTAAGATAAAATTAATTAATTAATTTAAATTAATTAAATAATTTAATAATAATTATAATAATATAATAATTATGGTGACACCATAATTAAGTAGGCCGATGGTTGGTAGGTTGCTTGGTTGGTTTTTGGTCTAGTAACCACCCTGGCAGCTCTGTCGACCAGTTTGGCCTTGTAGCTCTGCCTGCCTCTGTCTCCCGAGTGCTGGAATTAAAGGGGTGCACCACTACCTCCAAGCTTGTTTTTTTTTTTTTAAAGAAGAATTTTTGCTTTTAAAAAGATATTCATGGCCAAATGATAGTGGCTCATGCCTTTAATCCTAGCGTTTAGGAGACAGAGGCAGGCCGATCTCTGAAGTCAAGGACAGCCCGATCTACAGAATGAGTTCCAGGACTAAGAAGAAAATCCCCAATTCAAAAAAGAAGGAAAAAGGAAGAAAGAAGAAAGAAGAAGAAAAGGTATTTATTGTAGCTGGAGATGTGACCATTGGTAGAGAATGCTTGTGTGTCTGACAGAAGAGTTGTACTCAGCTTACAGGTGGAGAGTATCAGAAAGTCAATATCATCCTTCAGTACATAGTTTGAGGCCTTCTTGGCGTACAGAAGACAGGGATATCCTTCCACCTTACCCCAAAAAATATTAAAGAAATTAGTTAAGCAAAAGCTTTTATTACTGTCTTATATCTAGGATTTATATTGCTGTAATAAAACACCATGACGAAAATCAACTTGGGGAGGAGAGAATTTAATACAACTTACAGCATATAAGTCCGTCACTGAGGGAAGCCAGGGTAGGAGCATGAAGGCAGAAACTGGTGCTGCTTACTGTCTTGTTCTTCACAGCTTGCTCAGCCTGCTCTATTATAGCACCCAGGACCACCAGCCCAGTCAGTCAGGGCATAATAATAGGTATAAGTCCCAAATGTGATTAAATACATTTATTAGCAATCTAGAAGGGTTACTGAGATGGCATGATAAATTGTGTATAAAAGATAGTCTAAGGATTCACATATTTAAAATATTGTCTGTAGTGATTTGGTCTACTACATTGGTTTAAAAGTTAGAATGTGTATGTAATTAAATGGAGAATTGCTGTTTTTAAAGAATTACCTTTTGGCAGTATAAAAGATGCATTTCAATTGATGCATGATTATAACCATAGCTGTCATCTTGGTTATGTCCCGGCTGAAGATGTGTTACCTGGTGCTCTTTCTATTATGAGAGGTTTGGGGCAGTCGCTGTGAAAGCAAATAGGTCTGTCTTGTCATAATTAAAAGTAACTGAAAAATGTAAAAAGATAAAAATAACATAAACATGATTTAATATATGTTTGGTATTTGCTGCCCTTCTCTTCAAAATCTAGCAAAGCTTTACTAATTTATAGACTCTTATTTGAATTCATTGCTTTAATCTTATTAGACCATAGAAAAGGTTTTTTTAATACCACCTTTTGAAGACTAAACTCATAATAATAGACTTTGGCAGGAAGGTGAACTGATGGATCTTTTTAAAAAATTTAAGATATCCTGTGAATGATAATTGATTAAATAATAGGTCATACTTTTTTATAAAATATTTAAAAAGAATCCAAAGTGCCTCTTGAAATCTAGTAATTAATCTTGGAATATTCATCTGAGATTCTTAGAGAAGTGGGGCAGTTGAACTCCACTTGACCTTTCATCCCAAATGGCAGTTTTTTCACATTTATGTGTTAAAATTTTCCATTGTCTTGGTCAAATTGATGTTTTCTATATAGAGATTTAGCCCTGATTTTTTTTTTCCCTCTAGTTTTTTGAGTGTCCTGTACTGCTTCCTTGACCTTACTAATCTTTAACTGGTTGTGTTAAGACTTTATCTGAAAATGTCCTTGCAGGTTGCCTTAAGGTATACTACATATTAAAAAAAAAAATAGAAGAATAAGTTAGGTATATCTGTAATCCTTGGCCTCTGTAATCTGTGATATTCTTGTTAATTTTTTTATTAAGTTTTACAAGCTAGAATAAACTAGTAGGAGGGAATTTCGCAGCCGATTTGCCAAAGGGCAGTCAGTAGAACAGTTTTGATTAATGATTGATTTGTGAGAGTACAGCCTCCTGTGGGCAGTACTAGCCTTGAGCAGGGATTCCTGGGTTGTATAACAAACAAGCTAAATGAACAATGAGAATACGATCTGTAAGTAGCATTTTCCCATGACCTTTTCTTCAGTTCCTGCTTCTAGGTTTCTGCTTGGGTTCCTGCCCTGACTTTCCTCAATGGTGGAGGTCTATCAACCTAGATAAACACTTCCCCCCCCTTCCCCCTCTCCCCTCCCCCTCCTCCTCCTCCCCCCCTCCCCCTCCTCCCCCTCCTACTCCTCCTCAAGTTTTTGGTCATATTCTTTATCACAGCAATAGAAAGCAAACTAAGCAGGGGAGGGGGTGGCGGCGCACATCTTCAGTCTCAGCACTTGGGAAGCAGAGGCAGGTGAATCTCTCAGTGTTTGAGGCAAGCCTGGTCTACAGAGTGAATTTCAAGACAGCCAACCTGGGCAATGTGGCATTCTATGTATCCATTTATTCACTTTTCCAAAATAAAAAATGAATGAAAAGTCAATGAATAGATAAGCAATGAAATGAAATAGATGGAGTTGTTTCATTTAGAGTTTTTGTTCTTAATGTATAACTTGACAGTACAAACAAATCTGCCATTCAGGGGTTTAAAATTTATATGTCAAATTAGCGTCTCTGTAAGTAATGGCCCAAACTATGAAGTGTAAAATGAATGTAACATAGTCGATGATGGACGGGGGAGAGGTTTTAAGTATTTCTCTTCTTAATCACAAGGTCTCACTGTGTCGTCCAGGTTCCCTCAAAATTACAGCAGCTCTTCAGTCTCAGCCTCCCCAGTGCTGGGACTGTTGACATGTCCCGTCACACACAAGCTCTCCTGTCTCAGCCTCCCCAGTGCTGGGACTGTTGACATGTCCCGTCACACACATACTCTCCAGTCTCAGCCTCCCCAGTGCTGGGATTGTAGGCATATGCCATCATATACAGTTAACCGTTTTGTTTTTTTTTTAAATTTTCATAGTTTCCCTAGAATATTTTCTAGGGAAAATATTTTCAAGTTAAATACCCCATGCCCCCAAGTATGACCTTGAACTTTGTATCCTTTTGCCTCTACCTCCCACCTGCTGACATTGCAGGCTTGACGAGTTTAGGACATTCTGGGACCAAAACCCAAGGCTTCATGCTTGCAAGATAAATATTCTACCAGCTGAGCTATAGCCACAGCCCCTCAGCAATTTGAATTCTGTCCTTACCATTTTCTTAGAGAAATGCCTTGTGGTCTCTTTAATAGATACAGATTTTCAAGTTAGATAAAAGTTTGATGCCTATGATTTTTCTTATCTGCTGTTTTTGACAGCTATCAAAAGTAAAATTGTCTACTGCAAAGGAAAGGAAATTTTTGCTAATATCAATGTCAATATTCAGTTAACAGGATAATCCATTTACCTACTTAAAACAAGTAAGGTTTTCTTGGCTGTAAAAGCTTAGAATCTAAATGTAGGTTCTAGGTTTATGGCATTATAATGAAGGTTTAGAATTTCATGTGAGGTTGGAAATCATGATGTGTAGTGATCTCATTTCTAAGATTTAGTTACACATAAGGCCCCAAAGTAATTAGTAAATCATTGACTCAGGTACTTTCGCTTCTGTTTACTTTCAGTATTTCAGATCAGCAAGCAATAGCTTGAGAAAATCAATTGTTTGTTAAATCTCTGTAATAAATAGGATCAAGAGAGAAAATGTATAAACTTGACAAGAGTGTATATTTTTATGATTAGTTGTTTGTCTTTGTAAATATATATAAATTGAACAAAAACACAGCACCAAATATTGGCAGGCTGTATTCCACCATATTTACTGAGCATATTATAAAATTTTTATAATTTAGTATGATTTAATCAATAACTTCTGTTGCCTCTGTCTTCCAGACAAATGGAATTCAATCAATTTTAGCAGCTTTATTGCAGTATCTATGTGTCATTGTATTCACCCATTTAATATACACAATTCAATGGATGTTAGCGTATTTATAAAATTCTAAAACCATCACGCTAATCTAATTTCAGAACATTTATACCATCACTAAAAGAAATATAGTGTCCATTAGCAATGCTCATGGGTTCCATCTTCTGCTCGCTTGCTCCTCTCATTGTAGTTTCAGTAGTATCTGAGTGTCACACTACAAACGATGCCATTGTTCCTAGTTAGACAACTGATGAGTGTCCTTGCTAGTTGATAGATACAGTGGGAGTGATGTGGATGCTTTGGTCTTTTTTTTTTGCCTAGTTCTCTACTGCAGGTCTTCCAGAGAAGATCCTTTAGCTGCTACTCTGATTTATTTCTTCTCTATATAATGCATGGTTTAGAGTTCATTTGTCTTCTGGTTTGTGTAAAAATGTGATAAATGCAGTATTGTTTTTGCTGTGGTTGTTGCTCTTAGTTTTATTTGGTAAAGTAGGGTGGAACAAATATGAAGAGCCCTCTCCTTCCAATCTAAATGTGGGAGACATGTTTTTACACATCTTTCTCATCTGTGTAGAAGGGTGTCTTTTGAGCCCAAGCTCTTGAGTGCACCACAGTGTTTCGTTGTTTGCCCTTGGTTCTTAAAGCTCCAGACTCTTAGAAATGATTCCCTTTTCTCTAATATTGTTCCACTCCCACTAAAAATATTAGGAAATTCTAAATTGTTGCAAATTTATGAAAGATAGTACCGATTTTCCAACTTCTGCTCCTCTTGTTTTGATTCCAGACTCTAAGGTGAGCACTTCTGAAGGTGTGGTATGCCATTGGTCGCTTTTCAAGATTTCATCTTAAAAGTATTTACTTCTGTTTTAATTGATTCTGTGAAGAATTTAGCCCAATTTTTGTTATACTGAAATGGTATTTCAGAAATAGCAATTAACCCCCGTGCTGGTTTTTAGTTGGACTTGCCATTGCGACCATGTGAAATGAAGCTAACAACACCATATAGTGTACCTGGTAGGCCAGCCCTCACATGTGCTTGTCACGTTTACATGGCTTCTAGGTTTAATGTGTCTTTAAACTGAAATTTTTTATGAACTGAATATAAAATTTAAAATATTTTTATCTGTAAACATCAACTAACATTTCTCAGGTATTTTGATACGGTTTTCTAGTAATTACCAGCATTTTCTGATTTTGAGTTTGTTTCTAAAATTGATGGGTTTCCTTTGTTAAGTCATCAAATAATTAATTTGTGTAAAAATATATTAAAGTGTGGGATCATACTCAATAAGTAAATGATGTGGCTTTATTTTCAGCAATAAGCAGATTCTTAATAATCAAATGTCTTTAATTCATTTACTTTTTAAAAACCATGTACACATTTTGATGCCTGAGTACAATCATGCTCTCTTGTCAAGTTTTCTTTTATCCAGTCTGTTGAGGGTAGTGATAGTGATGATTTTATAGGAGACTAGTATTTTCACTTCATCAGATGAGCTGAACTGAGACTGTACTTTGTAGGAAGTTTGTTACACAGTATGTAGAGACTGGTAAGAATCAGTATGTCCACTGGCTTATTAGTTTCACAGACGCTTCCATAATGCTTACTGCACTCTTGGGTATATTAAATTATCATATCCTGACAGCAGTCCTGAAACATGCCAGTTTTATAAAGCCAGGCTTCAGTGAACCATGACTGACATGCCATGTTAATTTTCATAACTATCATTATTGGGGGCGGGAGTATTTCTAAGGCATGAAAACTCTTAATAAATCTACCCATTAAAAATAAAAACAAAAAAAGCCAGAACATTATATTACCTTATCATATGGTTTCTAATCATGAGGCCCAGATTTCTTCATTCCCACTTGAATTATCTCAGAAATAATGATAAGCATCTTTTACTCTTTTCATGGGTTATTAAATATTTACTTACGTGTTCAGTATGCCAAAACACAATATTTTGAATGTTCTGTGTTCTCAGTATGTTTTCATTCACGCTGTGAATGAAAACCTCTTACCATCTCATAGCATATTTACATATACAAATGATTTTGCCTTAAGTAGAAAAGACACAGCTGACAGATACATAGGTTAATTTGCTTTCTTAAATGGCAGCAAACTGTTCTATGATTCTTTTGTGTGTTTAGGGCTATTTTGTAGAGAAAGAAATCATCAAGCAACATTTTTAGGATATTGGTCTTTTGTATCTGATCCTCTATAAATTTATATGTCTCAGAATAAAATATTTCTTTATAAAGTCTTACCTTTATATTATTAATAATAGAAAGAGTGCATTTTTTTTATTCCTGGAGCCCCTTCCCCCAGCACAGCTTTTAGATTGTAGATAAACTTCCCAGCTCAGTAATTAACTGAGCTCAGTCGTTGCACCCTGTATCATGTGATTTTTTTTTCCAGTGGAATACATTATTAGAGCACTTACACAGCCAGTCTAGATGCAGCAGCCCAGGCGGCAACAGCAGTGCCATTTTTCACAAAGAAAATGTTGAACAGGAGCCAAGTGTTTGGTGGCAGTCTGTTGCTAGGAAATCAAGGTCCTGAGGCGATTAATGACAAAGCAAGCAATAACAAGAAGGCAGAATTACAGATTTAAAAGAGAAAAAAGTGGTTGGTGTTATAATTACCCAAAGAAATCCGCACTCATTAAATTGGCTGTTTTTATGATTGACTTTAATTGGAGGTTAGCTCAGATATTTAGCTCCTTTCCCACCCCTTTAAACACACACAGGCACATAATCTGTAGAACTGCAGACTTGTTTTTCCAAGCATTGAGAGGAGCTTGCCCTGTAATTTGATCCCCACTGACAGATGCATTTTCTATGCTGCCATTTTGAATTAACCTATTGTAGAACAATTTTCTTCAGCCCTGTTGAATAAAACATCCAGTCTGATTACCTCCGATGGATTTGATAGAGTAAAAGAATGTACTTTTCATTGAAGTAGATTGTTTGCGTGGACTCTACTGATTTTGAACTCTGCCAATAAGCACAATCATTTGTAATAAATTTTCAAACAAGTTTCTGATGAAAAGGTAATGAGAGTAACCCTTTTATAATTTAATGTTTTGGATCCTGCAGTAAAATAATATTATTTTTATAAGGCAGTGTTTTATTTCTAGTATGCTTCATGTGAGTTCATGACAAAATTCTTTTAAATTTAATATTTATGAATATAATATTGAATTTTATGCTCTGAAAATGACCATCCTCCCAAAAAAAAGTATTTCATTTTTTAGGTTCAACATAATTCAAAGCACTCCACTGCAAGAAATAGTTTTGATACATATTATGCTTAGCCGTAGAGATTTTTAAATTGGCACATTTCAGTCTTTGTAATATTATACTAGAAATTCTTTATTTAGATTTTCTAGCATTTGATAAAGCACATTATTAAAGCATCAATCAGTTCCAAGTGCAACACCAAAGGAATATCCAGACTTTATTTACTTATGAGAGGCCTGAATAATAAAGTTCCATGGTAGCATTGCTCTCCAGGTTTCTAATCCGACCCTGGAACAGAAGAGCCAAGCACATTCTGTCTGACAATGCACACGCTGCTAATCAGACGCCAGTGCCAAGCTGTCTGCTTTGTTAAATACTCAGCTTCCTAGAGGCAGGAAGACAGCTGCTATCAGAATGATGAAATTTGGTAGTTCAATCTAGTTTTGCTACCCTTGGGCTACCAAGATATTGTTAATTTAGACCACCCCAATTGGTAGACTTTAGGGAGTTTTTTTTAAAGAGTTTGTAATTAAAATGATAAAACATCATTATTACTTTGAAGACCTTCCGTAAGTTTTACATTTGGCAGATACCTACTGAGATAACCCCAGCATGTAATTTACAATGATGTAATGGGTGTAATTGCATTGTGGGAAGAGAGAGAGAGAGAAGAGAGGGAGAGAACTATAGGAGGTGGTGGATGCTTCCATTAAAAGAGTTTTGAGATTTGCTTCTCTCTTATTTAAATCTACTTTATCCTAAAATTGCATACCAATAATTGAGTGTAGCTGCTGTAAACCTTAAGATACCATCTGGTTTATTTTTATTTTGTTTTTAAATAGATACCAGTGTAGATACTACCACCAGGGCAAGAAACTAAAAACTTGAAAGTCCTCAGACGATTTTAATACTTGGTGCAAGATTATACCTCTTAGATGCATGTAGTTAATCACATCACCCAAATGATTCTGCCTTTGGGACATGACTCTGAAATTTCATGTGATGTTCATAAACTTAACACACTCCTAACTGTAAATAAAATGACACTTGTGTACTCTGTTGATTTGTGGAAGGTAGTGCTAGCAGGCATAAATCTAGCTGCGGAGCTGCCCTTCTGATACTGAGTGTCTGGCTGTTTGAAAGTGGCTGCTGCTGCCATGATGTGTCTCTCAGCAGCTAATGACCACAACAGTGATAGAACCAAGTGAGTAGTTGTATAAGAGCTCCCTATGTTCTGTCACTATAGCATTGTTTCTTTTTTAATATTCCTTCTAGAAAACAATAATAATTTAATTCCAGATTTTTTAAAAGCAAAGTTTGCATATTTTTATCTTGGAAAAAGTAGCCACAAAAGCCAGTTGCATGGTATGGAATAGCACTGAAGAAGAGTTGGTTAAGGAATATATACAGCTTACATTTGTTCTAGGACAATACATTTATAGATTTATAAACCCTAATGGCTAGTTACTTCTTTAAGCAGTAATTTTCCTCATCCTACTGTGTTAGATATATCTTATAGTTTTAGGTTTTACTCATCACAGTTGTTTTTTTCTTTTGTATTCATTTCCAATATTAAAAGGACAAATGACGGAAAGTGTTAAACAATGAAATGCAGCTGTTGGCGTAAGAGTACCGTTCTGTATGGGGCTGCATGAGTAGACACACGCTTTTCTAGAGTTCCTAGAGATGTAGTTCTATAGCATCACAAGGAACTGAAATGTGATGTGTGTATTTCAGGATAGCCTATATATGGTATTGAATGGATCTAATTACACTGCAAATGCATGACATAGTCTCACTCAGGAATAGCAGAAAGGGAACTGCCCTGATTAACTGAAAAAATGACGTTTGAACTAGAAAAAAATGCTAAAAGAAAAGGGAATGGTATATAAACACTGTATTCTAATTAGTAAACTTGTTTCTCATTGAGTTAGGAGTTAGTAATTTTTTTTTAATTTTACTTTATCAGTGTTTTGCTTGTATGTATTTCTGCGTAAGGGTGTTGGATCCTGGAGTTAGAGACAGTTGTGAGATGCCTAGAGGGTCCTGGGAATTGAAGCCCAGCCCTCCTCTGGAGGAGCAGTCAGTGCTCTTAACCTCAGAGCCATCTCTTCAGCCTCAGGAGTTAGTAATTCTTAACCTGCTCTAGGTATGTACTGGGACTAACCGATGTAGTAAATGGATGATGGATGCTCTCAAAAAAAGTGAACTGTCTATCACAGATGGATCTGTAAGTGGGTTAGCTAGAATGAGCTATGAACCCATGTTTCATTTAGTATGTAAAAGACAAGTGAACATAGGAAAACTTACATAAGTGCCTGGTCAAGAATCTTCTAAAAAGCTGTCACATTGGGGACATATACTAATAAATTCTGAGCATAAAGTTTTGTGGGTTTCATATGTAACGTAAGTTCTGAAACTTTCATGTGGCAGACGTGTGGTTAAATGTTCAGAGAAGTTATTTTACCTCTATCATACATGAAAGGTTATATCTGGTTAGTCCCCTTTGCTCAGTCTGTCTGTAGAATCGACTTGATTCTGTTTTTATTCTCATACTGAGCATGTAGTCTGTTCTTGTCCCATGTTTTTGTGGAACATAAAATGAAGATATCTTAAGTTGAGGCAACTTCATTTGGATGCACTTGAAGTATGTCTCTTTAACCTTGGGCTTAGTGATATGCTGTGGGTAAATGGTAAAGATTTGTCACTCATATTGGTTTAATAAAACTCTGGACAGTAGACAGGTAGGAAGTATAGGCAGGGCAACTAGACTAGGAGAATTCTGGGAAAAAGAAAGGTAGAGAGTCAGTCACCAGTCAGATGCAGAGGAAGCAAGGTAAGAATGCCTCACTGATAAAAGGTTCTGAGCTACATGGCTCAGTAATTATATAATAATAATTATTATTATTATTACTTTGTAATTATGTAATAATAATGTAATACAGTAATTATGTGTTAATTTAAGCTGTAAGAACTAGTTAATAATAAGCCTGAGTTAATATGCCAAACAGTTTAATATAAGCCTCTGTGTGTTTTTTTGGGAGTGAACAGCTGAAGAACCAGGCAGGACGGAAACCTTTGTTTACAGTGGTATAATGGTAAATAGTTTAAAATGGGCAGTGAGAGGTTGAGTCTTAGTTCATCAAGTGTTCCAGCTTCACATTATGGCTGATTTCAGGCTACCAACGAAGTCACTGAATTCCAAGTTAGAAAAGATGAGTAAGTACAGTTAACTTTCCCAAACTGTCTCTTGCTCTCCACTATCAGTTTGTGCATGATTTGAAAAATAAGTTCAGTTGAAAGGTTTTGGTATCCTCCAGAAGGAAAGATGGATGTTTGAGCATGTTTCCTTACTGCGTGCATTTCTATTTTCACGTTGTTTAGCTTTTGAATATTTTGAAGAGTCTTTGTTTTCCTTTCACTGTGCCTTTTCAGTTCTTGTTTT
The DNA here is from genome assembly GCA_028555095.1 of Dicrostonyx torquatus. Classification (NCBI taxonomy): domain Eukaryota; kingdom Metazoa; phylum Chordata; class Mammalia; order Rodentia; family Cricetidae; genus Dicrostonyx; species Dicrostonyx torquatus. The sequence continues at coordinate 972,578 of JAQHUG010000198.1, forward strand.
GAGCAACAAGGTTGCTTCAGAGCACCCAGTCAGCTGTATTGCCAAAAAATAGAAATCTTCCTTGTTCGAAATGTATTGTTTTTTGTTTAATTAATTGTTGTTGGGTTTTCTGAAACCTAAATTACATGAAATGTTGAAATTAACCAGAGTGTTTATCATAATCTTTGTTTTGTGGTAGGTATCCTGTGTTTTTATGTAATTGATCTCATCCTATCTAGTATTTCATATGGTGTTATTCTATTTAATGAATGTTCACTCATGTCATGAAGTACCCTTGTACGATATGTCTGCCCAATTACTTATGAGTATAATTATAAAAGTCACTAGACATGCATAATAGCATATATTCAAAAAATTTTATCCTTTTTACATTTGAAAGTAATACTGCCTGAGTATTGTAACATTCATTATCAGCAACTACAAAATACTGGAAACATCTTAAAAGAGCAGTCATAGAAGAATAATTTTTAGAGCTTTTGCACAAAGCAGCACTCTATTTATGAAATCTTTCTGTAAGCACTAGTAATTCCAGAAAAAAAAATTAAGCTGAAAGAAGAATATAGGGTGCTTTCTCTTGTGGAGAAGAGGGGCTGAGGCTGTGATGTATGCAGGGAAGATAAAGCACAAAGCCAGAGTAATTAAAATAAGTAGGAGGAAGGTTGGGATGTCAATAATATTGTAGTATAGTATTTGGTATAGTTTTAGTTTTTGAATGCCCTATATCTTCAAAAATTAATAAAAAATAATGCTGGCAGAATGGGAGACCTAAAATAGAAGTCCCCGTTGGAAAGATTAGATCTGAATTAGCTGTGTAAACCTGTGCTCTGCTCTGCTTTGTTTTGTTTGGTTTTGAGTTAAAGTTTCCCCAGGCCAGGTCTGAACTTGAGCTACCATCAATCTTAATCTTCCTGCCTCAGCATCCATAGTATTGGGATTACCAGTATAAATTTCCAGACCCAATAGAAAGGAGGAATTTATGAGGTCATTTTGACCATTCAGGAAAAAGGAAGGCATTTTGCTTACCTTGTCTGAAATTGGCTGGCAAACATAGAGAATTTAGTAGGGTTGAGGCATGGGCTCACATGATGATGCAGTTACCATGATAACATTCAGGAAAAATCATCAGTGGGTACAGCATCTAAGAGGACATACTGCTGTAGAGCAGGATAGTTTCATGATTTTACACCCAACACACCATGACAGTTTCATACAGTGATACAATAACTTTCTACAAACTATACCATTTTTCTAATTCTGAACACGTTTATGTATGGAAAGGATAGCTAACATTCTCTTCAGACAAATGCCATGTTTTCTGCCTTTTCACCATCTTCATATCTGTAATTGGACTAGTGAAGGAGGGAAGTACATTTATCCATCTTTTAATTTTTTGATCTTTTAATCAAGCTGGGATAATTAATGGATTTTGAGCCAAAAAAAGAGTTTTAGTAGAAGGGAGTTGGAAAAAAATCAAGAACTATTTTTTAACTAATTTGTTTATTTGGTGTTTTATGTGAATTCTTGTCTGTGTGAGGGTATAAGATTTCTTGCAACTGGAGTTACAGACAGTTGTGAGCTGCCATGTGGGTGCTGGGAATTAAACCCAGGTCCAGCCCTGAAAATCAAGAACTATTTAATAGTGGCGTGAGAGAGTGAGAGACTTTGGAGCACTCAGCCCTAAAGGGGAGCCTTGCCACATCCAAGGCTCCGAGATCTGTGCAGGAGGTGAGAGGGTCTAAAGCCCAGAGAGATGGTTTAAGCAGCATTTTCCACATACAACAGGGTTGATACACATATGAACTCACAGAGATTGTCACCCCATGCACAGGACCTGCACAATATCCCAGCACTAACAAAGAGAAGTAGACACAATCTCCCACCCCTACCTAAGTAGCTACTGGCAGAGGGAAAATCCATTTTCTTCAATGGAGTGACACTGGGTATATCAACCATTCTGTAGAGCACGCCCACATACTCAGGAGTTGTTTTCCAATACAAATTGATTCCATATTTCTGTGTGTGCTTTGGTTTATATATAAGGATGAGTGAGGATTAGTAACATTGCTAAATGTTTGTAGACTTTTCCTCCTTTGGATACTTTGGCACTGCTATTGGTATTAGGTAGTGATTTATCATTTGCCCAAAATTGTTGTGGGCAGACATGGACCCTTTAAATTTTAATCCATCAGTTGAAGTTTATTCTGTACAAAAATATTACGAATTCATAATCTGTCTTCATGCATTTCATAACAGTTTATAATTCAGTTTGTTTTCATAATGTGGGATTATGTACAGTATCTGAATTATTCATTGATTGAATTGTTCTATGGGTCTCATCAAATATTTGCTTTTATTTTAAATGATTTTAAAGTACTCTATATCGGGTGATTGGGAGTGAAACCTATGATCTCAGCCATGCTAGGCAAGTGATCAACCAGTAAACTACACACCGAACCCCTACATATATTTTAAAATAGCTTTGCCACTTTCTGGTGCTGTTACTGTCTCATCTTTCAACACCTTCCCCCCCCAAAATTCAAAACTCTTTTGTTCCTTTCATTTCTCTTTCGTACTTGCGTTTGTGAGGTCTCCTTTCACGGTGTGTAGTGCAGTACTTCACAAGGTGCCTCAGCAGTGGCTCTGAGTAGCTTTAGTTAGAAATTCTGTTGGCTGTGTGCAAGCAAATACTGCCCATTAATTAGCAATGCAACATAGAATCATCTGCTGATGACAAAATTACCAAAATGGATCATCCATGAGTGTTTATACTGCAAACAGTGCATCAAAATGTCATAATCTCATTTCATTAAGAAATTTACATACACACCAGATTTTAGAGTGCTCATTCATGATGAATATCTACTTCCACACTGTTTGTGTTTGGAAACATTCAATAGCCAGTCTTGAATTTAAAAATTTAATTGAATGCTTAAAGAATTACAAGTGTTCCTTTCCGTAGCTCTAACACTAACCAAAGTGCTTTTCTAAACTGCTAAGAATGGACTGAAGATTCTGCTGAGGGCTTTAGATACTTATCTGCCTAATTGAGCCATCATTTGTTGACATGAGGAAAACCATGTGACCTGCCTTAATGCATTTCTCAGTAACAGCAGGAGGCTAGAATGTGGTTCGTCCAAGATTAAAACCAGCAACAACAGTATCATCAGGCATGGGAAAATAACGTTAGTTGTACAGTAGACATTATAGATGACTTTTTTCTTCAATTATGTAAGTCTGATATTTTAATCACTTAAGTAGTTCATCTAATAAGTATTTACTGGTGCTTACAGTTGCTGAGTATTTTAAGGCAATTGTTGACTTGTCAAATTGATTGATGCAAGAGTAGCAGATGGTGGTAAAATTAAAATTGGTATCAATCATTAAAGTAATGAAGTACTCTTTTTTTAACGGCTTTTAAGTAGAAAAGAGAGTATGGTGAGAACTATGCTGGATACATTGATCTGCCCTTGATGTCTTAAACTAAAAGTAAACCAGATTATTAATTACAGGGGAATTGATTAGGAATTAGGTATCACTTCATTGTGTACTAAGATAAACATGAGAGAATAGAAAAGAGGTGTTTGTATGTGCTGAGTAAAACAAATTGAAAGGTCCCTTGTTAGTTGACTGGGAGATAATAGCTTCTATACTAAATCCAGAGGCAGAAATGATCATTTGTCTATGTAGTTTGAGTTTGGCTACAGGAAGAAGAGTGCTAACAGCAGCTATGTAATGCTTGAAATGATGAGAGAAGCGAGATTGAGAGATGTAATTCTGAAGTTAATCATTGATTAAAATGACCAATGGGCTTTGATTACATAAAAATATTAAAGCGAAATAGTTTTCTGGATCAGCAAATCAGAATTTGTTTTTAGCAAATTTGTTGTAAAAGAAAGTTTAGTGGTGGCTCACGCCTTTAATCCCAGCACTCAGGAAACAGAGGCAGACGGATCTCTGTGAGTTTAAGGTCAGCCTGGTCTACAGAATTAGTTTCAGGAAAGGCTACAGAGCTACACAGAGAAACTCTGTCTTGAAAAAACAAAAAAACAATCAAAGCCCACAAAACAGTTCTTTATGTCAAAATTCAATGACAATAGAGTTTTCATGCAAAATATATACATCACAAAGAAAGAGCACTTGTGTAATTACAAGAGAATGTACTTTATTCTCTTCTTTCAAATCAAATTCATATAACTGGATATGGTTGTTTTTCAGCTCTGTGACTTTAGAAGTAAATCTTTTAAACAATAGCACAAAACTATATTGCAATAAGAAAGTAATACTTGGGCTGGGGATGTAGTTTAGTTGTAGAGCTCCTCCTAACATGTAGATCGTCCCGGATATGCCCAAGAGTGTTATTGCCGAGTCTTGAGGTAGATCGATTCTTAATTTTCTGAGACACCGTGGTACTGATTTCCAAAGTGACTGTACAAGTTTGCACTTCCACCAGCAATGGAGGGATGTTCCCCTTAATCTACATCCTCTCCAGTATAAGCTGTCATCAGTGTTTTTGATCCTAGCCATTCTGAGAGGTATAAGATGGTTTCTCAGAGTTGTTTTTATTTGCATTTTTCTGATAACTGAGGATGTTGAACAGTTCTTTAAGTTCATTTTAGCCATTTGAGATTCTTTTATTGAGAATTCTCTGTTTAGAACTATACCTCTCCCCTTTATTTTCAGGAGCTGTACAATAGGAATATTCCATTTTTTAAATTGGATTATTTGGTATTTTTATATCTAGTTTCTTGAATTCTTTATATGTTTTGGTGATCAGCCCTATGTCAGATGTGGGGTTGGTGAAGAACTTTTCCCATTCTGGAGTCTACCATTTTGTCTTATTGACTGTGCCTTCTTAGTTTCAGAATGTCCCATTTATTAATTGTTGCTCTCAATGTCTATGCTACTGGTGTTACATTTAGGAAGTGATCTCCTGTGCCACAGCATTCAAGGCTACTTCCTACTTTCTCTTCTGTGAGGTTAAGTGTGGTTGGTTTTATGTTGAGGTCTTTGATCCACTTGGACTTGAGTTGTGTGCATGGTGATAGATATGGATCTATTTACATTTTTCTACATATCGACATCCAATTATGCCAGCACCATTTGTTGAGGCTTTCTTTTTGCCATTGTACAATTTTGGTTTCTTGGTCAAAAAATCAGGTGTTTGTAATGTATAGATTAATGTCAGTGTCTTCAATTTGATTCCATCGATCCACGTGTCTTTTGATGTAATCCACCCTATAAGCAAACTAAAAGGAAAAAAACCATATGATGATCTCATTAGATGCTGAAAAAGCCTTTGACAAAATGCAACATCCCTTGATGATAAAGACCTTGGAGAGAGCAGGGATACAAGGAACATACCTAAACATAATAAAGACAATATACAGCAAGCCAACAGTCAACATCAAGCTAAATAGAGAGAAACTCAAAGCGATTCCACTAAAATCAGAAACAATACAAGGCTGTCCAATCTCTCCATATCTATCTATACTTGAATTTCTACCTAGAGCAATAAGACAACATAAGGAGATCGGGGGATACAAATTGAAAAGAAAGAAGTCAAACTAACACTATTTGCAAATGATATAGTATACATAAGTGACCTCAAAAATTCTACCAGGGACTCCTACAGCTGATAAACACCCTCAGCAATGTGGCGGGATACAAGATTAACAACAAAAGTCTATAGCCCTCCTACACACAAATGATGAACAGGCTGAAAAAGACATCAGGGAAACCTCTCCATTTACAATAGCCACAAATAACATAAAATATCTGAGTAACTCTTACCAAACAAATGAAAGACCTATATGATAAGAACTTTAAGTCTCTGAAGAAAGAAATTGAAGAAGACACCAGAAAAATGGAAAGATCTGGATGTCTAGGATCAACATAATAAAAATGACAATATTACCAAAAGCACTCTACAGATCCAATGCAATATCCATCAAAATCCCATCACAATTCTTCACAGATCTCAAAAGAACTCAACTTCATATGGAAAAACAAAAACCCAGGGTAGCCAAACCATCCTGTACAATAAAGAGACCTCCATAGGCATCACCACCCCTACACTATTTCAAGCTACACTACAGCGCTAGTTATAGCTTTGGTATTCAGCAGTGGTTCTCAACCTTTCTAATGCTTTGGCCCTTTAATACAGTTTCATTGGTACTTCATAACTAATTTTGCTACAGTTATGAATCGTAATGTCATTGATACAAAATCTGATATGATATCTGATATGCAATCCCTGTGAAAGGGTCGTCTGACGCCCCCAGGGGTTGTGACCCACAGACTGAGAACCACTGGTATAGCGAGTTCATCCTGTTCCTTCCTTATATCTCCAGTATGTCATAGCTTTTACCTGAAGTTCTCTGCCTAAACTCTGTTCTTTTCTTTCGGGAAGATTATATTTTTAAAGTATGGTCTGTAATCTTATTTGTTCTTTTTATCAAAAATTACTCCATTACATTCATTGTTTTCCTTGCACGAACTCATCTCCTTATTTTTACTTTTTAGCCTTCTTCACTCATTTTCCATAGAATTCCTAGAATCATCTTTTGGTGGTTTGTTCATTTCTTCATTTTGTGGTGCTAGAAATCAAGTGTAGGTCTTGTTTTTTCACTAAGCTATACTCCTGCTTACTAGAGTGACCTTTTACAGATACAATATGGCAAAATATAGTTTTACATTTAAATCTCCCCCATGGCTGCCATTGAAGTGCATGCCAGAATCCTATTGTGGTGAACAAAATTCTTAATGTTCTGTATGACTTTCTCCTGCTGGTCTAGTATCTTCTTACTGTTTCCTCTCTGTTTTCCTAAATGCCCTTAAACAGAACTGACTCATTTGAAGCTATCAGCTTTCAACTCTTTTATTCTTTTTTTCTCTTCCAAGCTCCAGCCATGTAAGTGTGCCCTGCACTAGCCTCAGACCAGACCTCTCTTAGAATGAACGTCACTACTGACAGCTCGCACAGTGCCCAGTGTTCAGTGTCTGCTCAGTGTGCATACATTAAATCTGTTGTTTCTGCCCTGTAGTAATGAACATATTGCAAGCATTGCATATATAAAAACTGTTTTATTTCCCTTGTTTTTTTTTTCTCATTTTCATAGCGGGCCATTTTTTCCTGTTATCCTCTTTCGTGATAGTTTTATTTTTTTTTGATATGACCATGTTATAATGCATATATGTAGTCAGTATTATTCTCCCACTAAATGTTTCGTTTACATAGCATCCTGATCACTATTTTAAACTCTTTTGATATATTCTAGATGGTTCCTCATTTCTTTATGTTACGTTATACTGCCTAATAAGCTGTTGATGGTATTTGCTTCCTTTGATTCACATATTGAACCAGATTTTTATTCTGTATGTATGTTCAACATCTTTCCAAACCGTAATCTGTTAGAAAATGTTATATGTAAAATAATGGGCACTTTGTGTGTACTGCAAAAGTTATTACTTCAGCTTTCACGTCAAGAACTTAAAGATTTTTAACAGCTGTGTGATATATACCGAGAATCCCCAGGTTCCACTAAGACAGACTCGCCCTGGGTTTTCCCCAGCATAATGCCCTCTGCAAGTAGCTTTCAGCAGCATCTTCAGAAAGCAATATTTTCCTTCAGTAAAGGGGTCATTGTACTGTTTTTCTTTTTCCTTCCCATGTCTTATCTTTTGAGTTCAGGAAGTACTCTAAATTTACAGGCAGCTTTGAAGGCATGAAGCAAGTTCAGCCCCAGAAATATTTCCTGTTATAGCATTAATCTAATTCCATGAAAGTAGACTGATTTTTCATCTGTGAAGTAGATAAAGTGCCTGGAGCAGCCAACCATTATTCCAGGTTATCATGATAAAGAAGCTTAGTTTTGACACGAAAGAGTTTATCAGCCCAACCAGTAGAAGATTTCATCTTTTTTGTTGAAAAATATATTAATGGATTGTAATCTGTCTTGGCTTTCAAAAAGAAGTTCACCTTCATATTGAAAATGCCTACTTTAATCAGCAAGTCTGTGTTCATGTTTATAGAATTTGTGATGTACAGGAAGCCAATCAATATTGTTGTATCACGTGAAATTAATATAATACCATTTCATGTTTGTTTTAATATTCAAATAATTGTCCCAATCTGAAATAACAGATTTGTTCCACTCACCGGGCTGATGTAATTCTAAGATAGACATAGGTAATTTCCCATGAGCACTTGTGTTTGGTATCAGCAGTTTATGTCATAGAATTTCTGTTAAGTTATGGGCATAATTTTCTTAGAACAAGATGTTTTAATAATCAGTGAGTGAACTTGTTGGGTGCTGTTTTGTTGATTTAAGTATATATTACAGATCTACAAATTGATGTTGTTTTCTAGTCTCACAATTCTGCTTTCTCTTAGCTTTCCAACCCACTAAGGCTCTTGGATTAATTTGTGTATATAAAGCATTAGTTTACTTGAAAGTTGAATCTACATTGAATATTGTAAATATATGCTTCCTTGGGCAATATTAACTGTTTTCCATGCATGCTTACTATATCCTGGCTTATTACATATGTAGTCCACTCAGTATCCTTCTGAGGATTTCTATCCCTCTGAAAAATCTGGAAGCCAAAACTCAGAAAGGTTAAATCAGTGGTTAGCTTTATCTAACTTATAAATAAGCAGTTTGAACAGGACCTCAGATCCTATAATACCAGAGCTCCTCTTTATGACCTACACTGTAGATTGACAGCAATAAGTTTATGTCCCAGGTATTGTACTTGACAGCAACATAGACTTTACTGTCACTGAATGCTTGTTTTACATTAGTCAATCAGAAGTTTTGGTTTTAATAAGAATTAGTTATTTATATTATTTAAAGTATGCAAACTACTGTGCATAGTCATAGATGATTTTTTTTTATTATAGGTATTTACCTTGTAAAACTTAGATTTTCTACTCAGTTGTGGTGGCACATACCTGTAACCCAGGACTCAAGAGGCAGAGACAGGAGTTCAAGAACTTTTCAGGTGCATAGCATTTCAAAGTCTGACTGTGTTACATTGAAACCCATTCTCCCCAACACACAGACATATGTTGACTGATATTTGTGTCCTGCCTGGAAGCCATTCAGTCTCAAAGAAACACACAGAGATCTACATTAATCACAAACTGGTTGACCTATTAGCTCAGGCTTCTTATTAACTCTTACATCCTATATTAGCCCATAATTCTTGTCTGTGTCAGCCACATGGCTTGGTACCTTTTATCAGCGAGGCATTCTCATCTTGGTTTCTCAGCATCCTGTTCTGGTCACCCTGCCTGTGCTTACTGCCTGGCTACTGGCCAATCAGCATTTTATTAAACCAGTACAACTGACAAACCTTTACAGGGTACAAGACAATTGTCCCACAGCATGCATGCATGCACACACACTTACACACTCACTCACTCATTCACACCACTCTTTTTTTAAAAAAAAGTGAAAAATTGAATTAGCTAGACATGAAAAAGTACTCAAAAGAGTAAGTATACTTTAGGAAATAATAAGTTTCATAATAGCCCCATTAATTTAGGGTATAACATGCATATGATTTTTCTCAATAAGAGGATTGATTTGCGTGGTGCAAGCCTTTAATACCAACACTCATAGACGGAGGCAAGTGAATTCAAAGCCTTGTATACTGTCGGTGGAAATACTGGCAGTTCCTAATTTGACTGACCACACATCCTTCTATAGGACCCAGTAATTCAACTTGTAGGTTGATACCAAAATGAAATAAAAACCTATGTGTGCATAAAATTTATACCTGAAAGTTTGTAGCACCTTTATTGAGAATATCCCAAAAGTCTAAATCATCAACTGTCCATCACTTGGTGACTTGATAAGTAAATTATAATGTATACAAACTGAATGTCAGCGCATAAGGGAAAGATGGAAGAGTTCTTTCTGTAGATAAAGACCAGCGCAAATGAACTACAGATTTAAACATACAATCAGAAGTCATAGAATTTAAAAGGAAACACAGTGGGAAATCTACCATATTGGTGTTGGCATTGATTTTTTTAAAAAACCAAAAGTATAGGCAACCAGATCAAAATTAAACATTACATCCAGTGAAACATGTTTTTATCAGAAGAAAACAGCAAAATACAAATCCATCCACTGAGTGGGAGGATAAATTTATAAAATGATAAGGGATTAAGTATCCAAATTTTTAATGAACTCACACAATTCAATATGATAATAATCATAACCAATTTAAGAGCAAGTCAGAGCCTAACTAGACATTTTTCTAAGACAGATAGACTGATGGCCAAGAATATGTGAATGGTGGTGAGTGCACCAGTCAAAAAATACGCAAGTCACGGCCACAGAAGATTGGCTTTTTTTAAAGCTAGCTGTTACTAAAATGTTGAGGCTGAGGAGATGGCTGAATCAGTAAAATGTTTGTGGTACAAGCTTGAAAACCTGAGTTGAGATCCCTAACACCCTCATAAAAGCTAGGCATGGCAGTGTTCATGTGTATTCTTGGGATATAGGATAAGAGCAGATCCCTGGAGCTAGCTGGCCACCAGTTTAGCCATACTGGTCAATTCCAGGTTCAGTGAGAAACCCTGTCTCTTAAAGCCCGTGAGATCCCAGCCCTACACAGAAAATTCCAGGCAACTGAGTAAAGCCGGGACAGGGAGAGGTGGCCTCCTCAGGGAAGGGCACATCAATTGATTTCCAGTGCCACGTGGCCAGTGCTCATAACATACATACAAGTAACATTATATAGACTCAATAGGTAATATTTGTGTGTGTGTGTGTGTATATATATATATATATACATATGCATACAGTAACACTTGAAGGATACTGGGGGGTTATACAGCAGGGTTTAGAGGGATGAAATAGAGGAAGAAATGTAATTAAAATAGAATCTTAAAATTTTTTAAAAAATTATAGGGTTAATTATGTGTTGAATAATAGAATATGTTTTTTGAATTTATTGTCACATGTTGTGTTTTAATGATTATAGCATTAATATGGAATGTTATAAATTACATTGGAAATAAAAAGTTAACAGAAAAAAATTAAAAATTCAGGTATAAAATGACTGAGGATGAAAGCTGAAATTGAGCCATGGCATATACACACTCCCCACAAACATTCATGTATGCATAATATAGACTTATACTCACACACAGAAAGAGGAAGTCATGTAGAGAAAAGAACAATGTCTATACTTGGTAGTTACCATCATAAATTCAATTTGGGTTGGATTTGCTGGGAGGGGATGACATCAGAATATCTAAGGATTGCCATTCATAACAGACAATATGCAAGCACAACCTAAATTCATATGAACAAGTGAACATATACTATTACATACACTCAATGGAATATATTCAGTATTTAAAAATAAGCCCTACTATGCTAGCCAGGCTTGGTGGCACATGCTTATTATTAAGTCCCAGGACTCAGCAGGCTAGGGTAAGAGGGTCACAAGCTAAAAAGCAAATTATACCTTAGTAGCTATATAAAACCTTATCTTTTTAAAATTTTTTATTGATTTTATTGAGCTATACATTTTTCTCTGTTCCCCTCCCTTTTTCTCCCCTCCCCTTTTACCCTTTCTTATGGTCCCCATGCTCCCAATTTTCTCAGGTAATTTTGTATTTTTCTACTTCCTATCTAGTTTAGATCCATATATATCTCTCTTATGGTCCTCATTATCTAGGTTCTCTGGAATTATGATTTGTAGGCTGGTTTTCTTTTCTTTATGTCTGAAAGCCACTTATGAGTGAGTATATATGAAATTTGTCTTCCTTGGTCTGGGTACCCTCACTCGATATGATGTTTTCTAGATCCATCCATGTGCCTGCAAACTTGAATATATTATTTTTTTCTGCTGTGTAGTACTCCTTTGTGTAAATGCACCACATTTTCCTTATCCATTCTTCGGTCGAGGGGCATTTAGGTTGTTTCCAGGTTCTGGCTATGATAAACAATGATGCTATGAACATAGTTGAGAACATATCCTAGTGGCACAATTGAGTATCTTTTGGATATATACCTAAAAGTGGTATTGAGGGTCTTGAGGAAGATTGTTTCCTAATTTTCTGAGAAATCCTCACACTGACATCCAAAGGGACTATACCAGCTTGCATTCCCACCAGCAATGCAGAAGTGTTCCCTTTACCACCATCCTCTCCAGTATAAGTTGTCATCAGTGTTTTTGATCTTAGCCATTCTTACAGGTGTAAGGTGAAGTCTCAGAGTTGTATAAAATCGTATCTTTTTTTTTTGAGTTTGCATCTTTAATTTTTATTGTTAAAAGAAAAATTTACATTTACTCCCCTTGTTCCCGGCCCTCCCGCTCCCCCACTACCCCACTGCCCTCCCCCTGCTTCCTTAAGATGGTGCAGGATACCCTG
>JAQHUG010000198.1:985970-1011131 GCA_028555095.1 Dicrostonyx torquatus
CCCCCCTTTTTTTAAAGGGTCCCTGAGCTTATAAAATTCCTCCCCCAACCCTCAATTGTATTCTAATTATAATCAACCCTTAAATGATGTCCCTATTTTTTTTAATGAAGTAAGAAATTAAGAAAAACAAGGAAATTTTGCTATTTGCAGCAACCGTGGCGCATCTAAGAATGTTCTCTACAAAGAGCTTAGTACTTGGGAGCATACGTATGAAAGATATAATGTAGAGGATTGGAGCAGTCTTAACATCTTGAAGAAGTATATCATGTAAAAATGGTGTCACTGATATTTTATTTCTCTTTTTCATTACATGTGTAGTATGTATATGTGTGTGTGCATAGGTGCTCATGTGAAGGCCAGTGGCTGTTGCTGAGTGTCTTCTTCAATCACTTTCTAACTTATATATTGAGGCAGAGTCTTACCCAATTCAGAGCTTGTTGATTTAGCCCACCTCACTCACAAGCTCGCTCCAAGGATTCTCCTTCTTCCCTTCCCACACCAACCTGGCTTTACATTGTATTGGGCACCCACACTCTGGTCTTCACATTTGTTTGGCACATGCTCTACCCACTGAGTCTTCTCCTCAGCTTTTATTTTCTGTTGTCATACAACACTGGGGAGCTTACTCACTGCACTGAAGTCCCCCTTGGGTATACACATTATTCTATTTACAATGAAATTTACATGTTGATAAGCCAGAGAAGAAGAATCAATACCAGAACTTTATAGGTCACCAATTCTGTGACCTGCCTCTTCATTTCGTGAATATGCCGCTGACCTGCTTGTAATAAGATTAACTCCATGGGACTTCATGAGCCATTTGCCACACTATGCAATGTGTGCCCAAATGAGCAAAATGTTCCATCTATTTGTGATTTAGTCATTTGGCTGAAAATGCATTTTGCCACAGAAATTAATTCCTTATATAAATACTACTTAATTTCCCATGTTATTCCATGAGTGCTTAACACTTAATGAAGCTAAGTGCAAACAGGCATTAGAAAGTTCAGAGCCTACAGTCACTGGGAAAGCAGTTCTCTCATTTCCTACGGGCCCTAGGTTTTACCTGTTGAACGGAGCAGCAATTATAATGAACACATACATTGGACTTTGTAGACTTGTGTGTTTGCTCTTTGATCCTTGGGTTTTTTTTTTTCACTAATTTGAGCTCTGTTTAAGAGTGAATGTCATTAAGTTGTTCCCTATACTGTTCTGTTGTGAGTGAAGCATTTCTTATTTTCTCAAGTGTATTGAAGTGTTCATTGAAAGAACTGACAAGGATATCCACTGTTTTGTTGTACAGGTTGGGAAATGCGCTCTAAGGCAGTCTTTCTTTCTGTTGACTAGATAAATACATAATTTATATTGTAGAAAAGTGGGCTTGGCCTTTTAAAGAAGTCATTTCTTTATATTCCAGTGATAAGGGATTTAAATTCTTCTTTTTCAGCATCTAGCAGTGAGTTCAGAGGTGATGATTATTAATATCTTGATCCATTGCTTTTTAGAAAAGATAAGGCTTTTTTTCCCATAATGGTTCATTTGTCTCTCTTGCTTTATTTCCCACAAGGAGTCACAAAATCCATTTCCTGTGACATATAATAATTTTCACAACATCTGATTATGGTGGCACATATATTCAGGTCAGAAAGCAAGGGAGAATACATACTGTGGTGGAAACTGTTTTTACAGACAGAATGACTACGTTAGAAAAACAAATAAAAGCACTGCATTACAAAAAGTCTCTTCAATATTTTCCTAAAGAATTTATTCCAGGACTGCATAAATGGCTTCGGGGTAAGTGTCTGTAACCTCAGCCCTGGGCAGTAGAGAAAGGCAGGTCCCGAGAGCTTGTGGAGCGGACACCTCGTATCCTGCATGGACATTCACAGCTCATTTACGTATTCACATGTGTGCAACATACAAACACATATATGGTTAATATGTGATTGATTACATATCTGCTTGCCATATGATTTAACTTTTTTTTCTGTTCTGGTTCAGAGATCTGGTACAGGTGTTATATGTAGTCTCTGTTAAACAAAACAGTAGAAACAAATGCCTAAAATCAGCTGCTCCTTACGAGACACAGTTTGAAGTTTTAGTAATTAATGTATTGTTAACAATGATAAATTTCATTAGTTTATCTAAATCAGGAGCCAGCAGACTGGCTCAGCAGGTCAGACTTCCTGCCAAGCCTATAGTGCTGAAAGGAGAGAACTGACTCTCTACTAGTTGCCCTCTGACCTCCTCGTGTGCTCTGTGGCACTCGCACCCACAAATACACACACAATAAATGAATGAGTGGATGAATATCATTTTTAAATTTAAATTCATACGTAAATTTTATAATCAAAACCTGCGCTTATTTCCAAACTGATTCCCTAATACACGCTATATAGCAATTATTGCATAATTCTTACTAATGAAGTTAAATTTATGGCATAGTAGTAGTAATTTCTATATTTGTTTATAAACTACTTTAGAGTGCTGACAGTGGCTGCAGTGTGGAAGAAGCAACTTGTAATTGCTATAATATCACGTTATAGTACATTTACACCTGTTTGGAGGAAAGGGTAAATTAGTTCCTGAGAGCCCACAGCTATAGAGCTAGTTTTGTCTCTGTTCTGCCCTGAGCCATTTAACCTCTCTCAACCTTGGTTTCTTTATTTTCAGGAAGTACCTTACCTAAATCATAAAATGAGTGCCAGTAATTGTTTACTGAGACTTCTAGGAAAGGCTAATGGAAACCATCAAGTGTAGATGAAAGCGTTACAACTGCTCTCTTCTCTCAGGAATTCCAGTTCACACACTGAGCCTCTGTCATGAATCTGCCTTTCAAAATGGGACTATTTGAATACACATATACAGATGAATATGTCTAAGATTTTGATAAGGCTGATTTCAATAATGAATTAGATTATTTAAAATTAACTATACAGCTTAAACATTTTTATTGCATTTAATTTGTTGAAAAAAAAGTTTGTTAGCAAAAACCTAATACACAAATTAGTAATAAATTCAGCTAGTGAATGCTGAATGAATGGTTTATTATTTAAAGAGGTCTTAACATTTTTATTGCTGATTTAAGACTGGTCATTTATGTACCTCTCATTCAAACTACTTGACCTTCTTGTCAGAGGAGGGAGGAGTGTTCTGTGACACTTTCTCAGGAACCCTTCCAGACAATCCCACTTTTAAAAATGCTGATACTTCGTTTTGATTTTCCAAGGCAGAGCTAAAATGTACAGCTTTGAAAACTATGTAAGTCAGGCCGTTTTTTAAAGAGAGCTTATCAACCTTGCCAAAAGAGCCAGTTGGTCTACTAAGGGAGGCTGCATGTAGGAATGATGCTGGGGAATGAGGGGTCAGAAGGACTTTGCATCCTGTGCCTTAGAATGTAAACTCTGTATTCCAAGTGGTGGCGAGTCATAAAGTCCTTTTTAAGAAGTAGTGGGATATAAGGCTGTAAGTTGTGAAAATTCTGGCTCCCTATGCTAGTGATTACCAGCTTCATAGGCAAGAGAAATTAGTAAACAGATATTCCCAGCTAGTCTTGTTGAAAATTATGTAAATTAGTGGCCTTATCATTTTCATTTATTCTGTGCAATTCAATGATTTTTCAGCAATCTTTCTTGCTGATTTGTTTCATTTTTACTTACTTTGTCATATCTTATTTGTATTTTTCTGAGGCAAAAAGGCTGGCCTCAACCTTGCAATCATTTGCCTCAGTCTCCCAAGTAACCAGAATAGCTAGGCATATGTAGTTAGCATTTATAGCATCATGGAGTTCTCCCTTCTCCAGCCTCACCCCAACCCAGTGCCAAGCAACAACTCAAATTTGCTGTCACTTTGCACTTCACTAATAAATCCTGCCAAATGCTGGGTTGTAGTTCACTAGTAAAGCACATAAATTTTCGAGCATGAAGTAGGTTGCTTGTACCAAAAATAACAACAACAATGATTTCTAGCAAACATATTTTACTGATTGTATGGCTCATTGGTAGTGTGTGCTTAGCATGTGCAGAACCCTAGGTTTAATTCCCAGGATCACATACACACAAAAATCTACATGCTGTGCATATGCTGATTGTTCAGTGTGCTGCTATGCTGTGTACCATATTTACCTGTCTGTCCCTTCACGACCTCACCCCATAGGAGGGAGGGATACTGTCTCTATAGACCTTCTGAGATTCATTAATTTTTATTTGCTAAGCTGAGAAAAAATAAATGGATTCATATGCAGAATGGGCCTCAGAAAAGAGATGAAATCCCCAATGAGGAGGTTAAATTCAGAGGCCTTTATACCAAATAAATAATAAGATGTAGAGTTTGGAGAAAAGGCTATACATCAATAAGTATGGGAAAAACTGAACAAAAAGGTTTGGGCTTTTGTTGGGTTTTGGTAATCACAGACTGTGTGGTTTACTAGAAAACAGCACAGTTTCTGTGTATAAGGGTTGATTGATAAGGTAGTTCTCTTCCTGGTACTGAAAGTGAGGACTTTTCTCCCCTTTGCTGAGGTTGAACCAAAGGCTCGGGTCTTGAGGATGCTATAGAGGTGCTCCACCACCTAGCTACATCACTAACCCAAAAGGGAGACATCCTTAGAAGTTCAAGATTCCTTTTTTGAAAAGGAAATGTATGTCCTGCTTTTTGACACAAGAAAAATGGAAATTTCTGTTTGCTGTTCCTTAATTGTTTTCAACTCAAAAATAATCCAGTATCAAATGATATGTTCTGGTTTCCTCGGTTATGGGCTACCCCCGATAACCAGAGTGAAAACCTGAGAAGATTCTTAAGTCGTACTTGATTCCATTGCTGTGTGTTTCCCTCCTCAGATTTTTTTTTTTTTTTTTGCCTCTCTAAAGTGGAAATCATGAGAGCACTTTCTTCAAAAGATGATTAACAAATCAATAAAAAGTATGCAGAAATGCTTAATTAGGTGCTCTGGCACATAGTAAATGCTCAATGAATAATTCATATACCCTAGAGAATCATTTCCCCTAAGAGTGTGTGCTATAGGGTAGAAAGATAGCTTAGTGCAGTGCTTGCCCAGCAAGTATGAGGACCTTCATGTAAACTTCAGAATCCATGTCAAAAAGCGAGGCATAATGGTGTGCATTTGTAATCCCAAAGCTGAGAGACAGAGTCAGGTGGATGCCTGAGACTTATTTGCCAGACTAGCCTTAGGATGAATTGAGAGGACTGGAGAGACAGATTCGTTTCAAGGAACTGACCTGTATCCTTATGGAGCCTGGCTATATAATCCAATAACCAAAGGCACCCAGAAGAGGTCAGAGGTAGCGCACTGGCAAACAGGAACTTACATCTAGGCAAAAGCTGTACAGCATCCACACACTGCTTTTCTCTTTCTCAAGGAAAGCTCAGCTGAGTGCTTCCAGATTATTCAAATTACTCTCTTACTAGAAATAAGATGATGTTGCCAGTGGTAAAGGCTGAGATCTTAGCCATAGAGAGAAGGGAATGGGTCTTCTATTCAATGCTTCCAGACTCTCGCCACCACTAGAAAGAACTCAGAGACGTGCACTTCTCCAGAGAAACACATATTGCAGAGGATTTTAGAGAGGCTTCCAGTTTAGATTTTGGGTGGTTTTTGTTTGGAGACAAGGTCTTGTGTTTCCCAGGCTAACTCAAACTCCCCGTGTAAGGGAGGGCATGCCCCTCACCTTCTACCTCTTGGGTGGCCAAGGCATAATAAAAGTGACCTTCCAGAAATCTCTGTTGTAGTGATCATACTGAAGGCAGTAAGATATGTGTGACTAAGTGATGGACACCTCGTGGCGATGACAGCACTGAGTGGGTTCTGAACATTTATGCTGTTTTGATTTCTTCTTGCTTTCCCATGGCCTTGCACAATACCTCAAAGTACCCAAAAACGGCTTAACGATGATCAGAAGCATAACCTAAAATCAATTCCTTTTATTCATTTGGCGTGACTGTACTTGCAGTCCAAATTACCATGTCTAACTTAGTGTTGCAGTCAGTACAGTCCCATTTCCTCAGTGGGAGAAGAATGTTGGGTTCTACATCCTTTTCCCCATAGAAAGCCCTTTAAGGGTAAATTTTTAGCTTTCAGCTGCTCTTAGGTGCTTTCATAGTAAGTATTATATTGGTAAGACAGTTAATAAATATTTCTTGTTGAAAGATTTAAAGCAATATACAAAATAAATTGAAACATCATGTCATAATGCATCTCTACCAAGTGGAGCAATGTTTGAAATGTTCTGTAATTAGATAAAGCACAACGAACTACTTTTTCAGTATCTTTTTGTGTATTGAAGTTAAAGTTATGTAGTTTTATGTTGAAACTTTGTAAAGTTTCTCTGGGTATCTCTCAATGAGCAAGACATCTTAATCCCTTTTCTGTAGAACATGGCAAGAACAGTTGAATGAGAAGGAACAGCTGCAGTTTTGTCCGGCCAAGCATAAATATTTGGAGTTAAAGTGCGTTAGATTAATTGTGCTTTTTTATATAACTTTTTAACATATCCCTAAGGTTAGTGCTCTCCATTGATATGTAGAAATTCCTATATTTCTTATTCTCTTTCACTTCTAATTGTTGGGGAAATGCCAAAGAAATAACAATTGGACTTCCTTTCTCTAAACTTTGTAAGGATCGTGACTCTATTTTTTTACAGAGGTAAATGAATTTTTACTTGAATTTTGTGGAAAAAAAAGCCAATTATTGACTTTTCTGGTAATTTTCTTTTCAGTGTTTCCCGAGTGTGTAACTGGTTAGTGAGTGATAAGCACAGATTCTTTGTTTAGAGAGAGAAAGCAAAGTGTATTGCATCCTGGTGGCATTTTAGTGATTTCATTCCTAAAAAGTTAAGCATTACCTTATTGTTTATTTTAGACAGTAAAATTATCTGCGAATCAGATAACAACATGCAGAATGGTGTGTTTGCTTTTCCATGTTCCCCCACAGTGATGGTAAAAGCAGAGTGCCTGTGTCTCCTTTGCTAAGCCTTCTTTCCTGGAGATGGTCATGGGCACAGTGATGATTGCAACAATGAAGATGAGTGTCATTTCTGTTCTTTGAAATATGACTAAAAAGTTACAAATGAAGCCTTTTTCTGAGGTGGTATGCAGATTTGTCACTCATTTTCATCAGATGATCTGATCCATTTTGTCAACCACTCAGGAAGGGCAGTGTGTGGGGAGGCTAATGTGCAGCAGTCTACTGAAATGACTATTTAGGTATTCCATCCCAGTACTGGGCATAAATTAACATTCCTAAATTGAATAGGGGCAGAATTCATGTAAATGGATATAATTAAGTCTTTGTAAAGAAGTGAATGTCAGAGTAGGTAACTTAGTGTGAAAAATAATGATTATTTGTTTATATTTCTTTTTTTTCTTTTTTTCTTTTTTTTTTTTTTTGCTTACTTGGAGGGAGACTTGCATATGCAATGGCACTGTTCTGGAAGACATAAGACAGTTTGTAAGATGTGATTCTTTCCTTCCACCGTGTGCGCCCCAGGTATGGGACTCAGGTCTTCATACTTAGTTATAGGCATCCTTACCTAATGAGCCAGCTCATCTCTGTACTCTCTACACCTCTCTCTCCCTCCCCCCTCCTCCTTTCTTTCTTTTTCTTTTCAGTATATAGTTCAAAACTCAGTACTGGAGAGATAGATCAGAGGTCAAGAACCTTTGGTGCTCTTGCAGAGGACCCAAATTTGGTTCCCAGAGCATACACAGGCCTCACAACTAACTGCTTGTTACTCTGGCTCAGGGAATACAAGGCCATTCTCTTGCCTCCGTTAGTGCCCACTCATACCAACATGCATATAGATAAACAAAAATAAACTTATTTTTTTAAAAATCTGTATAGAAAGAGAGAATTCAAGAGAACAAGATCCATTACATTGATTAAACTATTTCATTTTCCTATTGTGTTTGCCCTTACTGGACAAGAGTACAGATGTGATGTGTTAAAAAGTTGGGAAGAAAGATACAGTTTACCTTGAGAAAATAGTAGTTGTTTCAGTAAATTTGCAATAAAAGAAATGGACTTTGTTAACAAGAAACCATGAATGATATATTTTAGATGAATGAGTTTTGGCTTTTCAGAGTATCATCGGTTTTATCAGAATTTGGATTTTGTCGTTAACTGTGAACACAGATCTCTAGTCTCTGAATCCACTGCTTCTGTTGGCCGTGTCGGTGATGGTCACGAGCTTCCCATGCTGCCTCCAGAGTTCTCCGCGGTTTGTTCTTTGTCACAGAACTTTGAAATCATTCACTAATCAATACACATATGTGGGAAGGGGAGAAATTAAATTACCTATACAAGGTTTCTTTATTTTGACATTATAAAATCATGGATTTATAAATAGATATAAAAGCAATCCTTGATGTTTGTCAGGAAATTGAATAAATGAGAAAGTTCTTTTAAGGTACAGAAATAGTAACAATAAAAATTGTTTTCGGAAATGATCTTTAATGGCAAGTTGCAGTGAATGCTGACATAATCTGCTCATAGCAGTTTGGTGTTGTAAGTGAGATTGTATTGTGATTTGTTGTGGCATGCCTGACAACCTGAGTTCAAGCCCCCAAACCCACACACATGCGGAGAAGGAAACCTGCCCTCTGACCTCCGTTTCTGCTCTGTGTACCTTTGTACATCTAATCCAATTACTGCTAGTAGTAAATAAAAATATTTTTTAAAGTTGATAGTGAACTACAGACTAATCTCTGATTTCCTTTTTGCCATAGACTATTGAGACTTTTCAGCTTTAGTGTTAATTTAACCCCTAAAATTATAGGCTATTATTATTAGTAATAATTTTAAAACACAGGAAATGAAAGTCTTGGTTATAATAAAAATCAGTATAATTTCTGGAAGATTTATACTGTATAGGTATTCAGTAAGATATATGTTTTAAATTGTTCCTGTTTGGTAGTAATTTTCATATTGTTTATTTGACCTAACCATAGTTTAATATACGGGTATATGACATAAGACCATTTCTTACAGGTCCAAGGAACACCTGCTTCCGTTCAGATCTTTTATTAAAATTTTTAATGGAAGTCCAGTTGGCAAATGTCTAATTTTTGCTCATTTAATACAAAAGCTGACATTTCGGAAAGACAAAGCCCTCATGTCCTGTATCCTAACAATGTCTGCAATTACCTCAGCTTGGACTGATCAATATTTGATCTTTTTCCCATCATGCAAACATGCTACTTTGACTCTGTCTCTTTCCCTTCCTTTCGGGATAATTTGCAGCCGTGTGAAAATGGTTCATTTTGTTTGTTCTCCTTGGCTTGAAGCCAGGGGTCTCTTATTAGTATAAAGCAGTTCATTGATGTGAATTTGTTGATCTCCTGGGTAGCTTTACACAATTTAAAGCAATTAAAGCTTTTATATGACATTTCACTTGAAGTTATTAGTAGTCTTTGAGTAGTTTTTGCTTTTAAAAATTACATCATCGTTTTAGGATTATTTCCTTCCCTCTTTTCTTGCTTCTTCTAACCTATAAAGTTTTATAAGAAAAATTAAATAAATAAAAGAGTTGACACGACCATGTCATTGGTCATTTTTATAAAATATAACAATTTTTAAACTTCTAATTCACTGGCTATTCATATTTTAATTAGCACACTTTTAAAGAACTAATTAAATTTTGGTTTTAAATTTTGAGTGTTGTTTCTCTTAATCCTGATAGAAGCCATGCTGAATTTGGTCAGTAATGAAAGTTTGAAGACTTCAATTTAAATGTTATTAAGTAACTATTTAAAAAGAAAAACCATAACAGGTAGAATTTTTAATTTAAGAGAACTATAGTAATCTCAGTATTTTCTTATAGCTAACATATGTCAGATTTTGGCTTCCTTTCACAGTGAGTAGACCTTTCTCTAGCCCATTAGAAGAAAAAAGTCTTGTTTTAAAGATCAGCCGTGTCTTTAAAGCAATGCTTCGAAATTAATGAGATAAAAATATTTTTCTCCATTGTGTATTTACAATGAATCATTGGTCCATTTACTATTTTATTTTATGTTTATGGTTGTTTGGCCTACGTGTTTTTAAGTACACCACATTCTTGCAGTGCTTGATGAGGCCAGGAGAGGGCATTGGAACCCCTGGAACTAGAGTACCATCTGGTGGATGGGGAGCCTGCAGTGGTTGCTGGGAATTGAACCCAGGTCCTGAAGAGCAGCTCTTTACTGCTAAGGCATCTCTCCAGCCTTGATACCATTTCTTTATTCCTCTTGAAAGTTCTTTCAGTTGTTCTCATAGTTCTAAGTGCCACGTTTCAGTTACACTGCTTGACTCAGTTTTTCCCCCATGAGTATGCTTGATTATTTGTTGCTAAGGTAAGTTGAGTAAACTATGTCTGCCTATTTCTTGTTAAGAAATGCCTTAGAGGGGTAACAATTATCTAAGAAGTGAGGTGATTTGTTAACAGTATGATTGGAAGCTCCTGAATCACTCATAAGTTAGTTTCATTCATGACACTGTTTAAAAGTGCCCTTCTCCCCCACAGATGCTACCTCATCTAAATTAGATGAGTAGTTATAAGATAATTTCTTATAATAAACAGGAGGCAGAGTAAGGGGGTCACCACAAAATCAAGAGCAATGTAATCGACATAGCAAATCCCATGCCCTCCAGACCTACCAGTATGGTGAGACAAGACACACACAATCTGCTTTTTGCATCTTCTAAACATACTCATTTGAGACAGAGTTCAACCTAAATACCCATGTGTTCTCCTAACTGCTTTTCTTACTTCTCTTAGACATGCTGTCTTTTAGATTTTTGCCTGTATGTACTTTGCAGTTATGTCAAATTTCATCTCAGTCTTCTGGACTTAACCAGTCCATTTGTGTGCCAGCAACAAATCGTTAGTGAGCCCCACCATGTGCTAGGAGAACCGGGATACTGTCAAGTGGAAGTCTCTGCCTCAGAGGCGGCAAGGGAGTCAAGTGGGGCATAGTAAACAAATGTCTGTGAGGTGGCAGTAAGCACTTTATAGAGAAGGGGCCCTAGTGCAAAGTGCCTGTAAAGAAGGGCCCATGGCCAAGACAAACAGAGAAACTCAGATACATGTCGTAGGATCTGAAATGTAGGATTATTCTTAACCACATCGTGGGCTTGTGTAGCATGATTAATAAAAACCCAGAGACAGATACTAGGGTTCAACCTGAAGGTCAGAAAAGCAAAACAGCCAGCCTCTGACTCTTACCTCTCCCTCAATCCAAAATGATGATCCTGCCTCAGAATGAGACTATCTGAGAGCGTATCCTCCCATTTTAGATTCCTCTCTTCGGCTTGGATTAAAGGTGTGTGTCATCATTGCCTCTTCCGTAAGACTGACCAGTGGGGCTGTTTTATTTGCTGATCTTTAGGCAAACTTTATTTATTAAAATACAAATGAAATATCACTACAGGCTTGATCTATCTAGCCTGTGATGAGACTTTGCCTCAAAAACAAACAAATAACAAAAATCAAAATAGTTTTATTTGAATACATGTATTCTTCCTCTTTCCCTCCTTAACATATGGTGAGACATTAATTTTTTTCCTAAATAATATTCATAACAATTTTTTTTATTTCCAAACAGTTGGAAATACAATGCTAAGCCAAGATTAAACATGTCTTCGTTCTGGGACATAACCTTGTTTATGAACCATCTTTTTTATTTTAAGGGATATGAGTAAATAGTAGTACTCAAAAGAAAAAAATCAGCTCTTTGTAGTGAGGAGACACACATTTTCACTACTAAAATGAGGTTTTCCCCTCCTAACTTCATTGCCTTATCAACCTTTGTTGTTATTGTACCTCTAGGTGATTTGAAAAAGAAAAAGTAATTCTAAAACTACCTTTTTACTCCTGCCTTTGTATGATCCCTTTTTAAAACTTCCACAAATAATATTTTTGATGTAGTTAAACTTACTTCTTCAACAGATGTTACTTTTCTTTTCAAATTTCAAATTAGAAAAAGGGCCTTGGATTATTTCTGTCTGTCTAACTTCACTCTGCTCCACAGGAAAACTTGCAAGCTCTCCTGTCAGTAAACTCATCTCCATCAGCATCCTTCAAGTTCATGCCGACACTGCTGTGTGCCACAGTAGCCCGACAGGTCCTCTCACTCAGAGACGCACAGCCCTTCATGTTCTGTGCTGGGTGGAACTTGTTTTATTTGTTGTGCTCAAAAGGCTGCTATTCTTTTTGTGAAATTGTACACATTCGTAGATAATCTTGTGGTTTCATTTCTTTTCCTATACAAACACAAATAATACTACTGGCTTTAAAAGTTACAAAATATAGAATACTTGTAGTTTTTCAAGTGTTCATTGGCTATTTTTTGCATGCTTCTAGAGCGGAAATTCTGATTGAAGGACAGTAAGTTCTGAAAATGTGGTGGTTATGATTTTATGGTCAAGGTGAATGGTTTAATGTGTCTGACAGATTCACCTTGTGTGCCACTGTGCACAGTTCAGAGACTACAGAGACAATGGAGATTTGTCCCTAACAGATAGAGAATCTCTGCTTTGTCTTTTTTGGGACTCTGAGACGACAGGACCTGATATAGATGTGCTAATAAAATGCTCCTTTCCATGAATTACAAGCAGCTTGAGAAAATATTGAAAGGGAAACTGTTATGATCCATCCTGGTAATCTCCTCTTTACTGAGAACGCCTTTGTCAGAAATTATGTCATCACAGTGGACTGTTAGCCAGGAAGTTCTGTCGAGCAGATGAATGGATATGAAGTACTGGGTTTCTAATAAAAGACACTATTGTAATTCTGAAATACTACTGCCGAGGCTTGCCAGCTTTCTGTCTAAAATTTATAGGACTGGTCTGTGATTAAGGCATACTTAAGAGTAACTCCTTAGAGTAAAACAACTGGAAACTTAAGAAAAGGAAATAGAAAATGACATTTCCTTTAATGGTGCCATTCAGGTTCCCAGTTTCTCCCAATTCAGCTGCTAGTAACTTGTTCCTTTGTCTCAAAAATGCTAGCAAATAAATAAGTCCATAGGTGTATTTCTTTCTGTGCCGTTCCGCACCTGTTCTCATCTACTCTCAGGTTCTGGCTTCACTTTCTTGCCTTCCTCGCCTGGTGACTTCCATAGCCCAGTGAAGCCATGATGGTGAGCACAAAGGCTCTGATTATTTTTGTCAGGAAAAATCCGTGACGGTATTAGTTACGTTTCAATGAATTAGTTCACTGTGGGTTGAATGTTTCAGATGTCTGACCTTTTCCTTTTGTGACAGTTTTCTGTTTTTATTTCCCCTTAATTGCTTGCATGTATTCCTTTTACAGTGAATGTAGTTTTACACGTAGTAGGTATTCAATATAACTGATCGTTTAGAATTCATTTATTTCTTGGGCTAAGGATAGCCGTCCTGCTGTCCCATCTGCTTCCTAAATAGATTCTGTTAATGGGTACCAGACTATACAATTAATAGTGACTTCAGTATGTGTGTGCAATATATAAAAACACTGAAAATTTGGAAAGACTATTTTGCAATGCTGCTCCCCAAATCTAACAAATAATAAAATATCTTACCTGTTTTGGGTTTTATTATACAATGACAGCTTTTTCATTTGCTGTATTATAGCCTCTTAACTAAAAATAAATGCGTATTTAAAATGGAAAATGAAATTACAGTGTTGCCTGAAATATTTTAACTCAGGTTTTATTATAGGTTACATATGGTATTTGTTAGAACTGTGAGTCTGTGTTGGTTGTTGAATTATTATGTGGATTAACTGTTGCATTTGAAAGTTCTTGACTTTAAAAGCGTGTGTCTGTTTTAAATCTTACGCAAATTCCTTACAGGTTTTGTGAACAACCTAATCCCTTTTTTGTATTTGTTTGTTTGTTTGTTTTGTTATTTATGCCAGAGCACGACGTCCTGACAGCAGCAAACAGGGCACTGCTTTGTGAGATCATTAGTAGGGTCTTTTAATTACAAGAGCCTCTCAGCTGTTGACCTATTGTACAGAGTATAGAAACACTTAGTAAATGAAAAATTAAGAGATGGTTTATAGAATATCAAGAAAATATTACTTTATCACCATCCTCCTTGGAGAGTTAAAGCTGGTCTTGAGTGTGTCCTGAGAACGTCTCTAAACTCCTGTAGAACAGTCTATAGAGAAAGGAAAACATTTTATCCGTAATTAAATTTTCTTCTAGAGTTTACTACTTGGCATTTCTGGAAATGATTGAATAAGTAATAAGCATTTCCTGTTTCATTTTTTTAAATCTAGATATTTTTGCATCAGAGTCTTAAACTTTAGTCACAGTGAACTCATCCGGCTTCAGAAAGAAGTGAATGAGCCAGCTTGTGGCAAACACACATTCAGCACCCACATTTGAACTCATATTTGCTCTGGTCTTGGGTTGTGAGTCTAGTCAGGTATCTAGGATCAAAAGTGACATGTCTTTGTTGATGTGCTGTTCCCTTTTTAGATATGCGTTTCTGTGAGTGAGGAAAAGCTACAGAAGGACATAATGTTATTAACTTAAAGATACACATAGCAAAAAGGTGGTTCTTAAAATTTAGAATAAACCAGAAGTTCGACTTCTATGAGTCAGGGATTTGTGGATTTGTGCAAGTCTCAATACCCTCTTCTGGAATTCTGAAACATTGCCATCAAGCTTATTTAGTTAACATAGAAAAGAGAAAGTCTTGAGGAATTTATAAGTGATTATTTTATCTTTGAATGTGTTTTTTAAATAGCAAAGTCCATCTGCCATTGACCAGATTCACCAACAGTCTGAGGTCTGTGTTTTCCACTGCTCCTTGACAGGAGGTGAGGGCCAAACCCAAATCTGTGTTGTGGCTGTTGCATTCCAGCTTACTCTGTTTTCTTTTCCATTGTTTGTTGTGGTGTTACGTCTGTCCTCTGGCAATTCACATCCTAGTTAGGAACATGGCTATGCGTGGGTTACTAAGTGTCTATAAATAATATTAAATAAGACGACACTGAATTAGCTTTACTGTGTGCATGTCGCTCTCGTATCATGAAAGATCGTTGCACAAACTTTTAGTCCTCTTTTTCCACCCTCAGTACAGGTAAGGTATCTTTTGAGCTTCCATCTCCTTACTTTTAAAAGGTGCTTGAAGTTAAATATTCTGCATGGGTAGTCCGATGAAAGGTTAATATATGTCTGCAACTTCCTTAGCTGCTACAAATATTCCTCTAACTGAAACAAATGGAAACTGTCACCTTCAAATTATTTCTTTCAGAAATATTGCCTTAAAATACATAGTATACTAGATAGTAGAGAAAAATTAGACAGGAAAAAATATTCATGCCTAGAGAAAGAATATTTCAGATAGAAAACTATATTACCCAAAAAGGTAATGCCTAAATTAAAATTTTAAGGAACAAATCATGCACATATCCAGGAGAACAACAATCTAAACAGAAATAAATAGCATGCAACTACTGCGTCAGGGGCTTGAGAACATGTTCAGAAACAACATGGAGTTTTATGCAGCTGGAACAGAATGAACAGTTGTGTTGAATTAAATAGGACTTTATCAACAATTGCTGTGTGTGTGTGTGTGTGTGTATTTCCCTCTCAGTGAGATTAAAAGTTTTTGAGAGGGGTTTGCACAATAGAGTTGCTGTGCCTTCTCTGTGGACAGACAACTGAGTAGGGCACAGATTCATTGTCCAAGTGAATTTGGAGGTTAATGCAACAGCCCAGGAAAGGTTATGATAGACCTGAGCAATGACAATAGAAGTAAGAAGCATCCAGGTCCTGGGTGTCATTTTCAAATACATGCAGTAGATCTAACTTATGGATGGGAAGTAGCTCATAACAGAAAAGAAGGAGTAAAAGATGAAACTTCAATTAACTCAGAAGGGGCAAATGGGAATAATTTGGTCTGGTTTTACATATATTATAGGAAGATTTGTTCTCATAGTCTAGTGTCCCATAGCAAATATGAAAAACTTCCATAATAGATAAGATACAGTTATTATTGACTAATTTAATATGTGTTTTTTTTCTCAGATTTAATTTCGATGTAGATGCAAGCCACATAATAAATGAGTTGATTCCAAGTTCACTAATTTCCCTATTCATTTGTTTAATAGTAGATTATGGAGCACACCAGTAGAAACAAAGGTCTTTTCTTAACTAACTTTTTACAAAAGCATTTATAATGTTTTCTGTCCCCCTAACATATTTGTGTCCCCTCCCCCATACTTGGCAAGCTTCTTTGAAAGTGTAGCGTTACGCATTATGTCATGGGTATACTGGAGCACATGTGTTCAATCCAGTTCATAAATGGAAGCAGCTGGTTTCCTGTGCCGTTAAGAGAAGGTATGCACACAGCTGAGACCCTCAAACTTTAAAACTCATCTCATATAAAGCATTCTGTGGTTTCAATTAGTGCAAACGTGTAACAAGCTACCTTAATGGCTTAAAAAATTACTTTGTTTCAGTTAAACAGCCAAGCCTCATCATTTTCTTTGTCCCTGCCCACAGTCCCTAACTCCCCCAGCCCACCTCTAGCAAAACAACATGACACCTTTGGTCTTACTTTTCTACTCAAATGTGAAAAGGCCTTGGCAATAGGGAAAAAGTTATCATCTCAAAGGAAAAGCTGAATTCATACACAGGAACTGGAGGATTACTTTGGTGTTTT
Source organism: Dicrostonyx torquatus (assembly GCA_028555095.1). NCBI lineage: Eukaryota > Metazoa > Chordata > Mammalia > Rodentia > Cricetidae > Dicrostonyx > Dicrostonyx torquatus. The sequence goes on from JAQHUG010000198.1 coordinate 1,002,622, forward strand.
ACTAGTCCCTGGTAACACTAGCAAGTCCCATAAATACCTAATGGAAAAACAGCAGAAAATGAGATCTGCAGCAGCCTTTGGAGATCGAATTTATGTTGCTGAACTTTTTTTTTTTTTTGAGGTTGAATGTAAAGGTCAGAAGAAAGTGGATAGATTAAAGTTGCTGATTTTTGCAAACTTCAGGCTGCTTTTAAAGGTTTCTCTTTCTGTTGCATGAATATTTCAAGATAAATGGCTTTGTTTCATTAGCTGAAATGTCATGTCTTCACTTAATATCTGTTACCTGAGACATTTAGTGATTTCATAGTATTTACATGCAATAAGTAAAAATCTTCATCCACTTTAACAAATGTAAATAAACTTATGAAATTATTAATTGTTCCAAGAACATAAATCTGATGAATGAGTAAACATACATAGTTGTATTACTACAGTCTGTGAATTTTAAATTACTCATTTTAGAGATCATAGAATGAAGTAAATAAAGCCAAAGGGCTGGAGAGGCGGCTCAGCGGTTAGGAGCACTAGCTGCTGTTACAGAAGTCCTGAGTTCAATTCCCAGTACCTACATGGTGGCTCACAACTGTCTATAATGAGATCTGGCGCCCTCTTCTGGCTGTACATGCAGGAAGAAGTTTATACATAATAAGCCTTTAAAAAAAAAAGACTGAAGTAAAGCCAAAAATGTCCCTTTTACAAGCATAGGTTCTTGATTCGGCAGTATAATGGCAACCTTTTGCCAAATTATCTTGTCTATTACACTTTGATACCAAAGGTGACTAACCCAAAGAAAGAGCAGTGGCCCAGTAAACATACCTCTTCATCATCTTATTTTCTGGTGTTTTGAATGTGTGCCGTTTCCTGACATGGGAAAATGTTTAATCAAATTTTTGTATGTGTTTAAGGATTCTTGTTCTTAATATTTTGGCTGTCTTGTTTTCCTGTCAAGTATTTAGTTGTGTTTCATGAGTTACTCTGTTGATTGTGTCTAGTGTTAAAGTCTGCTGTATTTCCAGCTGTCTTAGCTTTCATCCACTTACATCACTTGTAGTTACATTCAGCACTGTTTTTCACTATACATTTCATTCTGCTCCTGGGTTACATTTATCCCAAGTACTTTGCACATTTCTGTAAAGACTTATTTGGTTTTTAATTTTGTGTATACACTCCTGTGGGAGCCTGAAAGAGAGTGTCCCTTCTGTAGCTGGAAGCCTCCAGATAGTTGGGAACCAAACTCTGGTCTCCTACAAGGTTAATGCACGCACTCCGAACTATCTCCTCAACTCCTACTTTATTTCTTTTGATGCTGTTTAAAATGTGGTTGTTTCTTTATTTCTCCTTTGTTTGTTTGATTTTTTATTGATTCTTATTGAGCTCTACATTTTTCTCTGCCCTCCTCCCTGCCCCTTCCCTCCCCTTCAACCCATGCTCCCAATTTACTCAGGAGATCTTGTGTTTTTCTACTTCCCATGTAGATTAGATCTATGTAAGTCTCTCTTAGTGTCCTCATTGTTGTCTAGGTTCTCTGGGATTGTGATTTGTAGGCTTTTTTCTTTGCTTTATGATTAAAAACCACCTATGAGTGAGTACATGTGATAATTTTGTCTTTCTGAGTCTGGGTTACCTCACTCAAAATGATGTTTTGTAGCTCCATCCATTTTTCCTGCCAAACTCAAGATGACGTTATTTTATCTGCTGTGTAGTACTCCATTGTGTAAATGTACCACATTTTTCTTATCCATTTTTCAGTCGAGGGGCATTTGGGATGTTTCCAGGTTCTGAATATAACAAAGCTGCTACGAACATAGTTGAGCACATGTCCTTGTGGCACGATTGAGCATCCTTTGGATATATACCCAAAAGTGGTATTACTGGGTCTTGAGGAAAGTTGTTTCCTAATTTTCTGAGAAATCGCCACACTGACATCCAAAGGGGTTGGTTGTATCAGCTTGCATTCCCACCAACAATGCAGAAGTGTTCCCTTTTCCCCACAACCTCTCCAGCATAGGTTGTCATCAGTATTTTTGATCTTGGCCATTCTTACAGGTGTAAGATGGAATCTCAGAGTTGTTTTGATTTGCATTTCTCTGATGACTAAGGATGTTGAGCATTTCCTTAAGTGTCTTTCAGCCATTTTAGATTCCTCTGTTGAGAGTTCTCTGTTTAGGTCTTTACTCCATTTTTTTTTATTGGATTATGTGATCTTTTGGTGTCCGATTTCTTGAGTTCTTTGTATATTTTGGAGATCAGACCTCTGTCTGATTTGGGGTTAGTGAAGATCTTTTCCCATTCTGTAGGCTGTCGTTTTGTCTTGTTAACCATGTCCTTTGCTTTACAGAAGCTTTTCAATTTCAGGAGGTCCCATTTATTAATTGTTTCTCTCAATGTCTGTGCAGCTGGGTTTCTATTTAGGAAGTGGTTTCCTGTGCGAATGCGTTCAAGTGTACTTCCCACTTTCTCTTCTATAAGGTTCAGTGTGGCTGGCTTTATGTTGAGATCTTTGATCCATCTGGACTTGAGTTTTGTGCATGGTGATAGATATGGGTCTATTTTCATTCTTCTACATGTTGATATCCAGTTATGCCAGTACCATTTGCTAAATATGCTTTCTTTTTTTCCATTTGATATTTTTTGCTTCTTTGTCAAAAATCAGATGTCCGAAAGTGTGTGAATTAATATCTGGGTCTTCTATTTGGTTCCATTGGTCCTCCTATCTGTTTTGATGCCAATACCAGGGTGTTTTCAGTACTGTAGCTCTGTACTAGAGTTTGAAGTCAGGGATTGTGATGCCTCTAGAAGTTCTTTTATTGTATAGGATTGTCTTGGCTATCCTGGGTTTTTTGCTTTTCCATATAAAGTTGAATGCCATTCTTTCGAGATCTTTGATGAATTTTGCTGGGATTTTGATGGGCATTGCATTGAATCTGTAGATTGCTTTCGGTAAGATTGCCATTTTTACTCTGTTACTTCTCCCTACCCAAGAGCATAGGAGATCTTTTTTACATTCTGGTGTCTTCAATTTCTTTCTTCTAAGATTTAAAGTTCTTGCCCTGCAAGTCTTCCACTTGTCTGGTTAGAGTTACTCTGAGATTTTATGCTATTTGTGGCATTGTGAAGGGTGATGTTTTTCTGATTTCTTTCCCAGCCCATTTATCATCTGTGTACAGGAGGACTACTGATTTTTTTTTTAGTTAATCTTGTATCTTGCTACATTACTGAAATACTGAAAGTATTTATGAGTTGTAGAAGTTTCTTGGTAGAATTTTTGGGTTCGCTTATGTAAACTATCATATCATCAGCAAATAGTGAGAGTTTGACTTCTTCTTTTCCAATATGCATCTTTTTGATCTCCTTTTTGTGTCTTATTGCTCTAGCTAGACCCTCAAGCACTATGATAGATATGGAGAGAGTGTCCTGTTCCTGATTTTAGTGGGATCCCTGGGAGTTTCTCTCCATTTAGTTTGATGTTGGCTGTTGGCTTGCTGTATATTGCCTTAATTATGTTTAGGTATGTTCCTTATATTCCTGTTCTCTCCAAGGTATTTATCATGAAAGGATGTTGTATTTTGTCAAAAGCTTTTTTGGCCAAATAAAATGATCATGTGGTTTTTATTGTTCTGTTTGTTTTTATGGTAGATTACGTTGACAGATTTTTCTGTGTTGAACCATCCCTGCATCTCTGGGATAAAGCCAACTTCTTCATGGTGAATGATGGTTCTGATGTGTTCTTGGATTCGATTTGCCAATACTTTATTGAATATTTTTGCATCAATGTTCATGATTGAGATTGGCCTGTAATTCTCTTTCTTAATAATGTCTTTCTTTGGTTTGGTAATTGGTAATTGTAGCCTTGTAAAAAGAGTTTGGCAGTGTTCCTTCTGTTTCTATTGTGTGTAATAATTTGAGGAGTATTGGTCTTAGTTCTTCTTTGAAAATCTTTTAAAATTTCGAGCTGAAGCCATCTGGTCCTGGGCTCTTTTTGGTTGGAAGATTTTTGATGACTGTTTCTATTTCTTCAGCAGTTATAGGTCTGTTTAATTTGTATATCTGTTCTTGATTTAATTTTGGTAAGTGATATTTATCCAGAAAGTTGTCCATTTTCTTTAAGTTTTCCAATTTTGTGGAGTACAGGAGTGATGAGCCTCTGTATTTCCTCCGTGCCTGATTTTTGTTAATTTGGATATTCTCTCTGCTCTCCTGTGTTTCTGTGTTGTTCTTTTTCTTGTGTTTGGAGAGTCTCACTGTATTTTTCAGGCTGGCCTCCAACTCACGGCTCAAGTGATCCTTCTCTCTCAGCTCTCCCTGTAGCTAGGGCTGCAAGCATAAACCACTTTCAATGTCTTTAGGGCTGATTTCATATTCTGTCACTTCACTAAATAATATGTTTTTTCCACCAGGCCCTTTTGTACTTTTTTTAGAGTTTTTTACACCAAGATAAGGTCATCATTTTCCCACTTTTTTTATTTTGCTGCCTTCCTTCCTTCATATCTTCTCTTTCTTTCTCTTGTTTGTGTAATTTGTCTTGCTGTCTTCTAGGCTGTGTTGAATGTCAGTGGAAATCCTGTTTTCCTTGTTCTAGATCTTAGAGGAAAGACTAGATTTTTATCATTGAGCATGTTAATTGTGGGGTTTTGTTATGATTATGAAATTTTCTTTGATGCCAAATTTTTAAGGAGTGTACATTTGTGTGGGCTTGAGATAATTTTTTTTTATTGCACCCAGGCTGGAATTTTTATTTCTTTGGCCTACACCTCCCAAGTTCTAGGATTAAAGTTGTGAACCATCTTTCCTAAATACCTTTAAATCTTAAAATAATTCATTTAAAAATTAAATTGTTTTTCAGTGGTTGCCATATATCAATTGTTAAGTAGCCACTTATGGCTAATAGCTACTATATTGAATAATAAAAGAAGCATTTCTATCATTTTCAAAAGTGGGTCTGATGTCAGAAGAAAAACTCATCACTGTCTTTTTCTGTTTTCCATTTTATTGTCTATATCCTGACTCTATTGATACCATTTGTAAAGATAGGACAAAGAAGTCCCCTGTGTTCTTCATCCAGCTTCTCATCTTCCATAACTGTCTAGCCTCTCCCTAGCTAAAGTAACTTTGATCATTAGTGTTTCAAATAATGTCTCTTTTCTGTTCTGGGATTCATTCAAGGATGCCACTTGGCATTTAGTTGACATGTTGCTGTCTTTCCTCTTTAACAACCTTGACATGTGAAAAATAGTTTGTAGACTATACATCAGTTTGAGTTTGTTGTTTCTTGTTGTAGGATTGACCATGTAGATCTGATAGTCAAATTCCATGGGATGATGCCGCCTTCTTGGTGTGTGGACTCTAGGCTTGTCGTTATTGATGTTCATCTTGATCATCTTGTGAAGATGGGATCTGGTAGTTTACTCCTGTAAAGTTCCCCTCTCAATACAGTATTTATTAGGGGCACTGTTTTAGAGAAGTAGGGCCTGAGATCCTTTTATTTACAATCTGAAAAATAATTTAGTTTCCCAATGGAGCTGCCGTAATCTCTTCAGTTGCTTGAATACCTAATGACTTTCCTCAAGGCCTCACCCCTTAGATACATGCAGTGCATCCCAAGTTAAACTCCATGTCTCCAACACATAAACCCTAGGGGGATTAGCCATCTACAAATTGTAGCATAGTATATAAATAAAAATCATTTTAAAGAAGATCATAGAACTAATTGAAAAGCAGAATAATAGAGCATCTAAAATTTAATTTCAAAGTTGCTTCTCACCCTTCCGACTAAGATTAAGTGTATGTATAACTTTGGATAATATTTCTTGAGCTACATACAAAGGCTAATTAATTATAAGATAGAAGATGCCTTTCAAAGATCAGAAGCTATGCCACTGAATAGAAGATTAGTATAATACAAGTAGCCAGAAAAGAATTCATGTCTGTAAGATGGAAAGAAGGCCCAGAAGTCAGTATGAAAAGGAGAACACTGTATATAATTAGTCCCAAGACAACACCTGAAATTATACATTAGAAGATAATATCTATTAAACTAATGAAGATCTGTTCTACTCTATCAGAGAAATGCAAATGAAATCAGCAGTGGGATACCATTTATAACAATCAGCTGATAAAAATTTTAAATGCTGTCCAGTTAGAAGTAATATCTCTTACATACTTTAGGAAATACCTTGATATTATTTATTAAAACTAAATTTTTTTATTCCCAACTGTATAGAAAATTTTGTTGCTTTTGGGTTTTATATTTAATATCTAGAACTTAATCTAATAAACTATGAACAAGGCTTCTTCACAGGAAATCATAAACATAATTGAGATAAGTGGAGACTGAAAAAGATGAATTTTTAAGATAGCTCTTGATTAGAAGCCTCAATATAATAATGATTCAAATTTATCAGCTTTCAAATTGATCTGTAGACTCAGTGCAGTTGTATTGAAAAACCTAATAAGTGGTATATTGAGAGGCTAATTCTTAGATGTTCTTGAAATTCAGAGGGTTGATGTAGCCAAGACCCTCTTAAAGACATACAAGATATGCAGAACTCATTTACTAAACACTGACTTTTTCTAAAGTTGTAATAATAAGGTCATCATAGTATATATATCATCATCTATGATAAGTAATAGAAGTGAATAAAGAACCTAGAAACATACTGAACAATGTCAATTTTGAATAATGTGCCAGTTAACAATATAGGTATTGAGCATGTATCACTGTCAATAAATATTTAAACTATGAATTAAAAGGTATTATATTCTTTTAATCAGCACTTACTTCTTTACTGTTCTAGGGATATATGTCAGTTTCGATTCTCATCATACCCATTTGAGTCCCCAGATGTTTGTCTCACAAGGGTTCCTCAACCATGCAGGTTCTTAGTTTTCTATAAAACTACTCTCCAGGATGATGGTGAGAATGAGAAATTCCAAGTATAATCCTGCATGTCCATGCTATGCCCTTAATACTGGGAATTTCTTACATGTTTTGAGAACAATTCATGTTTTACTTATTTTGCTTATCACTTAAAAATTGTGCTTTGTTCTCATAGTTGCCACTGAATTTTTTCTAAGTTCAACTCCTTATTTAAAGAAGCTTCCCAACCATAATTTGTTTTTGTGGATTATAAAGAGTTCCTGTGTTCATAAAAAGATCTTCTGAACACTAATTATCATAGCTTTATAAAAACTAAAGTCTTCAAGTCATTGATATTCTAATAAGCCTGTTATAATTAATTAAAGTAAATGATTAGAAGATTTTGCTCTTGGATTGATTGATGTTTCATTTTCAGAATGAATGGTTGACAAAAATAGTCAAATCCAAATCAAATTGGCTGTCTACATCTACAGATTCAACCAGCTGAGAATCAAAAAATTGTTTGACTTTGTCTATACTAGCAAATACAGACTTTTTCCATAAATTAGAAACTACTTTTTATTTAGCATTTTTTATTAATTTTTATCTGTTGTGTATGGGAGTTTTGCCTACACATGTCTGCATATCACATATATGATGGCATCTCTAGAGGCCAGAAGAGGACATCAGATTTCCTGGAACTGGACTTATAGATGTTATGAATGGCCAAGTTCAATTCCCAGCACCAATGTGCACAATTCACAACTGCCTATAACTTTGGCTAAGAGGGTCCAACGTTGTTTGGGCATTCATAGACACTGGTAGGCCTGTGCAGATTTCCACAATCAGGTGTACAGATATATGTGATTAAAAATAAAATGAATCCATTTTTCAAAAAAATCATTTTCAGCTAAAGTGTTTTAATAGCTAATTGCAATTTTTTTCGAAAGAAGGTGTTGTAAGGGAGGGGGCCCCTTGTTTGTCGCAGCCGCCCAGCTAGCTTATCCCCGAAATAACCTCATAGAAACTGTGTTCATTAAATCACTGCTTGGCCCACTAGCTCTAACATCGTATTGGCTAACTCTTACAACTTTATTTAGCCCATTTCTATTAACCTATATATTGCCACATGGCAACTTACCAGGAAAGATTCGGCATGTCTAATTCTGGTGGCTCCATGGTATCTCTCTCCTCCGCCTTTCTTCCTCCTAGCATTCAGTTCTGTCATTCCCACCTACCTAAGTTCTGCCCTATCAACTAGGCCAAGGCAATTTCTTTACTCATTAACACACAAACAGAAGGAACTCCTACACCATTTCCCCTTTTCTGTTTAAACAAAAAGGAAGGCTTTAACTTTAACATTACTTCATTGGCATTGGCCTTCAGACAGACACTCCACTTTTGGGTCTAAGTCGAGAAGCTGCCGCACTTGTCCGTTCGGTGAGAGTCTTGTCAAGAACAGCTTCTGGTACTTTCTTGATGAGGCACTGCTTAATGTTGTTATTGGTGACAGGACTGAAGTTCTATGGGCCATGGTAGCTGCATTTACCAAGCAACTATCAGGACGGAATGCTCCCTTTTCCTCGTGTGAACCAGTAGGTTTTCTTCTATTGACTTCTGGTTTTCTGCAGTTTGTGCTTTCCCATGCTAATAA
>JAQHUG010000198.1:1011820-1028798 GCA_028555095.1 Dicrostonyx torquatus
GTGGTGCTTTCAGCGGTGAAAGTCCTAATGAAGTTCCTGGAGCTGTTACCCAAGGACTCCGACTACTATAATATGCTGCTCAAGAAGTTAGCACCTGCGCTTGTCACTCTGCTCTCTGGGGAGCCAGAGGTGCAGTATGTCACCCTGAGGAACATCAATCTAATTGTCCAGAAAAGGCCTGAAATCTTGAAGCAGGAAATGAAAGTCTTCTTTGAAGTGCAATGATCCTATCTATGTTAAACTAGAGAAGTTGGACATCATGATTCATCTTGCATCCCAAGCTAACATTGCGCACGTTCTGGCAGAACTGAAGGACTATGCCACTGAGCTCGACGTGGACTTTGTTTGCAAAGCTGTAAGGGCCATTGGACGGTGTGCCATCAAGGTGGAGCAATGAGCAGAATGCTGTGTAAGCACATTGCTTGGCCTCATCCAGACCAAAGTAAATTGTGTGGTCCAAGAGGCAATTGTCATCAGAGACATCTTTTGCAAATACTCAAACAAGTATGAAAGTACCATTGCCACTCTGTGAGAACTTGGACCCCTGGATGAACCCGATGCTCAGGCAGCTATAATTTGGACTGTAGGAGAATATGCTGAAAGAATTGATAATGCTGATGAATTGCTAGAGAGCTTCCTGGAGGGTTTTCATGATGAAAGTTCCCAGGTGCAGCTCACGCTGCTTACCGCCATAGTGAAGCTGTTTCTCAAGAAGCCATCAGAAACACAGGAACTGGTCCAACATGTATGTCTTCAGCTTGGCCACACCTGATTCTGATAATCCTGACCTTCGAGATCGGGGTTACATTTATTGCGTCTTCTTTCAACTGACCCTGTGACAGCCAAAGAAGTAGTGCTGTCTGAGAAGCCATTGATCTCTGAGGAGACAGACCTCATAGAGCCTACCCTCCTGAATGACCTCATCTGCCACATTGGTTATTTGGCCTCTCTGTACCACAAGCCTCCAAATGCTTTTGAGTCATGGGATTCATTGCAAGCACTTGCCAATTCATCATGGGAGCACTGATGCAGGGGATAGCCCTGTTGGCACCACCACTGCAACCAACCTGGAACAGCCTCAGGTTATCTCCTTTCAAGGTGACCTTCTGGGGGATCTTTTAAATCTTGTCCTGGGTCCCCCAGTGAACGTGCCACAAGTGTCCTCCATGCCGATGGGAGCTGTGGACCTTTTAGGAAGAGGACTGGATAGACTGCTTGGCAGTGACCTTGGTGGGGGCATTAGAGGAAGTCTGGCAGTAGGACAGTCCTTCTTCCCATCATCGGTGCCTGCAACCTTTGCTCCTTCACCTACTCCTGCTGTGGTCAGCAGTGGTTTGAATGACCTGTTTGAACTTTCCACGGGATAGGCATGGCACCTGGTGGATACGTGGCTCCTAAAGCAGTCTGGCTAAAGGCTTGGAGATCTCGGGCATGTTCACTCATCGCCAAGGGCACATCTATATGGAAATGAACTTCAACAACAAAGCTCTGCAGCACATGACGGACTTTGCCATCCAGTTTAACAAGAAGTTTTGGTGTCATCCCGAGCACACCCTCGGCCATCCATACTCCACTGATGCCAAACCAGAGCATTGATGTCTCTCTGCCTCTCAACACCTTGGGCCCAGTCATGAAGATGGAGCCTCTGAATAACTTGCAGGTGGCTGTTAAAAACAATATTGATGTCTTCTACTTCAGCTGCCTCATCCCACTCAATGTGCTTTTTGTAGAAGATGGCAAAATGGAACGCCAGGTCTTCCTTGCAACATGGAAGGATATTCCCAATGAAAATGAACTTCAGTTTCAGATTAAGGAATGTCATTTAAATGCTGACACAGTTTTCAACAAGCTGCAAAATAACAATGTTTATACTATTGCCAAAAGGAATGTGGAAGGACAAGATGTTGTAAAAGAGGGGGAGAGGTGTGGGTTGTGTTCCTGGCACCCGGCTCCCAGCCCCCAGCCGCCAGCCCGCTCAGCTGCTGGTTGCTTGTACCTGAAATAACCATTTGAGAACTGTATTCATTTAAATACTGCCTGGCCTATTATCAATAACCTCTTCTTGGCTAGCCCTCACATCATAAACTAACCCATTCCTAATAATCTGTGTGTCACCACGAGGTGGTGACTTACCAGAAAAGTCTAACCTGCATCCATCTCTGGTGGGGTCATCATGGCGTCTGGCACACTTCCTTTCTTCCCCCAACTCTGTTCTGTCTACTCCGCCACCTAAGGGCTGTGTCCTATCCTATAGGCCAGGCAGTCCTTTATTCAACCAATGAGAGTAACCCAAATACAGAACCCTCCTACACCAGCAAGACATGCTGTACCAGTCCCTGAAGCTCACTAATGGCATTTGGATTTTGGCCGAGCTACAGATCCAGCCAGGATACCCCAATTATACGATGTCGCTGAAGTGTAGAGCCCCTAAAGTCTCTCAGTACATCTATGACAGCATTTTGAAAAACTAATAAATGGGTCCTGTACCCTGCAGCCACCCTGTAATCGGTGCAAGCCAAGAACTCTTAACTGAAAGAAGTCATACTGCTGTGTATTTCCTGAACCCAAACACTGCGCCACCCACCCCGGTAGTGACCAATCGCCCTGTGCTGACATTAGCATTCACCCCATTGGATTGGTTAGCTTCCTGTGAGGTGTGTAACCACTGCTTCTGTCTTTCCCCACTTCTCAGCCATTCCCTGTGAGCTTCTCCATGCTGTGCCAATGGCTAGCCTTTTCTACACCCTCTTTTGAGTGTAGTTTGATATTTTGTAATCAAAAGCTCATTTCACAAGCAGAAAAAGGCAACAAGTTAATTAAAGCAAGGAAAAGTGTCACTGAAACATAAACGGCACCTTATTGTTTTCTATTTTTGTACAGATGAGAAATTGAGGTAGAACAATGAGTTTCTCTTCAGATCTTTCACCTTTTACTAAAGATTTCCGTGGAAACGAACAACTCTTGAGTCTTGACCTAATTTTTTGAGGTCCTGTTTCTACAGGACTGAAAAAAATAAAAATAAGAAAATAAAAAGTAGTGATTACTGAACATGGTGCTACATGCCTTTATTCTCAACAGTCAAGGCAGTGGCTGGTAGGTCTCTGTAAGTTCAAGGCCAACCTGGTTCACATATAGGTCAGCCAGAGCTACATAGTAAAATCCTTTCTACCTTAAAGAAATAAAATACAATAGGAAGTATTCCGTGACTCTGGGCACTGCACTCACGTGCATAGGCACACATACACAAGTATAGAGAATAACAGATGGCATCTAGTCAGATGACATTCAAGTTGGGGGCTTTTAGTGTTACCCATAATTCTTTGAGGAAGTGTTACTTAAGCAAATTTGTTACAAGACAGTAATATAAAACTTCTTCCTTTAGAATTATAAATCATAAGAATTTATCACTAATCATGAAAAATCAATCTATTGATCTTAAAACCTGAAGTATAGTGAACAATATGGACCATGTAGCATATGAGAAGTGCAGCCTCAGATTATCTGCTATTAATAGGTGTTGAGACAAGATCACTTAGTTTCTCTATAAATTGCATAGTTAGTGAACTATTTCATGTTACCCTGTCTGCATTGCTCTCAGAGTTGTTAAGTTATGTCTTCTATGATGATTTTTTCTCCTAGGTGTCTCATTGATTGTGGATTCATGGCAGGGTCTGTGTGTGAACAAGTGAACAGTCAGTGAATTGGCACTCCAATACCTCCTTAAACCATTAGTTATGTGACCTAGCACAAGTTGATTAACTGTTCTGAGCTTTAATTTGACATGCAAATCGACAAGGTCGGTTTAACAAGTTTTTTAGCTACAGATCACTGTTTTAATGAGAGGTGATTTGGAAGCCTAAGCTATGCCCCCAAATAACAGAACTACTATGGTTGGGCCTATGCTACGGTTACAAGGAAACTAAGTCTCCTTTTTATTCTGGTTAATACTAGAGATTCCTGTAGAACAAGCAGCAGCTTGTATTGCAGCTGCTGTGTCCACTGTTGCTGCCAGGCGGATATTTCATGGAAAGATTTTTTTTTCCCTGCCATCTTCATGAAATCTATAATATCTTTGTAATGGAAAGTGGATGGATTTGTTTGAACTTTTTTTTTTTAACCAGTTGTTTTCTGTAAAATCGCCTGCAGAGCTATGGGAATGCAAGTTGTTGCATCCTGCCTTTCAAGTTTGTGAACTGCTATCCTGTATCACTGTTAAAAATGCATTTGGCCACATTTCACATTTTAAAAGTGACATCAAATCATATAATTTAATAATGACTATAAGGTAATATCTAGAAAAATGTTTTCTGAGAAATATATAATTGGCCTTCAAAATTCAGTATCATGAAATGAAAACCTGTTTGATGTGTTTCCTATCGCTTGTCAAGAGCTATGTGTACCTTGCTGACTGTGTTCTTGTGAGCGGGCTGGGACTAATCCAGCTGCAATCAGCAATAAAGAAGTTATTCATGTCTAAGAACGCCCTCTGCTTTTGACATTCTGGCAACACCTAAGAGGAATATGTCAGGGTCAAAGTAAGTACATTTACTGACAGTCTTGCTCTTTTCTATGTTCCAGAAAGTGGTATGAAATCTGGCCTTTACCAAAGATAAAAACACTGGTCACTCATAATGATAAGACAATAGCTTCAGCTTAGTTATTTTTCATTTATAAAATGATATTTCATAAAACTAAAAAGACAAACTTCAAAGACCCAAAGCAATTATCCAGAAAAATAGCTGTGCTTGTACCATTTTAAAACCCAGATTTTCAAACAGATACAGAGCCAGCAAGCCTGATGACATGAGCCCTGAACCCATAGTAGAAGTTGAGACTAGCACAGGTTGTCCTCTGATCTCCATAAGCATGCTATCACATGTGAGCTCACACATGTATGCAGTCATGCACACATACACACACACACTTAATATTTTTTAAAACCTATAGAGTTGTAACTGCATTTGTCTTCTCAGTTTACATTTTCTTGTTTTTCTGAGACAGGGTCTTACTCTGTGGCTCAGGCTAGCTTTAAATTTTCCCTAATCCTCCTGTCTCAGGAGAATATTTGTATTACAGTCATAAGTGACCATTCTAGCCTCTATTTCTCATCATGTGTAGAACTTGCATTTTCTATTAAAATCGCAAATTAATTAGTATTCTGTGAACCAAACTTAGAACTAGTTTTACTTCTGGCTCATTGAGATTTGTCCCTTTGTAGGTTAAAGGGACTCCCTCCGCAGAATCTCAAACCATTTTCAAAAACACATCTTTTATGTTATTTATTGTTTTTAAACAATTTTTTTATAATTGGCTCTGGAAACAGCTTACATGTCCATAAGCAGAAACACATTGTGATATAGTCACACAATAGCATCTGTTTTTAAAAAAAAAAAGAAAAACAGAAAAGTCCTATGCTGTTCATTAATCTCTGACTCATCGTGTAAATGAAAGAAGACACAGATCACATTATTTTGGGCCATTTGTTGAAATGTCCAGAATAGTTACATCCATTGAAGCAGAAAAGAGATAAGGTGGTTGCTGAGGGCAGGGCATTTGTTGTTTTTAAATTATTTATTTTTATTTTATTGCATTGGTGTTTAACCTGAATATATGTCTTTGTGAAGGTGTCAGGTCCCCTGGGACAAGAGTTACAGACAGTTGTGAGCTGCCTGTAAGTGCTGGATACTGAACCTACATCCCCAGGAAGAGCAGCCAGTGCTCTTCACCGCTGGAGCCATCTCGCCAGCTCCTGTAGTCAGTTTTTTTATGGTTTGGTTGTGCTACATTATACACGCTGGGCAAGTGCTCCAGCATTGAGCTGTACTCTCAGCCTCTTAGGGGTAGCATTTTATGAATGACGAAATAGGATTTCTTTGTAGTATGGTAAAACTATGGATAATGATTGTATAAGACTGTGAAAATAAGTTTATGTTGTAAACAAACTTAAACAAACATTCACCTGCATTTCTTTAAGACTTCATTTCATTTAAAACTGATTTGAATTTTAGTAAATTTGAAATGTACATTTTGGGGGTCCTCTCACAGTGTCTTGCCTGTTTTTTAAAAATGGAAAAAATAAAACAAAAACTGAGATTCATGAAAATCAAATAGATCTCATGTTGTGTGGTGGCTAGCAGATCAGAATTTAAATATTACAGTTTCTAACCTGTCAGCTTTTTGGAAGGTTGGGAGCTAAGTCACATACTACTTTATTATGTGTTGAGACTTTCTTATTTTGTTTGAGACAGGATTGCTGTATAATTCTGCCTGGCCTAGAACCTGCTATTTAGACCAGGATTATTTTTGAATTTGCATCAGTCATGTCTCTGCCTGCCTCTGGGTGCTAGAATTATAGACTTGAACTACCTTGCCCAAATATTATGTATTTGAGAAAAATGCATTTTAGGGGCTATACTACACTAAGTTTTACTTTTATATAAAAATAAAACAAAGAGGAAGATACAGAGACAGCTCATCGGTAAAGTTCTGATTGTCCAGTCATTGAGTACCCAAGTGTAAACGCCAGAACCCACATAAAATAGCTGAATGTGGTGACAATGGGGTAGTCCCGGGACTCTGTGGCTAATCAGCCAGCGTAGCCTACTTGGCAAGCATAAAAGGTAGTTAGTGCAGTAAATTTACCATAAAATAAGCCAGAGATGGAGCTAAAAGTCTATAACACCTTGGCAAACAAAGATAGTAGGGAGACAGTACTTGGGGCACAGATTGGACCTAGGGCCTTATGTGTTAGGAGGGGCTCTACCTCTGTGCTAGACCTCCAGTACTGCACCTTATATTTTGAATCTAGTCCACATGGATATGGTTTCTGAATCCTAAATTTATACCATGGCGTTTATTTTTTTTTTTCATTTGAAGCAGTGTTTCACACTTTAGCTCAGGTCACTTTCAGGCTTACAGTTTTCTTTCCCCACCCTCCTGAATTATGGGGTTACAAGCAGGTGTCTAGCTCTTGATTTTATTTTCCAGAGAGAGAGGACTCATCAGCACCCTCTAGCCCTTGACAGCTTCTCCCGTTCTAGAGTGCCTGCACTCTAAGTTAGTAAGAGTGAGCAGTGGCCCTGCCCTGTGTGTGGAAGCACTGGAAGGTCTGCTTTAAAGCTGTTTTCTGTTTGCTTTAGCTTTTGTTTGAGACAAAAACATGAGGTCCCATGTTTGGCCAGGCTGCCCTCAGACTTGCAATGTTAAACTGAAGATAGCCTTGAACTTTTGATCCACCTGCTTCCTCCTCCCTGAATTACAGACTTGCACCAACTGCCACATCCAGTTCTAAAACTCTGTTTTTTTAATAAAGTTAAGCATTGAATGGGGTAGACGACCGGAGGTGGAGTCCAGCAGGAGTACAAGCAAGTACAGGAGCTACCACTCAGTAGGCAGAGGGTCCAGTCTCTAGCTAACACCACATTGAAGAGAAGAGTCAAATGTTACACTCAGTCATAAGGACCTGTGTAGATTTAGTGCTAGCTTCAGAAAATAATGGTTCTCATTTCTAAATATGATGCTGAAAAATATAAAATTTTCTCTCTATGTATGTGTATGTGTGTGACTTTAATTATCTGTTTTTAAAAATTTGTTTATTTTCATTTTATGTGTGAATATTTTTTTTTTTTTTTTTGGTTTTTCGAGACAGGGTTTCTCTGTAGCTTTGGAGCCTATCTTGGAACTAGCTATTGTAGACCAGGCTGGTCTCGAACTCACAAAGATCCACCTGCCNGGTTTCTCTGTAGCTTTGGAGCCTATCTTGGAACTAGCTATTGTAGACCAGGCTGGTCTCGAACTCACAAAGATCCACCTGCCTCTGCCTCCCAAGTGCTGGGATTAAAGGCGTGCACCACCACCGCCCGGCTATGTGTGAATATTTTTCCTGTGTGTGTGTCTTTGTATCACATACATGTGATTCCCATGGAGGCCAGAAATAGGCTTCATGTCTTTTGGAACTGAGTTACAGGTGGTTGTTAGCTGCCAAGTGGGTGCTAGGAAATGAAACCCTATGGGCCCTCCAAAAGGACAACAAGGCCTCTTATACCCTGAACCACCTCTATAATCTTTAATTTTCGATTTTTTTTTAGATTTACTTGTTTATTATGTATATAGTGTTTTGTCTGCATGTATACCTGCAGGCCAGAAGGCACCAGATCTCATTACAGATGGTTGTGAGCCACCATGTTGTTGCTGGGAATTGAACTCAGGACCTTTGGAAGAGCAGCCAGTGTTCTTAACCTCTGAGCCATCTTTCCAGCCCTAATTTTCGATTTTTTTAAATGTTCTTTATTACAAAGAGGAAAGTACACACTCTTACTTTCTTAGCCTAGTGAATTTCCTGTTGAAATTTCTCTTCAACATGATTTTTATCTAAGTCTTCCACAAGAGCGACTTCCTTTATTGTGACTTGAGCACACTCATTATTGTAAGTATTACAGACTGCTCCCACATGAGAGAGTGTCAACAGGCACAGACTTTGTTTCTAGGTTCCATGGGATGACTCTAAGAGTTTCATCAGTGTGGATCATTAGAATTATATTGGAAAGTAGAGGACGCCTACTGTCTGATTATCCTTTACACATTTTAGGGAAGTAAAGAACTCGTTTATGTGGAGAAAGATTGCAGTATAACAGATAAATTAAGACTTGTGAAGTTGTTGGTGTTTCACTTGCAGGCATCTGCCTGCCTTGTATTTCTCAGGGTCTGTCTCTCCACAAAGTGCTCTCCCACTGCTCTCCAGAATGCCACCTGATATACGAGGATACTTGTGCAGTTTCGTACAGAGAAATTTTTTTTCATAAATGCTCCATGAATGGCTTTAGCTTTTTCAAATAAAAATAGTTTACATTAAAGGTATTTTCTTTGACTAGCTTAGAAGTTCCCAAACTGTACACAGAGACATCCCTGAATACTACAGAAACCCCTCAAGATTGCTCTGCATATTTTACATCAGTTTCAATATCAGATTTGCTGCATTCCTCTGGGGTAATATCATAGTCTGGGCAAGGTTGATGTTTCTTTGAAAGGTAGTCCTTTCTGAAATCACGTCAGCAGGACGTGCAATGGCAGTGTTTGGTGGGAATGAAAGGCTGGAAGACTTGAGCACGGCCCCGAAAGCTCACATATCCCATTTGCATATACCGTGGGGACTTGGAATAATTGTACTTCTTTTTTAGTTAGTATATAATTTTTTCTAAAACTTACATCAAATTGTAAAGATGGTATTCATTAAGTAGTTTGGACCTACTTGCTACAAACAGAACTATTAGGCATTTGCTGCGATACCATGAAAAAATAGCAAACTGTAATGGCTCTGTGAACTGAACAAGTTTCAGATACTATGAACTAGAAAGAATTGTCTAGCTCTAAAATGAATATACTCTTATTAAGCATTTAAGAATACATCCATCTTAAATTTTCATTGTTTTCAAAATAGCACTTCAGTTACAGAGGATTTCATGTAAAGTCTCAAAAAGCTCAGTTGCACTGTGCTTTGTGCTACAGGACAAAGGATGTTCCCTTGCTTCTCAGGGCGCAGACCAAGTGCCAGTTCCTTATGTTAGTAAGTCAGTAAAATTGGTTATCCAACTCATATTGCCTATTTTGGAAGTTCAAAGAGGAATGAGTAGATCCCTGTGGGGTGAACAAAAGTTGATTTCTTTATTTATACTGTCCTGGCAGTGGTAGCACAATTCTAACAGGTCTGGATAATGGACGGTTCAAGTGGAACAATGGAAGGACTCAAAAGATTTATTTTAGGAGAGACAAATCGTTTTGTATGATTGAAGCCTAGACATAATGTTGTGGAAACATGGAGGCTACAGCTGGTTTGCTCTGTATGCTGGAGTGCTGTTGTGGACGGTGTGAGGCATTTGGATTTAATTTACTAGGAAAAGAAGAATGATTATGGCGATTAATCTGCCAGCAGGACATGGGGTGATTGAATCAAGGAGAGGGGAGAGGCATGGAGAGCTTTTGGGAAGGGAATGATGGATTTTGTTTTATGTATTTATATTTCAGAGGATCTAAGTTAAAGAGCACATTTTTGTTTAGCATTAACTAAAGGCTGTAAAAAGAACTTGTCATTCCTATGGGAGGGGCACCTTTTAATACTTTGTATTTCTATGGTAATATATTAATACATGTAGATAAGCTTGAATTTATACTCCAATGTCCTGTACTGTGTTACATTTCTGATTTAATTCTTAGAGCCTTGGAGTTTTATCATTCCAACCTAAAGATGACATGTTAAACTGCCCAAAGCCCCGCAGTTAAAAAGACACAGTTTGGCAAAACTTAAAAATAAGTATACTAGGAAGTCTGGAGGTTGCTTGCACCAAAAAGTCCAAGCTTGGTGAATGAGAAGGAAGGAAAAGAGGGAGAGGTGCTATCTGTTAAAATTGTGGGGAATTGACGTATCCATCTCCTCAGGTCACTTGACCTGGTTACAGCTCCATTTATGTTCCTTTTTTCAGACCGTTCCTGATCCCTAATACTAACTTCAAGACCACAGACACTAATGTGTTTGTTGATAGCTATCTTTCATTTATGTGTATCCCTGAAAAATTTTTGATTGTTGTTGATTTTTTATTTAAAAAATTTAATTAAACTGTATTTCTATGTGTGCACATAAGTTCAGGTGCCTGCAGAGACTAGTAATTCTATCCTCTGGAACTCATGTTTCAGGTCCTTGTAAGCTGCCCAGTGTAGGTGCTGGAAAATGAACTCATGTCCACTGCAAGAGCAGCACACACTCTTAGGTGCTGAGCCATCTCCCCAGTCTCTGTAGCCTTGTTTTGTGTGTGTGTGTGTGTGTGTGTGTGTGTGTGTGTGTGTGTGTGTGTTTACATTATACGTACAACTTCAAAGTGTGTTTCAGTTTACTGTGCATTCTTACATTTTCCCCCAAACAGACTTCTAGGATATCCCGTTTCTAGGATATCTCATACTCTCTTACTTTCAGCAAAACCATGGTAAATAGTCTCATATGTCAGCCTCCTAAGATCCATATTCCTTTCTGCCTCTCACTTTATGTCTTTGTTTGCGTTGGTTGGTTGTTCATGTGTTTGTATTTGAGGGACTTACATATGGTAAAAGAAAGTTGACTTCATTCGTGGTAGACATGGTATACTTAAAGTTGCTGGTATTTTAATCCTTGAAAAGATTTAGATACATGAGGAATAGGTGGTGGCGTTAGTGCTTTTTACAGGCTGCACAGGTGGAGAGACAGAGGGCAATTATTCTCTTCTGTTCCTTTGACACATTGCATTCAGTATATGGTGGCAAATGTCACAGCATTTGCTAGTGTGTTTGTTGTTACTTTCTTTTAGCAGTTCTGTCGCTGTCATTCATATGAAATATTGCATATCATAATTATAAAGGGTTTATACATCATCTTTATGTTTTTGTTTTTCTTTTAAATTTTTTTATTTTTCCATTCAAAAATTTATACTTCCCTCCTCCCATTCCCCTCCTGCTCCCCCACTCACCCTCCTCCTTCTCCTAAGAGAGGGCAGGGTACCCTAACCTGTGGGAAGTTCAAGGCCCTCTCCCCTCCATCCCGGCCTAGGAAGGTGTGCATCCAAACAGGTGTGCCAGGGTCCCTAAAAGCCAATACATGCAGTGGAAACAGGTCCCCGTGCCATTATCGATGGCTTCTCAGTCCGCCCCCATTGGAAGCCACATTTACAGAGTCTGGTTTGATCCCATGCTCATTCAGTCCCCGTCCAGCTGGATTTGGTGAGCTCCCATTAGATCAGGCACACTGTCTCAGTGGGTGGACCAGCCCCTCGCACTCCTGACTTCCTTGCTCATCTTCTCCCTCCTTCTGCTCTTCAGCTGGACCTTGGGAGCTCAGTCCATTACTCTGATGAGGGTCTCTGCCTGGAAATTGGAAGCAAACAAGATTGCCAGGCAAAAGTTGGGAGCATGAGGGTGAGGGTAGGGGTGGGGTTGAGAGAAAGGGAGAGGAGGAAGGAGAAGGGAAAAGCTGGGGAGAGCTTGGGGGAGTGGGAGGGTGGAGAAGGAAGGGCAGATATAGGAGCAGGGAAGAAGATATCTACATTAAGGGAGCCATTTTAGAGTTGGCAAGATACTTGGTTCTTGAGGGGAACCCAGGTGTCCACGGGGGTGTCCCCAGCTAGGTCCTTGGGCAGCAGAGGAGATGGTGCCCGAACTAGCCTTGCCCCTCTATCACACTGATGATTATCTCGAATATCACCATAGAATCTTGTTTTTTGTCTTTCGAGACAGGGTTTTTCTGTGTAACAGCCCTAGCTGTCCTGGAACTAACTCTTGTCGACCAGGCTGGCTTCGAACTCACAGAAATCTGCCTATCTCTGCCTCCTGAGTGCTGGGATTAAAGGCCACCACCGTCTGCCCTGTTTATACATTATCTTAATGGTTGTCAATGCATATTCTCCTTACAGCAGCAATGAACTATGGTTTGTTGTAATTTGTACTTGATCTCTCCCACCCCTAGAGGAAATGTATTTTACACTCTCTGGGAGATTCACAAAATATAGGATCTACTAAGAGGAAGAAAACATGTTATCTGGGTGTTATATTTCTTATTTTTGACTTCTGACTTATTCATTCTCACGCTGTGTCTTACAACTGATGTCACTATGGCATCTTAGTTACAGCACTGAAAACAGGCTAACTATTCTTAAAGCAGACAACAGTGGCACATCTTGAGACAGGCATCTGGCATCTGATTTCTTCCCTCTGTAGTGCTAGTCCAGGCTTCCTGTGACTCTGTTGTTCTTTTTTTAAGCACACAATTTTTTTTTTGTTCCCTTTGGTTTCTGTAAATAGGGGCATATATTTACTAACGTCGCTAATCGCAAATTTAGTGTTTTCTGTTTTGAGCCTTAAGCAACAAGAAATGTAGACTTACCCTTAGCTATTTATCTGCTCTTTTAAGTCTTATTAATTGAATTAATATTTTCAGCATTTATAAATATCTTCTGATTGTATAAATATTTCTTTCACTAGAACAAAATAATTCTATTTTTATGTTTTTAATCTCAAGCGTAATTATCTCCAATTTTTAAAATAAATTATTACCAGTATATAAATTTTCATACCTAGGTTTCACCATTTCTACTCTTCATGCATTCCCTTCTCATCATTTCTTTGTTAAAATTTATAAAAAATGTTTATTTTTATTTTGTGTATGTCTGCTTTGCTTGCATGCGTGTTAGTGCACCACATGCTTGCCTGGTGCCCATGAAGCATCAGCTCTCCTGGAAGTGGAGTTGCAGGCATTTGTGAGCTACCATGCGGGCACTGGGAATTAAACCAGGGCTCTTCAGAAGAGCAGCCAGGGCTCTTAACCTCTGAGCCATCTCTCCAGCCCCATCATCATTTCCTTATTTCACCATTGATGTAATGTACTTTCTAGTCACACTAATAGTACATATATTACTTTTGTCTATTGTCTTATTGAATAAGCATGTACCATAATAATGTTTTCTTTACTCCTTAGTTTTCATCTTTTGTAATGTCTTCAAATGTTTTACAGCATTTTTCTCTAGATATGTTATAAACTACATATAAAATTTAATTATAATAGCAGCAGCACAAAACTCAAGTGCAAATGGGTCAAATACCTCAACATAAAACCAACCACTCTCCACCTCACAGAAGAAAAAGTGGGAAGTAGCCTTGAACTCATTGGCACAAGAGACCACTTTCTATATATAACACCAGTAGCACAGACACTAAGATCAACAGTTAACAAATGAGGCCTCCTGAAACTGAGACGCTTCCTTTCACCATCTTAAACATTGAGTATTGTTTCTTTAATTGTTGGAGAAGAGCCTGTGTCAGTATAGGGCTTTAGTATGAATTTCCTTTGGGGAGACAAGCTGTGGACTGGCCTAAAAGTAACCATGTAACCTGCGGTGGCCTCAAACTCCCAGTGCTCCGTGTCCAGCTAGTTTATGCATCTGTGTCACCTTTGTTCCCAGTCTTCTGTTTGTTTCCCCTTCTGCTGGGATTAGGACAAAATAAATGAGGATTTTAAAATTTCTAAAGCAAATTTTTCATTAGTTCTTGAGTTAGAAATAATTTCATACGTCAAAAGTATGGTATTTTCTTTTGTTACAGGTTTTCTATGTGTTTTTAAAACTTTGACTCAATGTAGAATTCCTATGGCTTATGTAATTGTCGGCAGTGGGGACAATTTAGGGGAATCCTAAATTACAAATTCTTACCATTCAACCAAATTCAGTAATTGCAAGCTCTTTCTGTATGAGCTGCAAAAAGATGCTGACCCACTCCACATAACATTTTATGCCTGACAGTATAAAATAGTACTACTGTCTGTTTCTACCCTGTTTTATGTTAACATAAACAACCCACACACACACCTGTTTGTAGAGTCACGGTCATTCCCTATACTGCTATGCTTTGTTTCTGGCTTGACCTTTCTGTGAAGCAAACAGTGAATTTGTGCTCCTAAACCTCCTGCTTCAGCCTCCAGAGTGGTGGAATTGCAGACATGCAACACCTCACCTCTTCTGTTTTCTTTTCTTTGTTTTTGTTTGGTTGGTTTTGGTTTTTTGTTTTGTTTTGTTTTTGTGGTTTTTGAGATGGGGTTTCTGTAGCTTTGGAGCCTGTCCTGGAACTAGCTCTTGTAGACCAGGCTGGCCTCGAGTTCACAGAGATCCGCCTGCCTCTGCCTCCCGAGTGCTGGGATTAAAGGTGTGCGCCTCCACCACCCAGCTTCTGTTTTCTTTTGAATCAATAAAAATTTATACTTACTTAGGTGTCTGTGTACACATACACATTTCATGCCTCAAATAACTATTAATGGATGTAATTGAAAGCTTACATTCTTAGGTAAAATCATTTATAAAGGACCTCAAATAATCACTCTGAATTAAACACTAGTAAAAAGAAAAAATTGTTTCCCTTTCTCTTCATCTATTTCTCATTTTTACTGTATTTCAAATACTCTAACAAATGCCTTAGAGTGGTTAAGATTTCTAGTCATGAAGGCAAGCTTTGCTAAAATAATCTTTGGTTTTACCTAGTCTTTCACTCCTATCTTCCTGGGTTTTGTTTTGTTTTCCATTGTAATGAATAAAGATAGCCCCTTCATTTTCAATCCTGATTAGTGCTTTTTCAACCTGTAAGAGAATATACTGTGTTTTGGGTTATTTGCAGGGAAAGACATGTAGAGCTGTGTAAACAGACATCATTAACTACAAAATCTTAAGACTTTGCCAGACATATAGAGTGTTTTTCTAAAGCATAGACATATAGACTTTCGGCTTGTTTTTATTACAGACCTGATGTGAACCAAATAGTTCTTTTTGTGACAGTACTGTTTTTATTCTGTGTCGTGCTGTAGGCTGTAACACGTGCCTTAGCAAAGGTTATAAATCTGGGAAGAAGAGTTATGGTTGGCATGCATTGTAACAGTCTTTGCAATCTAACAGAACACAAATCCCAACTTTTTAAAATTCTCAATATTTATTTTACAAAGTGAGAGAATATTTTTAAATAGAATTAAATTGTACATTTCCTACTTATTTAGAAGCTAATCTTTTTGCCTTTTCGTTATGAAATTAACAAAAAAATCAAGTATGTATCCATGTTACAATACTATTATGTTATATTTTAAAGTAAAACACATACAACATACATTAATTTGGAATCAAGCCAAATTTAGACTCTAGAGGGATACTGTTCTGTGACTTAAATTACAATCATGTGTGTTTGAGTACAGATCAAATTTTCAGTCTGAAGTTGGTGAGAAGCCTAATTATTTGACCAGGTTACTATTTATATAGACCATCCTGTGGCTGTCTGGTTAATCCACAGCTGGCAGAATGCTAACTCTGGGAGGTTTCTATTTCATGCTATAACAGCTTAGAGAAAAGTAAGAGGGGGAACTTGAAACTCTTCTCATTAAAGAAAAGACTAAAGCAGCAAGTCCATACACACTGCCACAGAGACGATGCTGTAGAAAACACTCCACTAGCTCAGGTAGACTGTTTCAGTGGGTGTCCCCATCATGGTCTTGACCTCTTTGCTTATATTCTCTCATTCCTCCCACTCTTCAACTGGACTTTGAGAACTCAGCCCAGTGTTCCTCTGTGTGTCTCTGCATTCTGTTCCCATCAGTTGATGGATGAAGGTTCTATGGTGATAGTTTAGATATTCATCATTCTGACTACAGGGCAAGACCAGTTCGGGCACCTTCTCCTCTATTGCTTAGGGTCTTAGCTGGGGGATTTCTCTAGAGCCAGGTTTCTTACTAGTCCCATAATGGCTTCCTCAATCAAAATATCTATTTCATGCTCTCATCTCTGTCCTTCCTCCATCTCCACTATCCTGTTCCCTCAAATTCTCCTTCCCCCTCCTATTTCCCTTTCCTCTTCCCCTTCTGTCCTCCCTTGCCTCCCCACCCCACTCCCATACTCCCAATTTTGTCAGGCAGTCTTGTCTATTTCCCCTTTCCAGGTGAATCTCTGTATGTTTTTCTTAGGGTTCGCCTTATACTTAGCCTCTCTAGGTTATCGGCTATAGGCATAATGTCCTTGGCTTTACTAGACAGGGAAGGAGCCAGCACAGGTCCAAACCAGTCCCTCTGAATGTGGGTGACATTTGCATGGCTTGGATAGACTGCAGGGCCACTGGCAGTGGCGCCAGGTTTTATCCCTACTGGTTGTACTGGCTTTGGGGAACTTATTCTCCTTGGATGGATACCTTGCTCAGCCTAGATGATATAGTAGGGAGAGCTGTGGACCTTTCCCAAAGCAGTGTGCCATACCCTCTCTGAGTGGATGGGCGTGGGGTGAAGGGGTAGGTAGAGGGACTGGGTGGAGGGGAGGGAGTGGGACTGGGATTGGTATGTAAAATGAAAAAAAGAGGATGCCTTTTTGTCTTACTGACTGTGTCCTTTGCTTTACAGAAGCTTCTCAGTTTCAGGAGGTCCCATTTATTTATTGTTGTTCGTATTGTC
>JAQHUG010000198.1:1032552-1056941 GCA_028555095.1 Dicrostonyx torquatus
TGGGGGAGCGGGAGGGCCGGGAACAAGGGGAGTAAATGTAAATTTTTCTTTTAACAATAAAAATTAAAAAAAAATAAAAAAAAATAAAATGAAAAAAAGATAGTTTGTTTTCTTTAAAAAAAAAAGAGAGAAAATGCTGCATTTAATTATCTTAGTGACAGAAATAGCAAAGAACACAGCTCAGATGCTCGTAGTTTTCAAGTGGCATGTATCTAAAGAAAAAAGGTTGAAAACTTTTTTTTTTTTAAATGGAGCTTACCACATTACCTTTTAGAATAATTGACGAGTTAGTGGCATGGAGTTTTTAACATTTTTTGATTGTGAGCCTATTCTTTAATAATTTTGGTTTGGTTTGGTTTTCCAAGACAGGGTTTCTCTGTGTAGCCCTGGCTGTCCTGTAACTAACTCTGTAGACCAGGCTAGCCTTGAACTCACAGAGATTCACCTGCCTCTGTCTCCCAAGTGCTGGGATTAAGTGTGCAGCAGCACCTCCAGTTCAGCATGGAGTTTCTAAATAAGAAAACATTATGTTACTCTATTAAGAAACATTGCAAGGGTCGTGGCTGATAGTCATGTGACATAAGAGAAAAGCACAGTGGATCTGTTTGATGATTTCATGTGACGCAGACGCATTTAGAAGTGGAGACTCACAGCTTAGGGAAACTATTTTATACATAATCCTGAAGAAACAATTTTTTAAAGAATCAAGACTTGCCTGAAGAAATCTGGTGTGCTACCTAGTGGTAGTGAGTGTGTGAGGGATAGCATTCAGTAGGCTGTGTCTCGCCAGGTTCCTAGTCCTCCAGGACGTCCTGTGGCCGATGCAAAGTATCTTCTACAGTTTTCTCCTACTCCCAAGGTACCATATCTTGGCGTACCGTGTTCTGAGCTTCAACACAATTACAACTTAAAAGTCTCTTAATTTTCCAGGATGCGTGAGGGCAGTAAACCCCCTTCAGACATACAAGTGATCGCTACCACAGAGTTTATTCTTTTAGAATATTGTGTTCAACTTGAAGTGTGAAAGTAATTGGATAAAAGGTTTCTCTCTCTCTCTCAATCTCTCTCTCTTTCTCTCTCTCTCCCCCTCCCTTCCTCCTTCTCTATGTTCTTACGATGTAAGGCGATATTTCATAACATTTTGTAACTTTGGTTTGTTTGTTGAGATGGACAGGGTCTTATTTATATTGCTTTGAACTCTGCAGTCTTCTAGTCTCAGCCTACCAAGTGCTGGGAATACAAGTGTGCAAGATCTTGTCTGGCCATTTTCACAACCTTTTAAAGTTATTTCTTGCAATTGCCATTATTTCTTCTTTCTGATTAGTTTGAAATGACTCTCTGGTTCTTTGCTCTAATTATTCTCCCTTAATTCTTCCTTCTGTTTCTTCACCAGATTGTTTTCTTTCAAAGGCAGAAATGCTAATGCTGGACAGCATGCACGCCTTTAATCCTAGCACTGTGAAGGCAGAGGCAGGCAGTGAGTTCAAGGCCAGCCAGGGCTGTTACAGAGAGGAACCCTGTGTCTATGATCTATTTTAATGAGTTTTTCCAAGGTCTATATCCTGGAAGTCAAATCAAACAACTTTTTAAGAAATAAATCAAGAATTGTCAAAACAACAACAAGGATTATCAAAATGATAATTATACGTTATATCAACCCCAGTTAAGTTGATTATCCCTTCATTTAATTGTTCCATTTTAAATCATGCATTACAATAATCATATAGAGACCTAACTTTTTCTCTATCGTAATTGTGCTTCCCATTTTTTTTAACGTGGGAAAAAAACTCTTCCTTTTAGGTAATTTCTACCTTAAAGAATTCCCAATTTTCTCATCAGATCTGCCACCTATGATGAAATATAAGGCTGATTGCTGCTGTATAGAACAGTAAAAGCCTGACTGGATTTCAAGGCAGCTACCTAGTTTGGCAGCATCCCAGGAAGAGGGTTCAGGGAAAGCCTACCAGTAGAGACAAAAGGAAAACCTACCTGGTAGTGCTGGTGACTCCAGCCGTCCATGCAGCGTTGGGCACCGCATGTAGCACAAATAAAAACCCAGAATCAGATGCTGGAATTGAAGCTAAGGATCAGAAAAACAAAGCAGCCAAGCCACTAGAGAGTTCTTACCTCTACCAAGGCTCAGACAGACAAAAAGGCAATCCCCTCTTCAGCATGACTGCAGACTGCAATGCTCTCGTCTCCTTTCTATCTACCTATATACCTCTCTCTGCCCAGCCATATCACTGCTGTCTCCACCTCCCTAGTGCTGGGACTAAAGCTGTGTGACTTTGTATTTCTATTTCTCTTTTTAGACAGACTAAATGTAGTGTAGCCCAGGGTGGCCTTGAGTCCTGGGGTTAAAGGTGTGTGCCACCATTCCCCAGCCTCTACACTCTGATCTTCAGGCAAGCTTTATTTATTTAAAAAACAAAAACACACCTGTGCCTTTCCTTTCAGACAACAGTACATATGATACAGGTGCACTTTGTTGGATATTTGTTAAGGTATTTCATTCCAGTTTGATTTAATTGTTGATATTTAAATTGTCTGACCATAGAGATGCTTTATTTATGATATATTTCAGCTTAAAGTTATGATATTATATGTAAATGTAAATACAGATTTGGTGTTTTGCAAAAAAAAAAAAGAAAGCAGAAATGCTGAGACTACAACTATCCTTAATTACTGTCCTCTTGAGCTAGAGATGGTGACTCATAACCTCTTGAGATGGGAGACTACAGGGTTCTGAAGTTCCAGGCCAGCTTGAGCTGCATGGCAGACCTTGTCTCAGATAAACAGACCAAAAGAACATCCTCTCATCCCCACTCTTTCATCAACAGAAAACCTTTTTCCTAAGCTCTGGGGTATTCTATTAGGAATAATTTCTATCTAGGCTCATTACATAGAAGCTAGAAAACCTGAAAGATATTTCTCTATTTTGATTTCAGAATTATCTCTAAAATGAAAGCAATAGGGAGTTTGTATTCCATAGATTTTGTAATAATTGCCAATTTGTAAAGTTTTAGTCTAATGCCTGGTACAGCAGAACCAGTCAGTAAACTTCAGATGATTGATTGCTATTCCTTACCCTAATTCCCCCAGTCCTCTAGCACTCTGCAGTTTCCTCTCACACTAAGTGCCTTCTGGTCAGCGGATCTGTCTGCTCAGGTCCTCTGCCTCTGTGAGCCTGAGCACATAAGCACCTTCTTGAAATTACTGGTCATATCTCTCTGCCATTGTCTCTCTGATAACCTTCCTTTGTTCTCTCCTTTTCTGTCTTTCCGTCATCTGTGCTCTTACTGGTCCATATTATCTTCTTTGGTAATTAGAACCATAACCTTCTTCTAACACATTTCTCATGACCTGAACATTTTTATAGAGATTTTGCGTAGTATGGCCACAACCTAATAGTAAGACCAGATATTTTTAAAATTGTTTGAATTTCATCTTTGAAATACTCTGCCTTTTACATATTAAACATTCTGTAGGCCCCATACTCAGAACTCCAATGTGGCTTCCCTTTCCATAGCTATGCAGGTGGTATTTGTTGTTGGTAAATTATTGCTATCCAGTTTACCTTTCTTGCACTTTTCTCCAATCGGTGAGGGAAGCTCACTGCCCGCATTCTGTCCTCGCTTCACTCGAATGCCGCTGTCCAGTGCATCCTGTCCACCTCTCAGGGCTGTTTCTTAACTCACTTTGCACCGAGGCAGGCCCATCTTCTGTTAGCTTCTCTTTGCTCACCTCTCCCTTTTTTACCACTTCCTTCAAATTTAACTCTATCTTTGCCTGTTTTACTTAATAGAAGGCATTAATGTAAGCTAAGAAGATTTTTATCATGAGAAATATAGATAAGCAGTATTTTAAAATGTAGCTTTCCTGAAATGAAGCTAATTAAAATAATTTTCTTATGTGGTCTTGGATTATTTTCTTATTGTTTGAAAATTCTAAATAAAAATTAGTGTTAAAACAGTCTAGGCACTATGTCACCTGCTTGTAATCTCCAGGCCAGCCTTTGCTGACGGAGGGAGCACTTTCTCAAGGGTATAAAATAAAATGAAAGAAATTCAGTTACAATGTTTTTTTAAGATAGTAAGTAAGCTGTGCTCTACATAAACATTATTTTTAAACCGCTGACAGGATGTCGCGGTTTATAAGAAGCTGGAAGGATCTGATCTGCCTCCATTTGTATTTCTCAGATTCACATTTACTTCTGGAGTGAGTGCACATATCGGATATAATATGAAATAAGCAGTGTTTCTTCTGTATAGTAACGGCGTATATGAAGCATGTAGCACTCACATGATAAATTTTTTTTCTTGTTAAATACAGCCATTTTCTGCCTGGGACTTTAAATTTGTACAGACATTGATATTTTCTGTAGATTCCCGTTATTCTCACCTAGACTAATTCTGTGGCTGTATCAGTTCTAATTTTCTCTTCTTTTTTTCTTTGCCCAGGGCTTTTTTCTTACAGTGTCCCCAGAGTCAGTATTGAAAGTGGCTCACTATGCTGCTGAGAACAACAGGGTCTTCACTCTGAATTTGTCTGCACCGTTTATTAGCCAGTTCTTCAAGGGATCCTTGATGGAAGTCATGCCTTATGTTGACATCCTCTTTGGAAATGAGACGGTGAGTTGCTTGAATGAATGAATGAATGAATGAATGAACAAACGAACGAACAAATGAACTAGAACCAGGTGTGGTAGTGCATGCCTTTCATCCCAAAATCCAGGAGGCAAAGGTAGGCACATCCTGTCTCTAAAACACAAGATGGAAAAGTAATCTTTTGTTTCTGGTCTGTGTGTGTGTTTAAGAATGTATAAGTAAAACCCTAAATTTGAGGTCAGTGTCCTTAACGATTGTACAAGAGTCACCTAATGTAGATTTCTCTTCTCTGTATTTTCTGTATTTCCTACAGAACACCTTCTTAGTAAAAAATAAATTTTTAAAAGATTAAATCATAGGGATTAAAAATTCACCCTTCCTACTCTAGATTCCTACACCTCTGCAAATGTATATGTGACCTGTAACTATGACCACAGCCAAAATTCTCTTTAAAAACCTTTTCTCACTTTTAAAATCTTCTGTCTGCGTACATTTAAAGTTAGTAAATTATGAGTAAATATTGATACTATAATTTATATCAAATTTATTACTGAGATTATTCTAGAAATATTTGTATTGTAGTTGAAAATGTTAAAATAGAATTTCACTGGAAGCATTGCAGCTTGTTCTTTTAACCAGTGATGTATTTTCTCCCATTAAAAGTCAAGAGAAACTAAAAATCCATAAAAGTAAAATGGAAAAGGCTTTGACTGAGCTTTCTTATGATGTTAGCAATATTGGTGAACTTCTACGAACATTGGAAGTTTTTGTATAAGATGTTGTGTTACATTGATCATCCTGCAAATTCATCCTGATTCTAATTCTCTGGTTCTAATAGTTGGTTATACTAATTGATTTTTATATGTCATTAAACAAAATGTGCAGTCTGTCTTAAAGAAAGAGACTGACCTGGAAGTAACTTGTGATTTCACCTGAGTGAAGACTGAAGGACTGATCTGTAGAAAGAATATCAAATGTGTGAGCATGTAAAGACCAGCACCATTGAAAGAAAGTGTTCCCTTCTTTACACATTAACTGTGTTAATTATGTTTCTCAGGCTGCAACCAAATACCAGACTGGAAACAACTTAAGGGAGGGAAGCTATATTTCAGCTGGGTAGTGGATCACGTCTATCACGGCAGGGAGGTATGGCATAGCTTATGGCAGTGGGAATGGTGAACAGGACTCCACACATCTCGAGATTAAGAAACAGAACAGGAGCTAGGTGGTGATGGCACACACCTTTATTCCCAGCACTCGGGAGGCAGAGGCAGGCGAATCTCTGAATTTGAAGCCAGCCTGGTCTACAGAACAAATTCCAGGACAGACTCCAAAGCTACAGAGAAACCTGTCCTGTTTTGAAAAACAAACAAACAAAAAGAAGGGGAAGAAGAAAAGGAAAGAAAAAGAACAAAGAAACAGAAAGTAGACCAAGTTACAGACCCAGTTCCTCCAGCTTGGTCTTTCCTCTTTTAGGCTCCACCAAAGGACCAAACAGCCAAACAAATGAGCCTGTGGGTGACAATTCATATCCAAATGAGAACATTAAGACAATGACAAGAAATAGGGGTGAAAGATTTGAAGACTTAGAGATAGCTACTGGAGTCTCATTTGAGTAAAACATGCATTTTTCTTACATGACTATAGTGTGTGTGCATGTGTGTTTGTTCGTGTGTTTATACAATAGATTTTATTTTTTTCATTCATATTTTATGTGTCTGAGTATTTTTGCCTCTGTGTATGACCATGCATCATGTGTGCCTGGTGCCTGTGAAGACAAGAATATGAAGTTGGATCCCCTGGGTTTGGAGTTATAGAAGGTTGTGAGCTGTCATGTGGTTGTTGGGAATTGAACTCAGGTCTTCTGGAAGAATGGCCAGTGCCATTAACCAATGAGCCAACTCTCCAACCCTCATGTTGTTTCCTGAAAGGTCAATGAAGTGAGTAGGAGATGTGTTGTTTTAGCCCTTTAAATAATATAGAGGAATATGTCACCAGGATAGCATTCTGAGAGTTACTGTGGGGAAATTGACATTCACCCTTTATAGTCTGGGGAAATTAGACTGGCAATACATAAGTGCTCTTTACTCCAGGAAGACAAGCTAGAAACATTGTTTAAAAGGTATGTATGATTCCAAAGAGTGAGGCTTAAGGAGTAGATTGAGAAAATTGAATGCTGTCAAATTTGAAAGTGGGGATTGATAGTCACAGAGACCTTAATTAGGAAGAGAATGAAGATGGAACCTTTCAGATTACAAAGACAACTCTTTAGTGGAAGCTTGAATTGTTAATTCCATGAAAGGAAATAAGTGTGTGTGGGGGGGTGACCCCATGGGTCCAGGTACTTGCCACCAAACTTGATGACCTCAGTGTGATGCCCAGAACTCACAAGGTAGAAGGAAGGAACTGACTACTTCCAAGAATTGTCCTCTGGTCTCCATGCGTGCAGCTTGGTATGCACATACCATAAATAAATAAGCAATCAAATGTATAAATGAAAGTTTAAAGGACAAAAGTTATGTATAAATGCATCAATCAATGATTGGTGCTAAAAAAGTTTGGCAGAAAAGAGACTTAGGGGAACAGAAAAAGAATAATCCCCAATATCTTTATAGAAAATGTCGGTGATACCAAAGTGATCTTCACTTTTTAGAAAACAAGTTTATAAAGTACAATACAATCAAACTTAAAATATTAATTGGAATTATCAAAAATTCAGTACTTTTGTGGCCAACAATGATAGAACACTCGTGTAACACATTACTAAAAATACAGATGCAGGAGGATAGCGTGTCTAAGGCTAGCTTGGACTACAAAGAGAGACCTTAACTAACAAAAAAAAATTGTTTTTTGCTTCATCGAAAAGCTGGAATGTGAAATGACACCCATATAATAGGAGACAATATTTATTAATCATTCTTAATAAGGGATTGCTATCTAAACATATAACTCAGTGACAACAAGAAAACCAACAAACAAAATAAAAAATTGTTAAAGAAACTGGGCATGATGACATGTCATCATGCTGGAGGTTGAAGAAGAGAACCAGAAGCTGAGGCCAGCCTGGGCTATGTCCAGGTAGACTGTCTTCAAACACACATACATACATATATGTGCACATGGGCACACACAGCAGTCAAAGGACTTAAATAAATAGTTCTCCAACAAGAACTGTACAAATGGTCAATAAACATATGAAAAGACAGTCAACATCTCTGATTAGATTAGAGAAACACAAATGGACCTAAAATTAGACACTGATTCATACCCATTAAAGTGAGAAAGAAATTGAGACCCTTGTGGCTTGCTAGTCTGAATGTAATATAATATTAGTTGCTATGGAAAATAGTTTTAGATTGCCAAAAAATTGAATATAAAATTATTATCATACACCCACAATTCTACTTCTTAGTCTGTCCCAAAAGCTAAAAACAGACACTCAGGTGCTTACACCCCAGTGTTTGCTGCATCATCATTCACAGTAGCCAGAGGGAAAGGCAAAACCAATGTTGTTTAACTCATATCTTTACTCGCTTTAATGAGTGAGTGGTTTTTGCCTTGCATTTACATCTGTTCCTCTGCACAGGTCTGAAGAGGGTGTCTGATGCCCTAGAACAGGAATCACAGACAGCTGTGAGCCACTGTATGGGTGCTGGGAATTGAACTGAGATCCTCTGTAAGAGCAACCAGCGCTCTTAACCACTGAGTCATCTTTCCAGCCCTGGCAAAGCAAATTTTAATGAATATAATTGAAATATACATAGAATGAAATATTATTCAACCTCAAAGAAAATAAACTTTCATATGTATGCTTTATGAACAAATCTTGAAAGCATTCTATAAAGCCAGACACACCAAACAACTATTGGATTCTTTTCTATAAGAATTCCACTTCGCCGGGCGGTGGTGGCGCACGCCTTTAATCCCAGCACTCGGGAGGCAGAGGCAGGTGGATCTCTGTGAGTTCGAGACCAGCCTGGTCTACAAGATCTAGTTCCAGTGCAGGCTCCAAAGCCACAGAGAAACCCTGTCTTGAAAAAAAAAAACAAACAAAGAAAAAAAGAATTCCACTTCATAGGCTTGGGGGATACAGCTTAAGGTAGAATACCTGATTATTATGGATAGCGCCTTGCATTCAAACCCAACACCATAGGCTTTGTCAGGGGATAAGTCAATTCTCAAACAATAGAACAGTGGTTTCCAGTGGCCATGGGTGTGCATGAGGGTTACACATAGCTGTAAATATACTTAATAATACTAAATAGAGCACTTAAAATGTTAAGTTTTATCTTACACATAGTTGACCAGTTTTTAAACGTTGATTCTATAAGCTAGTAGTATTGGATTATTACTTAGGATAGATTATTAAATAATGTTTCTATACCTAGAAGACTAGATTGTAAACTGGCTGCTTGTCATATTGCATAACTTTTTCTTTTCTTTTTTTATGAATCCTGTTCATTTTTCATTCATTCTTTTAAGTGTTTATGTACTGAGGCCTATTATGGTAAACCATTTCATGATGTGGGTTATCGAATAAAGATGGCTACAGGATGTGCAGTATTTTATTGAAGCAGATTTTAAAGGTCTTCTGATAAATACAGACACAGCATTTGATTACAAAGAGAAAGTAGGTTAATGTTTTGTTTTGAACATATGATCCATTGTTCTACTTGAATACTTTAATAATAAATAAGTTGCCTTCCACTCTTAAAGAAAACAAGCATTTTTGTTTTAAATATACACTTCAATAAAAAATATATTTCACAAGAAATATATATATGTATGTATATATTTACATGATTTTTTTCCTTTTTTCCCTCCCTTACCCTAACCCCTGAAAATATCTGCTTAATATTCGATTTCTAAAATGTTGATACTTAGCTAACATTGAACTTATTTAGCTTCTATTTTCTACTTGGTTGAAAGTAGAAACCTTTTCTGGAAAGGTTTGAAAACTAGCATGAATGATTTTTCCAGAAGTCTCAGTTAAAGATAAAAAGCTTTGGGAAGCTGGACCTAGCAGTGCCTAACTACGAACTGAAGCTTGTGAGGTGGAGCAGGAGGACTGCAACACCAGACGAGCCTGCACCGTGCAGCAAAACCAGGTGCTGGAGAGTTGGCTCAGCAGTGGAGAGCACTGACTGCTTTTCCGGAGAACCTGGATTTAATTTCTTGAACCCACATGGTTGCTCACAACTGTCTATAATTCTTGTTCCAGAGGATCATATACCCTTTTAGACATGTATGTAGGCAAAACAGCCATACACATAAAATAAATAAGTAAAAACTTAAAAACTAACTCATCCACCAACATTATCCCTTCACAGACAGTAATCAGTGAAAGACATAAGTGCAGCCGTTGCCCCATTTACTGCTTACAGCCTTCTCACTATTCCCTACACTGCCTCCACCCTTTAATACAGTAGTGACTTCCAACCATAAAATAATCTCATTGCTACTTCATGTGGTGACTCCCAACCATAAAATTATTCTGTTGCTACTTCATAACTAATTTTGCTTTTGTTAAGAATTACAATGTAAATATTTTTGGCGATGGAGGTTTGGCAGGGGTTGCAATGCACAGGTTGAGAACCACTGATGTAGATAAAGTGAGTTACTAAATGATGAGATATACTTTCTTATTATATTACAGTAAGATATTCTTAGCAGGGCCTCAGAATGCATCTCAGTTGGTAGAGTGCTTGCCTGGCCACAGAAACCTCACAGGCCTGTACTCCAGCTACTTGGGAGATCGAGGTCAGCCTGGGCTACATGACTGCCCTCTGAAAAGACAGACACAGGAAAGAATGCAGGAAGGAACAAAGCTAATAGTTCAGCTGTCTTCAAGTATGCAGTTCACTGGTATTTATGTGTCCTGCAGTGCTGCACAACCCTTCACACAGTCCATCTGTATGACTTCTCCTTCACCCCAAGCTGAAGCTCTTTGCTGTTAAGTAATGCTGTGGGACAATGGTCTGTACCCTGTCACTTGTATTTTAAATAAATGCTCATTGCCCAGTAGCCAGTCAGGAAGTAGAGGCGGGGCAATGAGAACAGGAGAATTCTGGGAAGAGAAAGAGTTAGTCTGCAGTCGTGGCCCAGCCACAGAGGAAGCAAGATAGCAAGATGTGACCGCCTTGCTGAAAAAAGTACCATGCCACGTGGCTAACACAGAAAAGAATTATGTGCTAATATATGTTATAAGAGTTAATAAGAAGCCTGAGCTAATAGGCCAATCAGTTTATAATTAATGTAGACCTCTGTGTAATTCTTTGGGATTGAACAACTGCAGGACCAGATGGGACAGAAATCTCAGTCAACGAAGTAATAACTCCGCCCATTTTCTGTTTTCCCAGCCCATGGTAGTCACTTTTTTACCTGTCAGTTTGCACATGCCAAGTACCTCATACAAGTAGCTTCATTTAATAATTATCTGACATCTCCATCTTACTTCCCATAATGTTTTCCAAGTTTGTCTGTGTTATAGCATGTCTTAGAAGGTCATTGTTTTCTAAAGTTGAATAATCTTTCTATTTCTCTGTGTCTTCCCTAAGACACTTCCCACTAGGTTTTTACAAGGGATCAAACAGTGTCTTACGTGTCCTAGGCCAATAGTCCACACTTGTCTGTCCTGAACCCTTTTCGCTGAGATTCAGAAATGCACAGAGACATGTTTCTCCTTTCTCAATTAAAAATATTTAGTAAGTACAAGAGCTAGTTCCAGGACTGGCTCCAAAGCTGCAGAGAAACCCTGTCTCGAAAAAAAAATATATTTAGTAAGCCATTGTGATGTCTCATGAGACTGAGACTGAAGGATTGCCATTAGTTCAAGGCCATCTTAGGCTGTAGGCCCAAACCCTGCCTTAAAAAATAAGCAAAAAATGTAGAAATTAATAAATAATTAAATAAACAAAGTCTCTGGCAACTCTGTTACATTTCATTTTCTACTTTTAAATTAAATGCTTGGATTCATAAGTTATAGTGACTGAAGTAGTTTGAAATTTCAATAATACATAAATTTTTTAAATTTACTTTTATATCGTCAACATTTAAGCAGTTCCCTTCAGCACTATCATTTTTTTACTAAATTCACATGCAGTCAGCCCGGCGGTGGTGGCGCACGCCTTTAATCCCAGCAATCGGGAGGCAGAGGCAGGCGGATCTTTGTGAGTTCGAGGCCAGCCTGGTCTACAGAGCTAGTTCCAGGACAGGCTCCAAAGCTACAGAGAAACCCTGTCTCGAAAAACCAAAAGAAAAAAAAATTCACATGCAGTTCAACTTAATAAAAGAGGGCATGCTACACGTAGATAATTATAAATTATTTCTATTGATGCCAGCTCATGGTAACTGCCTTGTAGTCATTGTCTACTTGTACATGATTAAAGAACTTGATTGTTCTTGTTTTTCATTATTATTAAATTAATAAGTTTTTGAATAGAGTCATTTTGAAAATGGTTCTTAAGAGTAATACCTTTCAAGGTTCCCTAATCACTAGATAATTAACCTGCCAGGATTAAGTACACTCAACTTTGCCTCAGGATGCTTAGCTCTCAAATAAGGTCAATTATCTCCTGATAATGACTACTCTGTCAAGTAGTACTCCATTCCACAGTAAAGCATCACATCACCCATACAGTGTGCCATAAGATAGTTGAGATAGAAAATACAGCTTGAAATTGGGCAGAAGAGCTCCATCGCAATTGTTTCATATGTATTAAGAATAATACATTGCTTATTAACTTAACCCTTTTTGACTCTTGACAGATGATTTCATTTTATAAAGATATTCCATCAATCCTTCCCTGGTAATTTTCCTGCATTACCATTTCTTTACAGAGAATCTATGTTAAACCTTTTAACTTCATAAAGTACAGAGCAGGAAAGCCAATATTACTTCTTTCCTATGTGGTCATTTGACTTTTGTTGTTAAGACAGGTTTTCACTCCATATCCTAGCTGACCTTGAACTGGAGCTACTCCAGACCCAGCATCCAGGTGCTAGTATTACAGGTGCACACCACCCTGCCAAACTGCTCTCGCGCTCTCATCTATCTATCTATCTATCTATCTATCTATCTATCTATCTATCTATCTATCTATCTATCTATCTATCTATCTCCTCCCCTGAGTGGTTTAGCAATAAATGAATTACAAAACAGGGAAGAAAATTCCTCAGTTTGTTGGTGTGGTTGTTCAGTTACTGAAAAGTTGCTAGTCATATTTGGATAGTAATGAGGCTGAAATGAACAAGACAAGTGTTATTTGATACATCAGAACATTTTGAAAAAAGTAAAATTGTCTTTAGGTGTTTCAGCCATATCTTCTAAACCTAATGATAGCTTTAAGAAAGAGCATCACACCGCTGAGGTAGCAGCCCTGAGAAAGCAACCTCCATCAACACAGGCCCGAGTCAACAAACTTAGCTAGAGCAGGTACAAGGGAATGACCCCTGAGGGAGGAGGCCCAAGCCAGAGACCTCTGAAGCCCTGGGTGGTGTGAATCAGTGACCTCTCAGGTAGCAGCCCTGAGCCAGTGACTTCCACCAAAGCAGGCCTGAGACAGCAACCTCTGCTAGAGCAGACACATGACAGCAACCTCAGTGAGAGCAGGCCCGGACAACCCCCACAACAACAACAGACCCCCTTCCCACCCCAGGGAGACCCCAGGGAGTGCTGAGCATCCTCCAGGAACACTTGAGTGACCTCCAGAGTAACTAGAACCATGGTCCTGATTGCACCACGAGGAACAACCATCTGAGCCTTGGATCCACTGACCTCTAGAAGATTGATCACCAAAGACACAGACAGCCCCAACTACACCAATCAGAAGAAAAGATGGGTAGACACGGTAAGAACACACTCAACACCACAAAGAGCAACAAGACACTAATAAAAACTAGTGGACCTACAACATCAAGACTTGAACAACCAAATATAGATGAAGTAGAAGAAAATGACCTAAAAAATGACTTCAAGAGAATGTTTGAGGCCCTTAAAGAGGAAATGAAAACTTCCCTCAAAGAAATGGAGGAAAAGACAAACAAAAAATTTAAAGAAATCAACAAATCTCTTAAAGAAAACCAAGAAAAATCAAACAGGTAAAAAGAAACATTTAAAGTTAAACCAAATAGAGACAATAAAATATAAACCAGAGCAAGTATAGAAACGGAAATTGTGGATAAAAGATCAGGAACCACAACTGCAAACATAAAGAGGAGAATACAAGAGATGGAAGAGAGAATCTCAAGTGCTGAAGATACAATAGAGGAAATAGACTCATTGGTCAAAGAAAGCATTAAGATTAACAAAAGCTTAACATAAATATACAGGAAATATGGGACACCATGAAAAGACTAAATCTAAGAATAATAGGTATAGAAGAAGGAGAAGTCCAATTCAAAAGCACAGAAAAGAATACCAATACTCCTCAAATTGGTACACACATTACAAACATAAGGAACATTGCCAAATTCTTTTTATGAGGCTACAATTATCCTGATACCCAAACCACAGAAAGACAATACTAAGAAAGAGAATTACAGACCAATCTCACTCATGAACATTGATGCAAAAATACTAAATAAAATACTGGCAAATCGAGTCCAAGAACACATCAGAACCATCATCCACCATGATCAAGTTGGCTTCATCCCACAGATGCAGGGATGGTTCAACATATGAAAATCTGTCAACCACCATATAAACAAACTGGACATGATCATCTCATTAGATGCTGAAAAATCTTTCAACAAAATACAACATCCCTTCATGATAAAGGTCTTGGAGAGAGCAGGGATACAAGGAACACACCTAAACATAATAAAGGCAATATACAGCAAGCCAACATCAAACTAAATGGAGAGAAACAGGAACAAGACAAGGTTGTCCACTCTCTCCATATCTATCATAGTGCTTGAGGTCTCAGCTAGAGCAATAAGACAAAAAAAAATAGATCAAGGGGTTACAAATTGGGAAAAAAAGTTAAACTGTCACTATTTACTAATGGTATGTTAATGTACATTAGCGACCCCAAAAATTCTACCAAGAAACTTCTACAACTTTAAACACCTTCAGTAATGTAGCAGGGTACAAGATTAACTCAAAAAAATCAGTAGTCCTCCTGTACACAGATGATAAATGGGCTGAGAAAGAAATCAGAAAAACATCACCCTTCACAATAGCCACAAATAGCATAAAATATCTTGGAGTAACTCTAACCAAACAAGTGGAAGACTTGTATGATAAGAACTTTAAATCTTAGAAGAAAGAAATTGAAGAAGACACAAGACACCAGAATGGTGAAAGACCTCCCATGCTCTTGAGTAGGCAGAATTAACATAGTAAAAATGGCAATCTTACTAAAAGCAATCTATAGATTCAATGCAGTGCCCAGCAAAATTCTTCACAGACCTCAAAAGAATGGTACTCAACTTCATATGGAAAAGCAAAAAACCCAGGATAGCTAAAACAATCCTGAACAATAAAAGCATTTCTGGAGGCATCACAATCCCTGACTTCAAACTCTACTACAAAGCTACAGTACTGAAAACAGCCTGGTATTGGCCTTAAAACAGACAGGAGGACCAATGAAACCAAAGAGAAGACCCGGATATTAATCCACACACCTTCAAACACCTGATCTTTGACAAAGAAGCAAAAAATATCAAATGGAAAAAAAGAAAGCATATTTAACAAGTGGTGCTGGCCTAACTGGATATCAACATGTAGAAGAATGAAAATAGACCCATATCTATCTATCACCATGTACAAAACTCAAGTCCAGATGGATCAAAGATCTCAACATAAAAGCCAGCCACACTGAACCTTATAGAAGAGAAAGTGGGAAGTACACTTGAACGCATTGGCACAGGAGACCACTTCCTAAATAGAATCCCAGCAGCACAGACACCGAGAGAAACAACTAATAAATGGGACCTCCTGAAACTGAAAAGCTTCTGTAAAAAAAGGCCACAGTCAACAAGACAAAATGGCAGCCTACAGAATGGGGAAAA
Source organism: Dicrostonyx torquatus (assembly GCA_028555095.1). Lineage (NCBI taxonomy): Eukaryota > Metazoa > Chordata > Mammalia > Rodentia > Cricetidae > Dicrostonyx > Dicrostonyx torquatus. Next base: position 1,048,173 of record JAQHUG010000198.1, read on the forward strand.
GATCTTCAACAACTGTTGTCTAAGGTTTTCCGTCCTGTCCGGTTCCCACAGTCGTTAACTCCCCCCAATAAAAGTCACACTGAGGTCTACATTAACTATAAACTGATTGACCCATTAGCTCAGGCTTCTTATTACCTCTTATAACTTTATTAGCCCATTATTCTTGTCTATGTTAGCCACATGGCTCGGTACCTTTTTCAACAAGGCAGTCACATCTTCCTTTTCCTGTGGCAGGGTCACAACTGCAGAGGAATGGGCTTCCTTTTTGCCAAAATTCTCTTGTTCTCATTAACCCACCTCTACTTCCTGTCTGATTGTCCTGCCTATACATCCTGCCTGGCTAATGGTCAATCAGCATTTATTTATAATATAATTGACAGAAAACAGACATCTCTCCCACACCAATCAACTCCACATCAGACAGAGGGCTGATCTCCGAAATATACAAAGAACTCAAGAAATTGGACACCAAAAGATCACATAATCCAATAAAAAAAATGGAGTACAGACCTAAACAGAGAACTCTCAACAGAGGAATCTAAAATGGCTGAAAGACACTTAAAGAAATGTTCAACATACTTAGTCCTCAGAGAAATGCAAATAAAAATAACTCTGAGATTCCATCTTACACCTNCCATCTTACACCTGTAAGAATGGCCAAGATCAAAAACACTGATGACAACTTATGCTGGAGAGGATGTGGGGTAAAGGGAACACTCCTGCATTGCTGGTGGGAATGCAAACTGCAGTACACAACCCCTTTGCATGTCAGTGTGGCGATTTCTCAGAAAATTAGGAAACAACCTTCCTCAAGACCCAATAATATCACTTTTGGGCATATAGCCAAAGGATGTTCAATTGCACGACAAGGACATGTGCTCAGCTATGTTCATAGCAACATTGTTTGTCATAGCCGGAACCTGGAAACAACCTAAATGCCCCTCGACCATTGGATAAGGAAAACATGACTCATTTACACAATTTAGTACTACACAGCAGAAAAAAAAAATGACATCTTGAAATTTTCAGGAAAATGGCTGGATCTAGAAAACATCATATTGAGTGAGGTAACCCAGACCCAGAAAGACAATTATCACATGTACTCACCCATAAGTGGCTTTTCGACATAAGGCAAAGAAAAACCAGCCTATAATTCTCCCTTTGCTTTGTTTGTTTGGTTTTCTTGTTGGTGTTGTTTACTTTAGCCTTGGAATGTATTGTCAAAATAATGTTTTGGTTACTTAAATTGTTTCTTTATTATTCCTAACTACATTAGATTTTAGTGTGTAAGCCTTGTCTATGGTTCTGAATATCATGAGTGCAAAGGTTTATTCTGAAGCCTCATACCCATCACCCCTCACCTACCTCCTTCCACATTCTCCCAGAGTTCACACCTGCGTTGTCTTGATTGATTGCCTCAGATTCACCATATAGCTGAAGAGAACCTTGAACTCCTGACTCTTCTGTATCTACCCACCAGTTTGGTCGTGCTGGACACTGATCCTAGGGCTTCATGCTACTGGAAAAGAATTCTATCTACTGAACTACATTTCCAACTCTAAACTTGTTTCTTGATCTCAGTAATTTCTAGCTCATATTCATGTTTTTCTTTAAACACATTTCTTTGTTTCATAAAAGACTACACACTATACATTCTCTTTATACTTAGTTTTTTTTTCCAAGAATGCCCTGAAGATCCTTCCATTAAGTCTCTTTCTTTTTTTAGAAAAGTCTAATGGCTCTCCATTGTGTGAACACACTGTAGTTGATCCAGTTGCTTTCTTATACGTGAGCATTTAAGGTAGTCCCAGAATTTCACAGAAAAAAAAAAAAAAGTCTTTCACTAAATAACTGTGTGTCTGTATTAATAGAAGTACTATAAATGGATTTCTTCAGGAAATTTCCTAGAAATAATAACGATGAATCAAAGAACAGCACATGTATTGCTTTGTTGACAGTACCAGATTCCTCTCCAAAGGAACTGTATGTATTTTCACTCTTGAGCTGCAATGCAAATAGAATGCCTGTTTCTGGTTTCCTTTGGTTTTGGTTTTGCAATGCTGAAGATCAGAGTCAGGGCCTGGAGCATCCTAGGCAGGAGTTCAGTCAAAGCTGCGTTTCTTGCTCCTCTTGTGAGGTCATTGAATGTTTTATTGTCAATCGCTTATAAAGCATAGCCATCAGATATAATTTATTAAAATGGTAAAAATGTCACTTTATTTCCAAAATATTAGTTGCTGTTATGAAAATTAAACTGAATTAAGACTAATTTTCTGCCCTTTCTAACCAATTCATTTCTATAATATAATAAAAATAATGCAAGAGATTGAAAAATGGTCATTTCTTTAGGGCATAAAGTTTAAGGACTCATTCATCTCTTCAGTGTTTATTTTATTAAAACATTGCATGAATATTAAAAAGAATCACTATCCCGTTTTCTGGCCCTCCATCTCATATGCCAATCTCCCGTCCTTGTCCTAACCCTCTCAGCTCTGTTTGGCAAAGTGTGATTCTGTTCTCTGTGCGTTATGCTGCTATGCTGTTTTACACCTACTTTAATTTAATTCCTTGGTCATGTTTTCTGTGACACTGGAATGTGTTCGTCCATAGCACTGACTTTCATGCTTCACTGTCTGATTACTAAGCATTTAAAAGATTTAAAAGATGCATGAATTTTCTCTTCCTTTTTAGGAAGATTTTTAAACTTTCTCAAATTTTAAAAATACTTGTTTTTAATGTATCTAAGATGTTAAGATTATTTGTTATGCAACTGGAATTTTTGGTTTTGTGTTTGCTCTTAATTTTTAAAAAATTGTGTGTGTGTGAGAGAGAGAGAGACAGAGAGAGAGAGAGACAGACAGACAGACAGACAGACAGACAGACAGACAGACAGACAGACATACCAAGGTATGCATGTGTATGCATGTGAAGGTTAAAGAACAACTTTGGGAATTGGTTCCTTTCTTTCCCTGTTGGATGGAATTCTGCTTTTCTAAACTGCTTTAGACTGTAACGAAACCCCTAAAATAATTTAGATAGTAAAATACCAATTCTTTTTGACAGCCTTATATATTCTATGTAACAAAATTAAGTTTAATCTCTAAGCTTTGTATGTTTATTCACTATAAATTCATGCCTTCATTTTCCTTTCATGAAATAGGTATATATCAGATAGGCCTTTGCATGGATTCTAAAATTTGATGATGCCCTAAAGTTACTTCAGAAAAGTGAGATGGTCTCTAATGAGAAAAAGTGGGAAAATGTTCATCTCTGTCATTTTTGAAGATTAAGAAGTAGACACAATACTTTCCTAATCCTCTACATTGTATTGTCAGGTATTAATATGTACAAAGTATATTTATGTGTGTGTGTGCTTTTGGTGTGTGTGTGTTTTACCAAGAGCCTTCCTTGCACATGCTAGGCAAGTGCTCTCTACTAAGACACATCCTCACTCCCTTGAGTTTTCTTGATCATTACTTATTACAGTTTTCCTGAATTCAGGTCTGACAATAACTAACTATATGTCATATAAAACTCTACAGATAAGGTGGTTTGAGTAAGAATGGCCCTCATAGGCTCATGTATGGTATAGGAGGTGCTTCTGCATTTGTATTGCTTTCATTGGTTGAGTAAAGAAAGCTGCCTTGGACTTTTGATAGGGCAATAATCAGTTAGGTGGAGTAGACAGGATGGAATGCTGGGAAAAAGGGAAGTGTGGCAGATGCCATGCTTCTCCGCCCCAAGATGGATGCCGGTTAGACTCCTGCCTGTAAGCCACATTCTCGTGCTGAATACAGATTAATAGAAATAGGTTAGTTTAAGATGTGAGAGTTGGCCAAGAAGAGGCTAGATATAGTGGGCCAGGCAGTGTATTAAATGAATACAGTTTATGTGTAATTATTTTGAGTATAAGATAGCCCGGCGGCTGGGAGTTGGGCGGGCCGGAACAAGGGGCCCGCGCTCATTTACTACACATGTATTTGAATACTTGGTCCCAAGTGTGTGGAATTGTTTGGGAAGGATTAGGTTCTGTGGCCTTGCTAAAGGAAGTGTGTCACTAGGGGCAGAGTGATGTTTCAAAAAGCACACATCATTCCCAGTGCGCTCTCTCTCCCTCCCTCCCTCCCTGTGTGTGTGTGTGTGTGTGTGTGTGTGTGTGTGTGTGTGTCTGGTGCTTGTGGATCTGAATGTAATTCTCATCCACCTCTCCAGAGCCGTAACCTCTTGCCACCCTGCTCCCTCACAGTGATGGTCATAGACTCAAACTTCTGGGACTGTGAGGTGTCAAATTAAATGTTTTTCTTATAAGGTGCCGTAGTCATGGTGTTTTATCATGACCATAACAATAGACAACATGTTTAAAGCTCTAACCTCCATACTACTGCCCCTACTGAAGATTCCAGCTTTACTTTAGAGGTCCTCAGTGAACTACATTTCTGACTAAATCGGCAACAAATTTAAAGATTCCTGAGATCCCTGTCACCTTCAGGAATTTGCTAGGATATCTCAAAGAGGCAGGAAAGCAGTTTCCTACATAACAGTTTTATTATGGAAGACCCAATTCAGGAAGAACTAAGTGAAGAGATGAATAAGACATGTTTAAGAAGGGTCCCAACTTCTGTAAAGCAAAGGAACCGGTCAACAAGACACAACAACAGCCTACAGAATGGGAAAAGATCTTCACTAACCCCACATCAGACAGAGGGCTGATCTCCAAAATATACAAAGAACTCAAGAAATTGGACACCAAAAGATCACATAATCCAATAAGAAAATGGAGTACAGACCTAAACAGAGAACTCTCAACAGAGGAATCTAAAATGGCTGAAAGACACTTAAGGAAATGCTCAACATCCTTAGTCATCAGAGAAATGCAAATCAAAACAACTCTGAGATTCCATCTTACACCTGTAAGAATGGCCAAGATCAAAAACACTGATGACAACTTATGCTGGAGAGGGTGTGGGGAAAAGGGAACACTTCTGCATTGCTGGTGGGAATGCAAGCTGGTACAGCCCCTTTGGATGTCAGTATGGCGATTTCTCAGAAAATTAGGAAACAGCCTTCCTCAAGACCCAATAATACCACTTTTAGGTATATATCCAAAGGATGCTCAATCGTGCCACAAGGACATGTGCTCACCTATGTTCATAGCAGCTTTGTTTGTCATAGCCAGAACCTGAAAACAACCTAAATGTCCCTCAACCGAAGAATGGATAAAGAAATTGTGGTACATTTACACAATGGAGTACTACACAGCTTAAAAAAAAATAATGACAGCTTGAATTTTGCAGGAAAATAGATGGAACTAGAAAACATTATTTTGAGTGAGGTAACCCAGACACAGAAAGACAATTGTCACATGTACTCACTCATAGGTGGTTTTTAAACATAAAACAAAGGAAGCCAGCCTACTACAAACCATAATCACAGAGAACTTAGACAACAATGAAGACGCTAAGAGAGACTTACATAGACCTAATATACATGGGAAAGTATAAAAAGACAAGATCTCCTGAGTAAAATGGGAGCATAGGGGCATTGGAGGAGGGTTGAAGGGGGAGGGGAGAGACAGGGAGGGGAGCAGAAAAAAATGTAGACTTCAATAAATATCAATAAAGAAAAAAATGTTTAAAAAAAAGGGTCCTCTCCACCACTGAGCTACATCCAGATCTCTCTATTTGCTTTTTTAGTTAGGCTCTCACTAGATTGGCTATATTGACCATGAACTCACACTATAGAAGGCAGGCCTTGAAATCCTCCTGCCTCAGTCCCCCAAAAGACTCTTGGTTTGTGCCAGTCACCTAAGCTGATGTCATTGCTATTCTGATTTTTGTTCTGTTTATTTGACATTCTAAAGCTCATGTGCTTTCCTTGGAAAAGATTGTGAGAGTAGGATTTCTTGAGTTCTCCCATGTTGGTTACAATTTGTAACCTTAGTGCTTGAAACTCACTTTTGCTAAATATGGAATCCTTGCCTCTTGTTTTCTTTCTTCAACTGTTTTAAAACTATTGCTTCATTTTTTTTGCTGTCAAAGTTTAATCAGCATCTTATTCTCTTCTTCACTATTCATTTGTATAGATCAGGCATGTCTTTGTTTTGTTTTTTGAATTTTAAGATTTATTTTTAATTATATTCTTGTGTGCAAGTCTGTGAGTGGTATGCACTTGTTTCTTGAGATGGGACCTAATACTTGAGCCCAGGTTTTCATGGAATTCTGCACATCTACTTTACTAAGTACTTTTCTTTTGCTGTGATAAAACAACAGGACCAAGGCAACTATAGAAGGAGAAGTTTATTTAGGGCGTATAGTTCAAGAGTCATAACCCACGATGGCAGAGTACAAGAAGTAAACAACAGGCAGCTGAAACAGCTGCTGAGAGCATATTGTGAGTCTTTTGAAATCTCTAATCCCACCCCAGTGACACTCTTACTCCAAGAAGACCACACTTCTAAATCATTTCCAAACAAATACCCACCAAATGGCAACCAAGTATTCAAACATAGGAGCCTATAGGGTCCATTTTCATTCAAACACCTCATTGACCAACTTGGCCTCCAAACCACTAACCCCTCCTGCCTCCTGTTAAAATTACAAGTATGAGCCACTGGGTATCTGTGTGTGTGTGTGTGTGTGTACACTTGTGTGTTACATTTATTTACTTAATGTACGTTATTATTTGGCCACAGTCTAGTAAGTCCATAGTCTATACTATGCACAGGGTACTGAGATATACTTGAGAATGTTAGCTCTGCTGGGAACGTAGACAGCTTGCGCTCTTAAATGTTTGCTGCTCTTTCAGAGGTCTTGTGTTGGGCAGCTCACAACCTCCGGCAACTCCTACTTCAAGGTGGGATGCCCTCTAAAAGATAATCACTTCCTTATCACATTCCCTATTAAATATCAGTCTTCACTGTGATTTTTACCTCTGAATTCTAAATAACACAATATAGAACTAAAATCAGGCTTAGTGGGTCTAGAAAATGTTAATTTTAAGAACCTCATTTCATGGCTCCCTACACTAAATCTAGAAAGTCTGGTTTCTACCAAAAGTGTTTAGTCATCTCTTACCCTCTCTGGTTTTAGTAACTAGTGTACTCTACCTCTCCAGGGCAAATATGAGAAGCAGAAGACTTCCAGATTTAGCAGTTGTTCCTATATTCAGTAGTCAGTTGCCTCTTGCCTCATTTGTTCTACAGTACTGAGCATGAGCTCAGAGTCTCAGGCACAATGGATTCTCTTCTTGGTTTTAATTCTTTTTCCTTTGAAGGTTGTTTAACTTTTCATTCAGAAATATAACTTCCTTTAGGGACTTATTGGTTATTTTCAAGGCCATTACAACACTGCTAGTTTTATCTGAGTTGGATTTGATTTTTTTTTTAAGATAGGGTCTTACTGTGCAGCCCAGGCTAGTCTAGAACACATGATCCTCTCACTGAGGCCTCCTGAATACTACCAATGTTCCCTTCAATGTGTAATTCATTTTGAGATGCAACATGTGTTTTCAGTCATTCACCTTAATAAAAGTTAATATTAAATTTGAAGTTTTTTATTCATTTGTAGGTATTATTACTCACTTGTTAAAGGTAAGAGTATATTCATTTGGGGGTTTGATGCAAGGTTTGGTTTCTCTGTGTTGTTATGACTGTCCTGGAACTCACTCTATAGACCAGGCTGGCCTCAAACTCACAGAGATCCACCTGCCCCTGCCTTCCGAGTGCTGGGATTAAAGGTGTGCACCACCGCTGCCCAACTGAGTAGTCTTCACTTAGTAAATAAAACCAATTTAGATTGATAATTTGTAGAGAAATAATTTCCTAAGTGAGGTAAAATAGGCTTTCTTTCTCTGAGTATGATAATAATACAAAAGTGACCTGCTATTTCATGCCACTTTCCAGGAAGGAAATGCTGTCAGGGGTGAATTGAATTTTTCTCCTTGGTAATCAGATGTCACATCTATTATACACAAATCAGTTTATCTCTCATTTTATGTGGGAGCTTAGAAATGGGTCACAAGGAATACTACAGAATAAATTAGAGGAACTTGTGCTCATTGTGAAGAACATTCAAGTGACCACAAATAGTAATTTTAAAAAAGATACGATTACTAAACATTATCCCAGCTGAGCAGCATTTAATCTTATTTTTAAACTAGAAAGTGGAAGAAATGAGGTTTGTAAGACTGGGTTGACTTTTAAAATGTGGTTTTGATGTATTATTTTCAGGTGGGTCATTGCCTGGTTAGAGGTGAGCCTTTATTAGAAGTGAGATTTGTAGGACTGCGTTGACTTTTAAAATGTGATTTTGTTGTGTTATTTACAGCTGGGATATTGCCTGGTTAGAGGCGAGCCTTTGTTAGAAGTAGTCTCATCTCTTTCTGTAGTTGCTCTCAAACTTGGATTAACTCAGTTTTGTTTTTTTTCTTTTTAAGTGTATATAGGTGTTTTGCTGTGTGCCTGTGTGTCATTTGTGCTGCTGGTGACCCTGGAGGTCAGAGGAGGGTGTCAAAACCCTTAGAAATAGAGTTACACTTGTTTGTGAGCCACCCTGTGGTCCTGGAAGTTTAACCCAGGTCCTTTGGAAGAACAGCCATTGGACTTCAACTCTGAGCTATCACTCAAGAATTTTTTTTTAATTTTTATTGTTAAAAGAAAAATTTACATTTACTCCCCTTGTTCCCGGCCCTCCCGCTCCCCCACTACCCCACTTCCCTCCCCCTGCTTCCTTATGATGGTGCAGGATACCCTGTCCTATGGAAAGCCCAAGG
>JAQHUG010000198.1:1057492-1070094 GCA_028555095.1 Dicrostonyx torquatus
ATACAGAATATAATCTCTATGTATCTAAAGAACCTGATTAGTCTAGCTATAAATATGACAAACATAGATAACTATTGATCTACAATTCTTAATATCTATATGACTTAAAGACTAAGTGATGGAATCTTTTTTGTAATGTTATACGATGGAAAAATACTGTATGATCTCTATATTCAGCCGTATGTGGTTGAGTAGTTTTTCAGTTCCGCACATTTCTCTCTTACTGATTGAAGCAATTTAGAGATGTTGCCACCAATTAATGCTTGTGATATTGCTTTGTTCTATCATGCCACAGTGGTCATTGTAGATCATAGCTGGGTTGGACTGTGGGTTGCTTCCCTTCTTAGAGCTTTCATAACACCTTCTGGTACCATGAAAGCTAATCCTCAGGGAGGAGCCAATGTGTGTGAGTGAGTGAGTGTGTGTGTGTGTGTGTGTGTGTGTGTGTGTGTGTGTGTGTATGAAAGCTCATACAGCAGTAGCTTCCATTTGACTTGTTTTGAAAGCCTTTCTATTATTTATCACTCTCTATATTTCTACTCTGCCCTCCCTTCCCAACTTCAGTTTAACCCTTCCAATTCCATTATTCTACCTTTAACCATTTATACTACTGTATTTTGTCTCTCCACCCTTTAAAGTTCATCCTTCCCCACCCCCATGGACCTTGGCAAATTTTCTGGCCTTTGTGGATATTCTAAATGAAATACATGTACATATCTGAAGATTCAAAGCTAACTTCTACAATAGGGAAAACATGATATTTGTCCTTCAGTGTCTGGGTACATCACTCAGAATGGTTATCTCTAGCTCCATCTCTTTACCTGAGAATGACATAATTTTGTTTATTTTGTTTTTCTTAATTACTTAATAATATTCCATTGTGTAAATTACCACATTTTCATATCTACTCATTAGTTGGTGCATATCTAGACTGTTTTCATTTCCTGACTCTTGTGAAAAGATCAGCAATGAATGTGGATGAGCAGATATCTCTAGTAGGATATGGAGTCCTTTGGTATATATCCAAAAATGGTTTATCTCGATCATGTGATCGATCCATTTCTAACTCTTTAAGGAATTTCCACACTGGTTTCCAAGTGTCTGCACCATTTTGCACTCACACCATCAGTAAAATAACTGCCCCCCTTTTTCCCACAGTCACACAGCATTTTTCATGTTTTCTTTTGTTTGTTTTCTTTTAGCCATTCCAACCGGGGTAAGATGAAATCTCAAAGTAGTTTTAATTTGTATTTTCCTGATGGCTAAAGGTATTGAATTGTTAAAAGAATGTTTTTTAGTCATTCATATTTCATCTTTTGAGAATGATCTGGTTAGTTCCATACCCCATTATTTAATTGGGTTGATTTTTTCTGGGTGTTTAGTGTGGTTTTTGTTTTGTTTAGTTCTTGTTCTTGTATATTCTACACCTCTGACAGATGTATAAATAGCAAAGAGTTTGACCATCTGTAGGCTGCCTCCTTACTCAAATGATCCTTTGCCGTGCAGAAGCTTTGTCGTTTTGTAACATCCCATTCATTAATTTCTAGTCTTAATGCTGGTGCTGTCAGGGTCCTAGTCAAAAGTCCCCTCCTTTGCTAATGAGTTAGTTCAAACATATTCTCTACTTTCTCTTCTGTCAGATTCGTGGTGTCACATTTTATGTTGTCACATCAAAGTCTTTGATCTTTGAGTTGAGTCTTATGCAGAGTGGGAAATAAGAATGTGGTTCCAGTTTTCTACATGTTGCTCTGCAGTTTGACCAGCACCATTGGTTGAAGATACTGTCTTTTCTCCAGTGTGTATTGTTGGCATCCGTGTGGGTACAAGTTCATATGCATCAATCAATGAGTCTGTGTTTATGTTTGGCAGTGGTTTTAATTGTTTCATTCGATCTTTTCAGGTCTTATATTGCTAAATATTTCTGCTTTTCAGTTTTCCATATACAGCTGGGTAAGAAAATCTGTAAATAAGTCTTCATTGTAATTCTAATATTTGAATCCAACTACTAAGTATTTAAGTGCTTAAAACAGAGCAACAAAACAAAAATTCTACAGAAGAGGATAATTAATGTTAATCTCTATGATTCTAAATATAATTAAAATGGAAATTTAGAAAATTTAGAAAAGCGGGAAATTGCTGGATTACCAGATTTAGCAAACAGAAGTACAGGGGTCATTTTAAATTTGAATTCTAGATTTAAGACACAAAATATTTGAGATATACTTGTATAAAAACATTGTTTACTTAACATCTGAAATTCAGATTTAACTCCACATCTTATGTGATGAATTGTGTGCTGTAAATTTTATGGTCAAGGTGATGGGAAGAGTAAGAAGGCACCCTCCCCAGACAGAACAGCTGGAGAGTGCTGCTGATGCAAGAATGAGTGAAGTAGACGCTGCAGAGTAGACTATCTCGTCCTTCAGATGAAACAACACATACTATGGAAGCCTTTTAGCCCAAATCAATCTCAGGAATCCAGATTTGACCTCTGACCTCTATAGAGCTGAATACTTTGCATTGGTATAGATTTTGGTCTATTGATAAAGATTTAAGGTTTATTTTATTACATTGTGTATATGTATTTCTGCTTTTATTTAAGGTCTTTTGTTTGTGCAGCTCATTTAAAAATGTTATATATAATTAAAAATTACAGAGTAATAGTCATCTATAATAGTCAAAACTGTAGTCATGTTAGTTAGATTTTCTAGATGTACAGAAATATATTTCAGATGGATAGGTATTCTTCAATACTTTAAAGACATACAGAATATGGCATTTAAAAGATTTTAAGATCTTAGAGTTTTCTCTGCAGTGAGACATGTCTTCTTCTGGCAGCACCAATTACTTCAAAGAGATTTGATGATCATTGAAGAAACTTGTTATGAAATTTCCTTCACTGTGGCAAGGCTAGCCATTTGGGCAAGAAACTGCTCTTGCCTGGACTGCTTGTACATGCAAGACCCACAGGTGAACTTCCAAAAGATGGGATGATCCTTTAGGGTTCCTGCTTCACAGATGAAACTGGCAGACACTCTGCAGGACACAAAAGAAAGCAACTGATGAACTTTGCCTTTACAAGGCAGAGCAGATCTTCAAATTCCTGTTTCATGGTATAAGCCTGTAGGCGCTAGTTGAATGTCCCAACATTACAGAAGAATTTTGGGTAAATGAACAGCAAGATGTCTCTGTAATTTTTTGAACTTTGGAAGTTGCCCAAAATGCACTTCCTGTTTACTTAGGTAATATTTTATCCCCCTTGGATCTTTGAAGAGTTGAAGATAGTTACAGTTTTTACTTAGTTATGATAAAAGATAAATATAAAACTTAGACTCACAATGATAAGATAGTATTGTCTTTAATTTTTAAATGTAAATGGGCTAAATAGTACAACTATAATTCTTGCTTGATAACTGTTTTGTATATGTAATTTTCTATGTTAATAGTTAAAACCTTCCTTTTTATTTAAATAGAAAAAGGGGAGATAGTTTGGGATTTCCCTCTGTATGCTATGAATATGTTTTATTACCATTGGTTAATAAAGAAGCTACTTCGGCCTATGGAAGTGCAGAATAAAGCCAGGCAGGAAATCTGAACAGAGATATATAGAGAGTGTAGACAGACTCAAAGAGACACTTTGTAGCTGCCAAGAAAGAAGGACACTGGAACCTTACCAGTAGGCCACAGCCTCCTGTTGATACACAGATTAATAGAAATGAGTTAATTTAAGATGTAAGAGTTAGCTAGGAATATGCCTAAGCTATTGGCCAAGCAGTGTTGTAATTAACATAATTTCTGTGTGATTATTTGGGTCTGGGCAGCAAGGAAAACAAAGGAGCAGTTTCCAATTTCTATACCTCCACCTTAAGATCTCTTCCTCCCTTTCTGGCTTATGACCTGTACACACATACACACACAGACAGACATGAGTGTGTTTGAATCTAGACCACCCTGCTTCCACAGCACCTTCACCCTTTCTACCAACACAGTGTATTGGCTCCTTTCTCCCTCTGCTTACCAGCAGCGTTGTCTGTTGTCTTGATGGTGAATATTGTAACAGTGCTGAGATGGAATATTCCAAGGCAACTGCTTTGAGTTCTCACTTCCCTGATGAATTAGGATGTTAGATACTTTTTTCAAGTTTTTATTAGTTGTTTTATTTTTCACTGTTGTTTTGAGATGGTCTCATACAGATTGACTTCAAACTTACTATGTTGACTTTAAATCCTGATTTTTCTACATCACCTCTCAGGCACTGGGATTACAAGCATATACTACCACACCTCAGTTTATTAGCCTGTTTAGTGATCGAATGACTCAGAGGTTTGGATATTTTCTAGTATCTGGATATTCCCTGCTGTATAGTTGAAAAATTTGGGTTTTATTCCTATTCTGTAGGCTGTCTCCTCACTCTGTTAATTATTTATTTTGCATTTGAAAAGTTTGTATTGTGCACACTTGAGTGTGAGTGAGTGTGTGTGTGTATGTGTGTGCCTGTGCGTGTGCTATAGCATGTGTTTTAAGGTCAGAAGACAACTTGTGGGACTTTGTTCTTTCCATGTGGGTCCCAGGGTCTGAACTTGGGATCCAATGCCTTTACCCACTGAGCCCTCTCAGTGGTCTGGAAGCTTTTTTGATTCATGCAATCCCAGTTGTCAGTTCCTGAAATTATTTTCTATGCTATTGAAGTATTTTTCAGGAATTCCCTGTCTATACCTATATCTTCAAGTGTTTCATTTATGTTTTCCTCTACCAGTGTCAGAGTTTCAGGTCTTGTGTTATGATCTTTGATCCATTTTTAATACATTTCTCTGCTGGGAGAGTCCTTGAGCATCTTGAAGTTTATGATGCCTTGCTGCATTTCCAGATGTAAGGCAATTTTATGGCAAAGATAGACATATAGCGTTCTCACATTCAGGGAGCTCTGATAATCATTGCCATATATTAACCAAAATTAGAGCAATTGCTTTTGGCTCTCCCTTAATGTTAGTGTTCTGCTTTCCCAGGGAAAGTACAAAGAAACACTTAGCCCAGACAGGGCACTCTCAGCACACAAGTCCAGATTGGTGAGCCAGCGTGTGGATTGGTGACGGTGAGGAGCTCACTGTGGTCCCCATGCTAGTGACCTTCCACTTCTGCGTACTCCAGCACCTCAGTGTTAGCCTACAGAAGAGAGAGATGGCTCCTGGGCTTCTTGATGACCCTTCTCCCTTTCTGCTCTGAGGCGCAGTCACCTGGGACGGCCGGGGTTGGAGGGTCTTCTATGGGTGATCACAGCCCATTGCTGATTTAAGACAGCAATTGTCATGCTGTGCCCAGAGGACAGTTCTACTATAAATAAGCAGGCACCGCTTACCTGCGTTGTGTTCAGTAGTAGTCCTGGGGACTTGTCATCTGGAGACTGCACATCCATCGCAGTGAACTCACTTGTTTGAGAGGACACTTGTGTAAACAACCCTGCTAGCCATTCAGAGGTCCAGCAGTTTCCTTGACTCTTTCTGTATTTTGATGATTATGGTCCTGACCTATGTATTTACTGTACTATACTTTAATATGACTTTTGATTGCATATCTATTTATTAAGATTTATTACAAAACATTACTATGTTATGCAGAAGCAGTTTTATGTATTTTATATTTACCACATCTCTTCTTTTTTTCTTTTGTGGTGCTGGGGATTAAACCCAGGGCCTCATGCATGCTAGGCAAGCACTTTCCCTCTGAGCTACAGCCTCAGCTTCTTACTGTGTCTGTTGATTGCATCGAGTGATTGGCCTGTACCTTCAGGTTTGTGTAAGTACACTCTGCAATGTCCACACCATGCCATAGTCACCTAAGGACACATTTCTCAGACCATAGCCCCATCATCGAGCTATGCATGATGCAATACAAAAGTCACATCCTCGCCATCCCCACTGCTTCCCTCTAGTTGTGATATCATTGTCATTTGCCTGTCTTACTGTCATGGCCTCTTAATTGCTCACTTTTTCCTTGGTCTTGCAGTAGCTGGAAGATGTTGCAAGTTTTTAAAGTGGAACTGACAACATTAGAAATGTACTGTGACATCACTACATGGTACATAATAGACTAGAATAGAACAGAATTAATGAAGACTGGTTTGAGAGAGCAAGGAGTGAGACGGTCCAGCAATCAATCAAAAACTACAGGCCTACAAGTTGTGGTATTTCTATTAATTTACATCTTTTTAGTTTTTAAACATATATTTATTTCCATTTCCAGGCAACTCCACATCTTCCAGTCTTATGGACACACACCAAACACAGGCACACATATATTCATAATTTTAACACGCTTTAAAGAACTCCTAATATCACAACAACATAGGTTCAGCTCAGCAGTATTGAACTGGACAAGAGTCAGACATAAGCAAATGTTTATATTCTAATGTTTGTAAGTGTAAGAATTGATAGGTAAAAGGAAAATATGAGCCAAGTGGTAGTGGTCATGCCTTGGTGGCCAAGCCTTTAATCCCAGCACTCGGGAGGCTTAGGTGTGAGGACCTCTGAGTTCCAGGACAGCCAGGACTACACAGAGAAACCCTGCCTCTAAAATTCCAAAGTAAAAAAAAAAGAAAAGAAAAGAAAATATGAGAATATTTGGGAGGTATTAGATTTTTTAAAAAAAAAAAATGCTGTCAATTCTAAGCCATCTGAGCATCCCTAATTCTGTGTCTTCTTTTTTAGTTTGGTTTGGTTGGCTTGGGGATTGTTTGTGTCAGGTCTGAGTATATAGCACAGGCTAGCCTCCAACTCATGATCTCCCTTGCCTCAGCTTCCTGGGTGCTGTCTAGGCAGGCATGTACTGTCAAGGCCAATCTCACTATTTTTTTTTCTTTTTTTGAGACAAATTCTCAGCATGTGTCTGGTTGGTCTAGAACTCATAGACATCCCCCTACCTCTGGATTTACCAGTTTTATTTTCTTTTTTGGGGTTTTTTTTTTATTTTTTTAAAAGCTGTTCTTTTTTTCAGCAAGCCTGTATCAGAGAAGACAGTGGGTTGACATCCTAAAGACCTGTCTTCCTTCAACTCTAGGCAGAGAGCCTTGTATTCTTGCAGGGGCATCCAGGCTGGAGTTTAACTCAGAACAATGTGTGTACAAAATGAGACATGTACATTCTGATTCCTTTTTCCAGTATAGAGTACAAGTATGTATGGCTTTATCAGGAGGCAGATTCTCAGCGAGTTCACATCCTGAAGAATTCCTCTCCCAGTTTTATTTTCTTGCAAAACAAATTCTACCTCTGTTTCTAGAATAAAAACTTACTAGAATTGCATTTAATGCTATTAAATGTTTGCATATATTTGCCATAAAGCGAAAACCATTATCTATACAGATTGTCTAAGGAACCTCAGTGGGAAAATAGTGGATCTCTTGCTTTCTTGCATATGTTTTTTCTTGTCTTGTGTTTGTTATTTGAGAGTAGGTTTTCATGTATTTCAGGTTGGCCTCAAACTCACTATGTAGCCAAAAATGGCCTTGAACACAGTCAGTCCCAGTTTATGCAGTGTTGGAGATGGAACCCAGGGCTTCATGCATGCTAGGTAAACACTCTGCCAGCTGAGCTACCTCCCAGTCCTGCATATGCTTTTATATCAAAAACAAAGGCAGTCTCATGATAGCTGCTTGCACTGTGTTGTTTCTTGTTTCTTGTGGTAAAATGGGGTCTGTGATGTTCTGACCATGAAAGGGAAATTATGTATTAGTATTCTTTCTTCTTTTTTTCTCTCTTCCTTTTTCTTTTATTCTGAAATATTTACTATATTTCAAAGAATATGTGTAGCATATGTACATTACAAAGCACATATTTCTGCCTCTGTTATTTAAAACTCCTGCCAGCTCTCTGCTGAACTTTTGTGTTTTCATTTCCTTTCAGCGTGTGCACATGTGCACACACATATACTTCCTTAAGATATAGATACATATATATGCATGTGTGTGTTCATGTATATCCCTATACAACATATTACTAAATTGTGCTTCTTTTATTGTCTTTTTTAATATGGTAAGGTACACTATAGAGGCTCCTAAATCTTGCCTTTTTCATGGTTTTATTCTCATGATTAACTCATAATTGTTTATGTAACAAAAGTCCCTGTTACTATATGAAGTTTCATTTTTAACACCTTTGCGTATTTTTTTCTCTTGTCTTCTTTCTAGTCCCTTTCTTAACCCTACAGCAGGAGTTAAATTTGAAAAGAGATGAATGTGCTGGGTGTGCACCACCCAGCCCTTGGGAGGAGGGGGCAAGAGAATCTCTGAGTTGGAGGCCAATCTGGTCTACGTAATGAGACTTGGAGGGAATGGAGAGGCGTCTTTACATGAGATACTTAGAGAGTTAAAACAGCTCAGAAATATAGACACCATCAGAAATCACTTCTGTGTCTATAGGCAGAGTAAGCTATATGATTTGCATTTATATAGTAAGGGCATGAATGATAAAGTTATAACGACAGCTGCAGGGTAGAAAGTTGTAACTCACTAGAATGAAATGTATCTTGGAGACATTCTTGGTATCTGAAGATCAACAGGCTCCATATGGTGCCACCAAACCAATGAGTTTGAAGAAAATACTCCTGTTGCTTTGTAGTACGCAAATACAAATTTAATCTTTTCGCTTTACTTTCTCTATGAATAGCTGAATGTGTAAGGTGTGATGATTGTCAATATAGGCTCCATTGGTTGATGTTTACATACAAAATTTTCCTTTACATCCCAGTAAAATGATAGCATGTTTTCTAAACTAGAGACTTACTACAATGAAAGACTTTCTTGTCAATTAATAATATGTACTAATAATAATTTTGGATAGTGGACTCCCTCCCCCAGTAATCTATTCTAATACTAATGTTTATTTTACTAATGTGGCATTTGTTTCCTCTAATATAGTATAGAATATAATCTCATAAAAAAACATCAGAGTGCCAAACATGGTGACACATGCCTTTAGTCCCAGCACTGGGAAAGCAGAAGCAGGATCTATGTGAGTTCAAGGCCAGCAACCTAGTCTACAAAGAGAGTTTCAGCACAGTCAGGGCTACACAAAGAAACCTTGTCTCAAAACTTAAAAAAAAAATAAAAATAAACCAAACTTCACAGTATTTACAATACAAAATATATTTTTGTGTATATACTGATTTAACTTATTTGAAAGATAGCCACTGTGCAATTTATATGTGGCCACAAGTTTAAGATAGTATGAAAATTGGTATAAAATTTAAATTGGGAGGGGGGTTCTAGATGGGGTTTCTCTGTGTAGCTTTGGAGCCTGTAATGGAACTCAGTCTGTAGCCCAGGCTGGCCCCAAACTCTTAGAGATCACCTGCCTCTGCCTCCCAAGTGCTGGGATTAAAGGCATGTGCCACCACCAACTGGCCAAAATTTAAATTTTAAAAGATTTAATTCTTATTATTTGTTAACTACATGTATATGTGTCAGTAAGTACACATAAGTGTAGGTGTCCTTGGAGGACATGGGTATTGGGAACCAAACTCGGGTCTTTCTGATGAATGCTATGTTCTCTTAAATTATTTATCCACACAATACGGTGCACACATGTAATGCTAGCATTCATACTGTCAGGGATTATTTCAAAGTCAGTCTGAACTACAAAGGTGAGTTCCAGGCCAGCCTGGGCAATGAGGTAAGACGTAGCAAAAGTGAACAGATTCCTGATATTTGTTGTTGATAGCCGATGTAGGTAGCCATCCACAGGCCAGAACAATTGAGAAAGCAAAAGAAATTTGTCACGGTTTCTGTCATAAGCAACATTATACAGAAGATTTAAAGTTAAGTCAGCACTGGTAGAGATATGTCAGTAAGATGCTGAAAAACCAGAGCTTGATTGGAAAGGAATTCAGCACAATAAAGTCTTAGCAGGATCTTGTTTGACTTCTTGTTTGTTTGTTTTTTTGAATCTTCACACCAGACTACCTGACTATTTAAATAACTTTAATGTAGAGCCATAGATATTTCCTCCTGTAACATCTCACAGTTAGACAATGGTCTGCACAGTGTCTCAAACCCTCACAGAGGTCAGTTGCAATAGCAGTAGGGCAGTTTTTGTCTTTCTAAGGTGCCACCACTTAAGTAGTGGGATAAAAGACTAATCATTTGGTGTTTTTTTTTTTGAATGGGGAAAGCATTACAGGTAGTAGAGGCTTATTAACATCATTGAAAAAAAATAGAAGGTAGATCTTACTCTAGGAAGTCATGCTTCAATGAAATTTAAGTTACAGCAGCTCCAGGGCAGCAATTACTTACATATTGACAACTTATACATGTTTTACATGCCTGTTTGCTCTCCTGCTCTCTACTGAAATGTAGTTACCATAGCAATGAACACATCATGTGTTTCCCGTGCTAGTTCTAAAATAGAGAACAGCAATATGCCACATGAGCTCCACTTGCTTTCGACAAGGACTGCATATACAAACTTCCATTCTCTACCCTTCAGAAAGCTTATCATTGATCTGAAGGCTCTCTAAGGAAAATAGGGGACAGTTGGCAGGAACAGATCTCAAGCCTCTCTTGTATTAGATTATGTATAGCTCTTTGTCACTGAGCTAAAAAAATGACTCTAATAGAGCTGAGTGGCTCTTGTATATTAAGCTAAATATTTTCTGTGAAAAATCAGTGCTACTTCAAAGTTTTGGTGGGAGGAGCATATATAGTATTTATGGAAACATTTTTCTCAGTCTTAACTGTCTGATCTTTAGCCAATCTTAATTTTTTTTTTCCCTATTCGATCGAAAGAAGGAGATTTTTAAGTACAATACTATCTCTAAAGAGAAAGTGAACCTAAAACATCCAAGAGTTTGTTTTAGGATTTGGGCAGAGAAGAGTGCTAAGCACGGCTGAAAGCTTGCTGTTAGTGTTCTTGTAGGACCATTGTTTCTCTGCACAATTTAAGCATAGGTTACAGCTCTGTATCTATAGAAAGGGACTTCAGATTTCTATGATCAGTGCTGTCAGATCTCCACTTAGTCCCACTCTTGGATTCTGAGAGCATGTAGCCGGATAGGGAAATGTTACTGTGTGACTTTTCTGGCTTCGTATAAACCAGAATCGATTTGAACTTGAGTTGCTGGCCTCTATATCCCTATTGTTTCTATAACTAATTTAAAAAATTTAAATATTGTTTTTGGCAAGGACTAGGGTTGAGCCAGATTCTCGTGGTGTAACCCAGACAGGCTTTGAACCTCTGCTCAGCCTCCTGCCTCACCCTACTGAGTTTACAGGCACATCAACCCCCGCCCTCAAAAAAGCAGAGTTTTTTAAAATTTTTTTACTAAAACTACTGTACTTTATTCTTTCATTTTGTTATACTCTTGACTGAAACTTGAAATGGGAAACTTGGGGCCTCCCATTTAGATTAGTAAATTTATGAAGCTAAAAGGGGTTTTGTTTGTGTTTGTTTTTGGCTACTACTGACAAGACATAAATTGATTGTATGCTTGTGGTTATCCTTTGGTTCCAGTTGTAATTGAAAACCCATAGAGCTGTGTTACATAAAATATGTGGCTATGTCTATATCCACACTGCAACAAAACAGAACAAACTATTGACCTTATTGTAATAGCACTGTCCCCGAAAATTTTTTATGAGAGTTATATTATTAGTGAGGTGTGTTAGCAGGCACCTGTAATCTAAGTATATGAATCCACTACAATTTGTTCTCCTACTTAGGATTTCCGGGTGGTTCTCTTACTGTGAATAGCACTATAGTAAGTATGTCTGTGCTTTTATATAAATATTTCCATATGCTCTCAACCTCTAGACTTGAACTGCCTGTTCTTAGGAAACGAAAATTTTAACTTGCAGAGTTTTACAAAAGTGCCTCCCAGAAACATTTTAACAAAGCACTCCTGGGGCCATGGAGATGGCTCATTCAGAAAAAATGCTTGCCACAAAAGCATAAAGACCTATGTTTGGATCCCTAGCACCAATATAAAAAGCTAGGCTTAGTGACACTATAACTGTCATCCCAGTACTGGGGAAGAGCTCTAGGGCTAGCTGGCTTCCTAGCCAAGCTGGTGTGCTCTAAGTCCAGCAAAGAGATCCTTTCTCAAAAAGATAAGGTGGGGGCCAAAAAGGGGACTCAGCTGATAGATGCACTTTGCTCCAAATCACATGACCTAACTTTGATCCTTGAGGGACCCACATACTGGAAAGAAGAGTCAACTTATAGAAGTTGTTCTCTGACCTCTGCAGTTGTACCGTGGCTTCTACTGATATGCATTCACATACTCACACATAAATCAGTTAATATAATAAAGTCAAGAGCAATTGGGGAAGATCTCCCCAGACTGACCTTTGGCCTCTACAACCATTCCACACATGAACATATGCGCATGCATCACACACAGAATTGTGCTCCTAATTAAGCATCTGTTAAGGTTTTGCAAATTTTAAAATAACATTTTGTTTTTAAAATTTGAATTTCTAGATTTAATGTTGAATTTCTTCAAATTTATTTGGTTTTGTTTGGTTTTTTATTATTAAAAGAAAAATTTACATTTACTCCCCTTGTCCCAGGCCCTCCCGCTCCCCCAATACCCCACCACCCTCCCCCTGCTTCCTT
>JAQHUG010000198.1:1075159-1110666 GCA_028555095.1 Dicrostonyx torquatus
GGATCACAGAGGCAAAAGCGCAGGCTTGGTGGAGCTAGCACCTTGGCACAGATAACCCCTGCTTCCCTGAACTCACTCCCAGATCCCCAGAGCCTTAGCTCTGGAGCCTGCTGCTTTGTGAGGTCCTAGGACCCTGCAGCTGGAAGGGGGAGCTGGGCTGGGCTGGGAAAAAATCCAGTACCCAGTACCCGGGCAGGGCCCTGCGCCCAAATGCGATCCCGTATTTTTTAAGTTTCAGTCTGGTTGACCTGTCCATTGGTGAAAGAGGAGTGTTGAAATCTCCTACAATTATTGTGTGGAGTTTGATGTGTGCTTTGAGATCAAGTAAAGTGGGTGCTTTTATATTAGGGGCGTAAATATTCAGTATTGAGACTTTCTCCTGATGAATTTTTCCTGTTATGAGTATGAAGTGTCCATCTCCATCTCTTCTGATTAGCCGGGCTGGAAGGGACTTACCAGTCTGGATGTCTCAGCATGCACTGCTTGGTTTTGTTTTTTAAGAGCATTTGTGTTTTTCTCTTCTGTCAATTTCTTCTTTGTCCATGTCTTTGTTTTGAATTATTCGGGGATTTTTTTTTTTACTATTTTGTTATTGTCTTTTTGTTTTCACTTTACTTAACAAATTGATCCTTAATTGATTTGTAAACATTTATCTCCCAGTTTGTCTTTTGATTTTATTTTTGTCACTTTCTTGTATTATTAATCTGGTATTCTTGTGATAAAACACCATGATCAAGGCAACTTAGAAAGTGAAGGGTTCATTCAGGTTTATGGTTCCAGAGGAATAGAGTTCATCACATCCCTGCAGACCAGTGTGACAGCTAGAACAGCAGGGAGCTCACATCTAGAACCAAAAGCAGGTAGCAGAGAAGAAAATGGCAATAGTATGTGGCCTTGAAACCTCAAAGCCTGACCCCTATGGCATTCTTCTTCCAGTGCGAGCACAGGGAATTTGTATTCCAGTGCCAGAGCCTATGGGGATGTTCTCATCCAAACCAACAAGTTGTAACTTGCATTGATTGTGTTAGTTTTGTGTGTTGTAGCTTGTGGCCATTATCTTACTCAATAATGACTAATTGTGACTTTCATAGGGGTTCTAAAGTTGCCATTTGTTTAATTGCAAATGCTAGTCATTTAAGTCCTCATTTACTAGATATCCTAGATGATGGGCCACTATTTCCTCTTCATTCTTAAGAAAGCTATAGTCATACTGCAGCAGTGGTCAGCAGCCACCTCTGAAGATTGCCGTAAACTAACCTGTAATATGGGAACAGCATTAAAGAGCTGAGGACACTAGCAAGCTTTTTAAGCTTTTGAATTTTATTTAATAGTGACTTACATATGCATTTATATATTTATATAAATATATATATATTTATATGCATATTAGAGGTGTGGCTAGAATATATACATCTTTCCAAGTTACAATATTCGTACAAAAAGCATAGCAACCTGTATTTCACACATAGTGAAAAACTTTCTTAGATAGAAGCCAAGCTACAGTTCTGTATACTGTTCTGCAGGTTGCTTTCTATTAGTGTGTTTACTTAATTGCTAGATGCTTACAAAAGAACAAGAAAAAGTAATGGGGTGAGTTTAGATATAGATTATACTATCTTACAAGAGCTCATGATCCTGTTCAGAATATTTGTCATAATCGCATTTCAAATTAAATAATAAAGCAAATTGTTATTATTCAACAGTTTACAAAGATCCCTTCCACTAAAACAAAACCCAAAAAGTATCCATGTCTTTGGTAGCAGTACTATTCTTTAAAAGAAAATATTATTGGTTGGAAGCTTTGACTGAAGTCATTTCGTAGAATGTAAAATGAAGAAATCATGAAAACTTCTGAATGTGCCCAGATTTATAAGTAGAATAAATAGAGATTTATCTGTAAGTTTGCCAATTCAGGTCTACCAGAAGATGCTTTAACTTTTAGAGATGGCTTTAGGAGAATAAGTTTGATTCTCTTTGGAGAATTCAAAATATGTTGGAAGTAATTACATGAGAACCTGTTGAGGCACTGGGAAGATGGCTTGTTGGTTGAGAGTCCCGACTGCTCTGCAGAGGATTCCAGTTCAGTTCCCAGCACTCTGATGGCTCACAAACCACCTGTTACTCCAATTCCAGGGCATCTGGTACTCTCTTTTCCCCCATAATGCATGCATGTGGTGCACAGCATACATGTAGGCCAACACCCACACATAGAAAATAAATAAATCCTTTAAAAGAAAAGTAAATCGAGACTGATTTGGTGGCTCAGAACTATCATCACAGTATCTGGGAGGATGAAGCAAGAGGATTGCCATGCCATGAGTTTGAAGTTAACTTAGACTATGTAAGTTCTGCGCCAGAATAGGATGAGTGAGAAAAGGGGTTGAGGTGGAGGAATGACTTTGATTCTGTTAGTGTAGTGTTTTCCTAATTATCAAAATTCTGAGATCATTTGGAATATTTTGAACTGGTGGATATTCACAACTTACAGGAAAGGATGATATATATTATGCCACTTCAGTTACCTGGAATGGAGAATGTGTGCATATGGGACCCAGAAGTTTCTTGTAAATAGATGACTTTGCTCTTTGGCTCTTGTGGTTTTGTTTCCTGTAATTCACATAAAATTGCTTTTTAAAACTAAATGAAAAAAAGAAGAAGTTGCCTAAGAATTAGTGACAAATTGTTATCATTTCCCTCATGTCTGCTCCTCTGAATTTGTTCTGTGGTTGTTCCTCTGAAACTTTAACCTTCCATGATGATCTAGCGTAAGGGAACCTTGCATATGAGGTTGCGGTGTGTTTACCTATTTCTGTCTGGTGCTTTTGGCCTGTGTATAATACCCTCACTTTCTTTGGGTTCCCCCAAAACATTTCTTAGTTAGATGAATATTTAAATCCTACTGTGAGCCTGGCAGTTCCCTTGATGGAATGAAGAGCAATACAAAAGTGATATAGAAAATATATAGAAACTAATATATATATATAATATAAAATATATAGAAAGGTGAGGTAGGTAAACATCACGGCTTATGGTTTAGAGTATTGTTACAGGCAAGAATAAAGGAATGTTACATGTTCTTTATGTCCATTACCGGATACATTGATGCTTAGTAAGTGCTTTTCAAATAAATAAGGCCTAGAACATTTCTAAAAGACTAAGAGCCTTCTTTTATCCCCTTCTTTAATATATATATAGAGAGAGAACAGTTAATACAGAAGAGGGCATTAACAGCACTTACTGGAAAACATTGATGGTTCTGACTTAAGTGTGGGTTCAAGGACTTGAATACAATATGGTGCTTGCAAACACACTCTCATTGATTAACAGATTGTCTGGTTTCCTTTGGTTGATGGTCCCCTTGTCCTTGACCTCTAACCTTTTATTTAGATTAGTGGACCAGCTTGTGCTAGTTGGGATTGTTATGTTCATGTAGATGTGGCTTACCTATTAAAGAACAGAGAAAATCAAGTTCTTATTGTTTTACTGCATCACAAATCTAGGCTTCCAGTTCAATGCCAGAATATAAATTAGATCTCTTATCAAATCTGGCACATATAACTTTAGGATCCTTTTTTATATAGTACATATGCTTTCAATAAATGCCTGCTCTGACAAGAAATCGAATGGGTGTCTTTTCTGTCAAGTACACTTGCATTATATTTTTTTTTTACTCCGTGACTTTTAAATGGTCCTTTAAACTAGGTCAAGGGCAAAGTAAATGTGGTTTCTGTCTTTGCTTTACATTCGTTCATTGAGTATTTTTTCTTTGATTGTGTTATATTGTGGGCATTTATTTTATTTTAGTTTTCTGATTTTTGTCTGGTTTTTCGTGTGGAACAAAATTCAGTATCTGTTACACTGTCTTTCCAAGCTGGCTCTTTTCCAGCCACTGTGCCTCTCTCTCATGTCTCATAAGGCCCTTTGCACATGCTCTTCCCTCTCTCCTGACTCCCTACCCTTTTATTCAGGGTTACCCACCTAACAAATTTATTCCCTAGGTTTCCACTTAAACATCATTCTCAGACAACCTGCTTGATCTGCCTTCATCTCTACTGAATTACTGTTCTGCTATAGTCTCCTCATCACACAGTATCAGAGCTTGATCAGCGTAAGGATGGGTAACTATAGTAGTGCATGTTCTAGTCGCTGTAAGATGCCCTCAAACAGCTTTCTTGAGTCTGAGTTCCAAATTGCTATTGTAAATATTCTTAGTTTTATTTCAGGACACAATATATTTTTAAAGAAACTAGGAAACATACTGTTGGGCACATACACACACACACACACAGAGAGAGAGAGAGAGAGAGAGAGAGAGAGAGAGAGAGAGACACGGAGAGATAGACAGGGAGTAAAGTGACCATTTACTGTGGTCCTGTTGTTATCCTTGAAGCATGCCACACTGCTTTGGTGAGTACTGTTGTATAATTTCCCAAGAAGTGTGTCTAGAAAATGACTGATTGACTTACCAGCTTCCCCAGATCTCTCTTTGCTGTCTTACTCCATGCCTTGTAACCCAGAATATCAGAAATCTCTCAGGAAGACCATCAAGAGTTGGATGAGTGCTCTCTAAGAATAGATCCCAACTATGTTCTGCCTAATGTTTCCAGACCTGAAAACCTCAAGCTGAGGAAAACCAAAGGTGTTTCTTTTTGAGCCCTAATCCTATGATTCTCTTAGTATCCTCCAATATGTTTTGCTTTATGCTTTTACTATTTTTCTTTCCAACACAGAAATTTTGTTTATGACAAGCTATTTCTGACTGACTTTGTATGTATGAATGAATATATATTCTTAATTCCATATTTGTCTTAAAAAGTTACTTTAATCTCATTTTCCTGAAATAAAACATGATCTTAAATTGTTTTACCTACATTAATTAAGAAACTGCCCTATTTGAGAGCACTTTCTCCCACCCCACCCCCCACAAAGATCTCACGCAGAGTATGGAGTGAACTGTTGTCCGCATCCCTGTGTTCTACCCATACTAGGCTTCCACTGTTGGGCCCTGTCAGCTCTTACTTCCTAAGACAAGAGCATCTCGGTCACAGCTGGACACTTTCGTAGATTCCCGTTTTAGATATTTTCTGTCAGCCTTCTGAATAGACTTCTCCCTACTTTGATTTTGTTCTTCCCTGTCTGTACCCAGGAGCCCTGGGGGAAAAAAAAAAAGCTAAGTATTAGTAACATGAAGAAAAAATGGACTTTGATCTGTGGGACTCTAAATTATTTAAAGGGTGGTTCTAAAGTACCTGGGAGCATGCTGGGTGGAAGTAAAGCATTCTTAAGTATGACATGGAGCGCCAAATCACAGTCTTGGAATCCAGCCTATTTGTTGCTCTAGCATATTTGGTTCTCCTGGAGCAGCATCGTATCCTTAGCATTTGCCTGTAGAGTACAAAATGGTGTTTGCATGACTGTCCCGCTCACAGCTAAGTATTTAAGCATTAAACATTCAGATTTAAGAGTTTCAGATTGCTGCCCGTTATCCTAGTGGCTTCTAAAGAATTCCCATCAGGAAAAATGCATGAGCATGGCCTTTAAGACGTATAACAATGTATGCAGTAAGACCCCACTTGCAGTTCTAGTTCTTAGATTAATGGGTATGATTAAAATTAAGATGGAATAAAACTTTTAAAAGACAGTTAAATAAAATCCAAATTGATTGTAGAATAAAGGGCAAATTTGTAACTTGCCGTCATGTGGTACCAAGTTTCATAGGTTCTAAAATTCCTTGAGAACTGGCACAAAGTTCTCCTGAAATAATTTCTGCCTCTTAAATGACAGGTGCCTCCTCTTTTACTGTAGTATTAATTGGGAATCCCATCAAATAAGAAATGCATGATATAACATTTATGAGCACTTGCCTCAGAAAGCGGCTACAGTGTTCACTCTCAGCCTGCCCTTGTGTCCGCTTCACTTCACCTACAGGCATTCCTCCACCACATGGCCCTTGTTTGTACTTCTAACTAAATCTAAATGCCATCTATAAAGTTAAAAATTCTTACTGGACTTGTGTTTAAAGCCTCATGGGAATCAGCACGTCATTTGAAACTGCAACCTAATTATTAAACATAGGCTTGAAGACCAGTGATGATTCATATTTTCCAACATCTACACTTTACAGTTATTTTTCTTGGCAAGAGTTTGTTTCAAGTATTGGTGAATGAAGAGAAAGGTTCTTGTATTTTGATTTCTAGAGAGAAGTAATGGGTCTTTTACTGCCATCTTTTAAAAGGTTACTTTACCTTTCACAGATGCCAGGGTTTAAGTCTGTTCATTGATTTAGGCCAGTCCTTTCTTAATCTCTGGACTTTCCCTTAGAGAATCCTCCTTAGCTGTTTATAACTATTAAAGCCCCCTCCCTAAAAAATCTATTTTATGGTCACTGAATTTTAGAGTTAGGAAAGACTTTCACTTGAAACTCATTGTTTATATCTGAAATTCGGCGTTTTTGTGCTTCATTATTTAAAATGGTTTGTGGTTTTTGTGTTTTCTCTCTTCCTTTCATGTGGAACACACATGCTACATGTCTAACTCATTGAGACCCCTTTCTTTCTCCAGTGCACTTTTAACTTTTCTGAACTTTTAGACTGAAATCAAATTCAGTTTCTTCCTTTTGTTCTTTTTTTTTTTCATTTAAATCACAAAATACTATACCCTTACTTCTACTTTCCATCTTTATTTTCTTTGCCTTATTTTTATTTAATGAAAGGAACCTATCAGTGTCATATAACTAAAAATATGTGGTATCTTATGTACTTGTCCCTTACAAAAATTCTTGAAGATGGAAGATAGTTATTGCTACTTTCCTTTATTCTTACCACAGATAACAACAAGATAATCCACTCTGACCATGCCTGAGGTCTAACGCTGTCCCAGTGGTCACCCAGAGACTGAAGGTCTCATCACTCGTTCTACAGCAGCTCTAAGTGGAACATAGTCAGTAAATCTTAGAAAAGTGATGTATTAGGCTTTGGGGCTCTTGAGGAGAAATCATGTTTCATTCCATAACTGCACAGGAAGTTTTCTTTAGAAACACTGAGTAATTTAGGATGCTTCTGAAAACCCTAGACCGACAGATCTTTTGAGGCTTGG
Source organism: Dicrostonyx torquatus (assembly GCA_028555095.1). Classification (NCBI taxonomy): domain Eukaryota; kingdom Metazoa; phylum Chordata; class Mammalia; order Rodentia; family Cricetidae; genus Dicrostonyx; species Dicrostonyx torquatus. Next base: position 1,082,255 of record JAQHUG010000198.1, read on the forward strand.
TGTTCATTCACCTTCCTGGCTTATTTTCTAGACTAGTGTCTTACCACTAAGGATACTACCTTGCTTTATCATTTTCATTTCAATAATATACTTTTACCTTATTGTGGCTCTTTTCTTTGTCATCTTTTCAAAATAAGGAATATCAGTTAGTATCTTCTGTTTTTAGCAGTAGGTAATGTCAAGGTTGTCATTCAGAAGTTACAGATTAACTCAGTCTTCACAACAGTGCAAGGAAGATGCCTCCGTCAGTAAAGTGCTTGCAACTTAATCATAAGGAACTGAATAAAATCCCTATTTAAAAAGCTAAGCACCACAGCAAATTCTTATTATGCCAAGGCGGCTGAGGAGGCAGCCTAAGGAGGACCCCTAGAGCTTGCTGGCCAGCCAGTCCAGCTGAATCTGAGGGTCTAGTTTATTGAAAGACTCTGTAGTGCAAATTCTAATTGTTCTTAATAATAAAAACTCAGTCAGCTATCAGGAGGTGAAAGCTGAGAAATCAGAGACACAGAGTGGCCAGCCACTAGAGTTCTTAACTCTACCAATGCTCAGACCAAAGGGGCGAGCCTGTCCTCAGTGTGCCTGCCTACTCTGCAACCTCAGACTGCAATGAGCTCCGTTCTCCTCCACCTTATATTCCTCTCTCTGCCCAGCCATATCACTCCTGTCTCCACCTCCCTGGGCTGGGGTTAAAGGTTTGTGATCCTAAATGCTGGATTCAAAGGTGTAAGCTGTTTCTCTTTTATACTGGATCAATTCCCTGTAGCCCAGGGTGGCCTTGAACTAACAGAGATCTGTTTTTCTGTCTCCCTCATCCTGGGATTAAAGATGTGTGCCACTACTGCCTGGTTTAGCTCTATACTCTGATCTTCAGGCACAAACAAACAAAATATCACTACAAGACTCTATCTCAAAAATAAGATGTATAGCAAAAGAAGAAATATGATGTTGGCCTCTGGCTTCCACACACGCTAGCATACATACACAAATTAAAGTGATTTTGCAAAAAAAAAAAAAAAAATTTGTCTTAGTCACTGTTCTATTGCTGTGAAGAGACAGACACCATGACCAAAGCAGATTATAAAGGAAGGCATTTAATTGGGGGCTTTCTTACAGTTTGAGAGGGTGAATCTATCATGATGGTAGGAAGTATGTTAGCAGACAGGCAGGCTGGAACAGCAGTTGAGAGCTTACATCTTATCCTTGAGAAGAAGGCAGAGAAAACTAGACAATGTGGCCTAAAGCCCACCCCCAGTGACACACCTCCAACAAAACCACACCTCCCAATCTTTCCAAAACAGTTTGGCCAGCTAGGGACTAAGCATTCAAATGTATGAGCCTGTTGGGGTGCATGCTCATTAAAAGCACCTTAGCTCTGGGTTTTGTTACATTTTGCTACTTCTGTAACAAATCTTTATCCTTATTCTGCTATGCTGTTCTTCTTGCTGTTCTTCTTGGTGTTCGCGGTCTGCCAAAAAATGTCTAGCCTGCATTCAACCTTGAAAATGTAATTATAATAATGAAAATGCAGAGTTCAACATTCTTATGGGAAAATCTATTCCCCCAAGTATATACTTGGAAGGGAAACAGATACCTTAATGCCTTAGGGTGGCTTGCCAGAGCAGAACCTGTAGGTATAGCAGGAAATACAGGTTATAGAAATACCCTCACGAAACATAACAGTGCACCAATTCCCCAAGTTTCCAAGTCACAGTTACATAAATTGAATGACCATTTACTTTTTTAGCAAAGACATTAGATTTGTCAGCTTAACTCATTCACATGCACATTTTCCTGCTTCATACTATGAGTTCTCAAGAAACTGATTTGTTTACTTATTTAGAAAGAAAGAAAACTGTGAGCCTATGACTTAGAAGGCAAAGACAGAATGAAGATCAGTTGTAGGCTAGCCTGAGCTACATAGTGAGACCCCGTCTTTAAAAAGTATGAGGCACAAGAAATCATGGCCGTGTCATATGGGCAGAATTTATAGGCTTGTCTTTTCTTCTTTGCTTTTTCTTTATCATTTGGAAAGTTAGTGGGTTTATTATCTATTTTATGCAAACAGGAAAAAAGTTTCTACATGAAGAATTTATAGTCCAGTAAGAAAGATAAGCTAGCTATACAAATAACTAGGTTTCTGTAATTGCCAGTTCAAGAAACCTTTTACAACTCTAGCAAAATCCTTGTACATTGCAGGAAGTGACTCATGAACAATTCAGGAAAGCTCTCCGCTAAGAGAAAGATGGCTGAACTAACTCTGGAGGGATAAGTAGGAGTCTGACAGGAGTGGTTGAAGGTATTCTAATTCATTTAATGCCTATATGTGCAAGGTAGCATGGAGGCCAAAATAAAATAAAAAGCCTGGGGCATGTTCAGAGACTAGCAAGCATTCTGGTTTGACTGGCACATGGTACATACCTTACATACATATAAAAATCTGACCAGAAAGATACATTCTGACTGGGTGAGACCAGCACTAGAGACTAGGTGGTAGACTATAGCATTAATACTTGCAAGAATAAGTATAAGCATGACCTAGTTGTAAGGCAGGATGATTGGAAGTTTGGATGTTACAGGAATAGAGTAGATGTGGCAGGATTTGGACCTTGTCAGAAGGACTCAGAAAGTACAGCAGTAAATCTGGTGATGATATCAAAAGGGATATGAGAAGTCTACCGCCCACCCATGCCTCAGTGGAAATGGTGAAAAGATTAAAAGGTTGAGAGCTGAGTTACCTTTCATTGGGATATTAAACAAAAGCAGAAAAGCACAGAAACAAGGAAAGGAAGATATGCAGTGAAAAGCCAACGAGGAGGTGTTCTAGGAAAAGGTGAAAAATAGGAAGCTCTCAGACGTCAGTGAAGTCCCATCTTTTTTTTTTTTTTAAATATTTATTTATTTATTATGTATACAATATTCTGTCTGTGTAATATGCCTGCAAGCCAGAAGAGGGCACCAGACCCCACTACAGATGGTTGTGAGCCACCATGTGGTTGCTGGGAATTGAACTCAGGACCTCTGGAAGAGCAGACCATGCTCTTAACCTCTGAGCCATCTCTCCAGCCCCGTGAAGTCCCATTTTTACCCATTAGATTATCTCAGAAGCTCTGTCTGGCTCGGACACACACACACGCCACAGTGTGCAAGCCCACACTCCCATACGTCATGAACACATGTGTTCACCTGCATTCACACTGAGTTTTATCAGCCACAAAGCTAGATGCCATCTTTAATACTTAATATCTCTGTCTTCTCAGGCATACTTTAATCTCTTCACATCTTTACATTTCTGTCCATAAAGTGAAAGTCACTCTTCTTTTTAGGAATTAACAAAGGAAAGAGTTGGCATTTGTTGAGTAAACAAATGAAAGTCTTTATGCTAAAGTCCACATTGTCCTATCAAATGAAATAAAGTACCTCGTCCTCCCACAGGACTTTCCTTAGCCTGTCCTCTCCTTATTGTTTTTAAAGATTTGTTTATATTGATTTTATGCATATGAATGTTTGCCTGCATGTATGTATGAACACCATGTATGAGCCTAGTTCCTGCAGAGGCCAGAAGAGAATGTATCTACAGGACTGTAGTTACAGATGGTTGTGAGCCACCCTGTAGGTGCTGGAAACTGAACCCATCTTAGCCAAACCAGTGAGTTTCAAGTTTAGTGAGAGACTGCCTACATCTCAAAAAATTAATCGGGAGAGTGTTACAGGGAGAGCCAGGCTGCTTATTCGTCCCAAAATAACCACACAGAAACTGTATTAGTTAAAACACTGCTTGGCCCATTAGCTCTAGCTTCTTATTGGCTAACTCTTTATATATATATATATCGTCACGTGGCAGTGGCTTCCTGAGTAAAATTCCCAGCGTCTGTCTCAGGCAGATCTATGGCATCTCTCTGACTCTGCTTTCTTCCTCCCAGAATTCAGTTCCATCTTCCCTGCCTACCTAAGTTCTGCCCTAACAGACCAAAGCAGTTTCTTTATTCATTAACCAATGCAAGCCAACACATAGAAAGAAGGATCTCCTACACCATATCCCCTATTCTGTTTAAACAAAAAGGAAGGCTTTAATTTTAACATAGTAAAATTACATATAACAAAACAGTTATCAAGCAAGAATTATAGTTACAATATTTATATCTACTTTATCTTTTATCATAACTAAGGAAAACTATAACTATAAATTCTTCAACTCCTTCAAAGACTCCAGAAGGATATAATATTACCTATGTAAGCTGGAAGTGCATTGTAAGCAACTTCCAAAGCTCTAGAATTGACAGAGATATCTCACTGCCTGGACAGTTACCCAAAGTTCTTCTGTACCATTGGGGCATCCATCTTTAGACTACAGGCCCATAGTTTCCAGAAGACTTTTCCATGAAGCAGGAAAAATCAAAGACAGTTCAGTCTATATTGGCAGTTTGCTAGTCACTTTCTTCTATATCCTGCAGAATGTCTGTCAGACTCTTTCATGAAACAGGAACCCTCCCAAAGGATCATCTCACCTTTAGACAAGTTCAACAGTCATTTTTCTGTGGGTTCTGCATGTCCAGTTTTTACAGCATACAATGAAGCAGTCCAGGCAAGAGCAGTTTCTTGCCCAAATAGCTAACCATCTCCATAAGGAGTCTCTTTGGTGCCCATCATCCTCTTGAAGTAGCTTGGTGCTTCCAGGAGCAGATGTGCCTCACTGTCATGAAAAGTCTTAAGTTCTTAAACATTTTAAATGCCATATTCTGAAGGTCTCTGAAAGATTTGAAGAATACCTGTCTAACTGTAATATATTTCTATACATCTAGAAAATCTAACTAACATGACTACAAGCTTGACTATTATAGATGATCATCTATTAAGCTATATTTCTTAATTATACATACATTTTCAGATGAGCTACACAATCACAATACCTTAATCAAGATCAGAAATACATATACATATAACAAAATTGATCTTAAATTTATATCAATAAATCAAGATCATACCAATGCAAATTATTCATATCTATATCATATCCCCTTTTAAATGTAGAAGAACATTTATAAACAATATTTGGGGATATGGGTGTAGTTTTGTCCATACTACTTCCTGCTGTTTGGGGGTACTGTTAATTAGGTCTTCCATTGTGTATCCTGTGTGCTAGGTTCATCTCAGTCAGCAGTTGGGTGAAGTAATTTTTTGAGGGTGTTCATGGCAACCTTTCAGGGAGTCATGGTCTATCAAACCACATTGGTCTAGAAGCAATCCACAGGTTCTCATCTTCTGTGAAAACAAAAAAAGAACCTCTTTTCCAAAGCACTGTATCCTTAGACTCAAATTCTGAAGTCAAGAGACCTTTACAGTATACATGCTGGTTTAGCTTAGCAGCCCATACAATGAAATGTCTCTCTGTACTTAGATCCTTCACAGTCAAAAAATTCAAAGAAAACACAATAATATACATAATCCAGACTCTCTGTGAATTTTCCATTTTTACGTGGCTTATTTTTCTTTACTACTTTTAATCTATGACTATCTGTACTCTGTCTCTTTAAAGACTTTACCCTTTGTTTAAAGCATTAACTTTATTTTATGACTCTCTATACTCTTTTTCTTCTCTCTTCCAAGCCTATGTACATTTATCCAACACTGTGCCTCATTTAGAATTCTTTTATGTCTGAATCTGTCCTTATTTCATTATCTGTAATTATTTACTGATCAGAAGCGTTTCTTAAAGTGCTAAGCATCTTGGTCTCAGTGGCCCTGGGTGCTGGCTCTCCTCTCTCAGGCTTTAAATATGGTGGAGGTAGTTCACCTCAGCTCTGGGACTGCTGGGTGGGAGCCATCCTCATCACCTAAACTCTGGATAGCACCATGCAGCATATAACCCCCCCCCCCCTTTTTTTTTTTTTTGTAAAAGCTAAATTCGCCATGTAGCTCACTGCGTGGCCTGGAAATACCTCTGTGTATGGAGGCAGGAATCCACCGTGCTCTCCTGCCGGTACATGGCTAGCAGTCCTGATTCTGCCGCCTGCCCAGGTCGGGAGCTCTGAGCCGTGGACATAGTCTCAGCTACTTCCCTCCCAACCCTGAATGGGCACACAAACATCCAGGCCCACCAATGCTGTTGAAATGCTCCATAGCCGGAGTTTGTGCTGGCAGAATGGCCCAGGAAGCTACATTTTAAAACCACACAGCTTTTTTCTGGTATGGCTGAATCAGGAAAATCATTTCCAAAGGAGCTATGGCATGCCACCAGCAAACAGCAAGAAACTGTGTTAAACTCTGTATTTTTGTGTCCAGAATTCCTTTTCAAACTCTCTCAGGTTTTAAGTGGATTTAGCTGGCTACGTGGGTGCCAGTTGTTGCAAGGAGAGGGCTAGGCCACTTGTTCGTCCCGGCCGCCTGGCTAGCTTAGCCCCAAAATAACCACACAGAAACTATATTAATTAAAACTCTGTTTGGCCCATTAGCTCTAGCTTCTTATTGGCTAACTCTTATTTTAATTTAACCCATTTTATTAATCTATATATTGTCACGTGGCAGTGGCTTACTGGGTAAAATTCCAAGCATCTGTCTCCAGCAGATCCATGGCGTCTGTCTGACTCCACATTCTTCCTCCCAGAATTTAGTTCCATCTTCCCTACCTACCTAAGTTCTGCCCTATCAAGCCAAGGCAGTTCCTTTATTCATTAACCAATACAAGCAACACATAGAAAAAAGGACCTCCTACACCAGGAGAGTAATCAAAGAAAGACACACAACATCAAACTCTGGCCTCACACTCATGCATGCACAAGTGCACATACACACACTAATAAGCACATTTACCATACGCACACCCACCGCTTACACTGAGTAAAACTTACATTGTTCTAGAATTCAGTCTATTCAGACAATCAGTCTTAAATTGTGGGGAAGCTCCAACTTACCTCACTTTTCCTTCAGCTGCCACCACTAAATGTGTTTAAAAGTAAAAACTCCTTATTTTTCTCCTAAAACATTGCAATCAGCTAGTTAATAAACCACTTTGTGGCAGGGTTAAGTCTCAAAAACTAAACCCAAGTTTTTGGCTTGTATTCTGTCTCTTAAATATTTTTTTAGTTTCATTAGTAGAGGCATAATTTATATACTGACTATCTAATTTTTATTATATACCTATTGGACAGAGGCCATGTCTGTCTTTATAGCTATACATTGGCCCACAGAGTTTCTGGCACTCAATAAATGTTAAATAATATTTCTATTCAGCATTCTGCAGACAGGAAGCATATGGTAATAAATGTCAGAGTACAGGTTGGAAATCTCCAAAAAGTTATACATTATATTCCTTGGAAAGACCAGTTCATACATTTTTGTGAATGAAATTTCTTTTTAAGAGTAGTTCCCAGGCTCAAATATTATTTAACAGTTTTTCAGCCTTCATTTTCTGATATATTAAAACTTTTCCTCATTGGTAATAATAAAATTTTTGAAGTGTTAGCACTAATGCAATCTCATATGAAAATGTATAAATGATTCTATAGATGGCATGAAGAAAAGGTAGTTCATGGTCTGAAGAACAGCATAAAAAAGCATTCAGAAGCTTAAACAATATGTCTTTATATTCTGACATGTGTGATATGAAAAATAAGGAAACAGCAGGTATTTATCATTAAGTTTCAGTATGACTTGGAGGTACATGGCTGCCACAGCTGTTGCAGACTTCACAGTAGTATTAGACTTTAACTCAATATTTTTCTCACCTGGATATTCCAACCCTACTTAAACATCTTACTGTACTCTCAGTAAGAGTTCTATAGTCTAGAATAACATATGGCATGGAAATTCAAAAAAAAAAAACAATTCTTTGTACAGGGTATTTCTCAGAAAGAAATGGTTAACCATACTGAGCTATCCAAAAGTGTTTTTAAAACATGTATTAAAGTTTCTTTCCCTGTGATTGATCTTCTGACCACACTGCTTTGAAGTTGCTACCTCTGATTAAGGTTCTGTCATGGTACTAGTTAGAGAGTAACCCAGGTTATGGTCACCTTGATGAAATGTCAAGATCCTGATGTTCACTTCATGTTGGCCATTGTCCTCTCCTTGAGGGTACTTCAAATAAGGCGACTTAGTAGAGTAAGGGAGAGGGAGAAGAATGGGCTAAAGAAAATGAGCAAAAAACTCCACTTCTATGGTCAGAGATCACGAAGCCATTGTAGAGGCTGCTACAAGGCATGTTATTTCAGGTAAGGTGGGCCAGTCGGTGTGTTCTGGATCTTCTACTTTTAAAACTGTCTAAGAACTTGTATTCAGTAAGCAAGATGACTTTATAGGTTTATGTGACATGTTTCCATTTTATTAGCATAAAATAAAATTTGTTTTAACCCCAAATAACAAAATTTAATTAATAGATAAAGAAATTAATACACTGTGTGACTTGCACCACAGCAAATTAGCTGTAAAACTAAACTCCATGTCTTTTCCTTTAAACCCTATACTCTTTCCGTGTAGGCTATTACTGCAATGAAAGCCATCCAAAAAGAACATCATACTTCAGAATATATAGAGGCCTGAATTTTCTGTTGTATAGAGAAAATCTTACATCCATGTTACTAGTTAGAGAGAAACATGGACGAGAGATGTCATCATGCCTTGGATTCATCCATTTCACACTATTTAGGACTTAGAATGTTATTTTTTCATGTCATCTTTTTAAGATCTGCAACAGCTGGAGCCCTCTATCCTAGCAGATGCTCTTAGTCTAAATCCATGTTTAAGAGTAAATTTTTTTTTCTGCTATCGAGGTGGGCAATGTGAAAAAAAGCATTGGTCTGGTGCCCTATTCTCCCTTGGTTAATCTTCCTGTGCTCTGAACTCTAGGACTAGGGTCAGGACCGTGGAGATTCCCAGTTGGAGCCACACTACCAAATCCTTGAATCTTCTGCTGTCTCCTCACTTGGAACAACAAAGCGGGATGTTTCAGATGAGTGGGCTGCAGTCTGCAGTTGTAGCCTGTTTCAGCCTATACCCCGGACCCTTGTGTCCCATATGCAGCTGCAGTGCATTAACAAGCAGATGGTAGCTTTCACCTGGGCTCATTGTCTCAAACTCAAGTACAGCACAGGAAGTAGGAGGGTCAAAGTCATGAGCTGATAGTAGTGCGGGTTAATAGTCATACCCATCTATGTAGGAAGACCTAAGGAACCTCGAGAAAAGAGAACCTTCCTGTAATTAATAACTGAGTTTGGAAAATTCTAATGATTCAGGACCAATATTCAGAAATTATATTTCTATAATAACTAGTTACAAATGATTGAAATGAGCATAAAAATTGTAGTTTGAGTTAAATATCAGTTCCACTAATTCTCCTTTATTTAAGTAAGAACTTGTGTACATGAGACGAAATAAGTTTTCTCATCAGTTGATTATAAAGAAAACAGTTGTCTTTTACGCACACAAACATCTACTTGTTTTTCTCTCTGATTATTCTAAAGATTGTACTTTTAAAGTGATAGCTTGCTAATCCCCTTTTTAAAGCTCTTAATGTGAGCATTTTAGTTTCATTAACTATAAATTTCAGCTTTGTTTTTAAAACCTCATTTCAAAATCCATATCTGGATTTTTTGCTCAGCACACTTTTAGCCTGACTGGTGGAGCAGCAAGCCTACTGTGACGCCTAAGTCCATGCACAGACCAGAGAAAGACTTTAATTATGTATCACTGTATTGACAGCACTCATTCCAGGAAGAAAAAAATGACTCAGTTATTGCATAAGACATAGGAGTTTCATTCATTGTAAAGGGAAAAAAAACTAAAGCACATTCAACATTGGAAAGATTCTGAAAATGTTACCTGCCTCTGAAATGGCATAATAGTGAAAGTTAGCCAGATGGAAAGAAGTGTCGATGTGAAGTGCAGGCTGGTGAGAAATACCAGGCCTGTCTAGCTTGCTTGTGTTGCTTGCCGTGCATGAATGGAAGTGCTCCACTCTCCGGGGAGCAGGGGAGCCTCCTGTGTCAGTTGTTTATCTCCCTAATCCCTCATCCTTTGTGATTTTTATGTCAGATCTAAAATGGAAAGCCTGTAAATATAATGATTATCACATGGATAATCACCTGCATTAGGAGCCGCCCTGCTTCTCCCTTCTCCACAAGTCACAGCTACTCTGCGGTTGGATTTTAACCTGACTGCTTCATTAGATTTGTGAAACTCAGTACGAGGTGCCCTGGGGCAGCACAGATGGGGACTTGCTAGTTTTCTTTTCTCACTTTCACTGCAATGGCACACTAACAGGTCCTTTTCAATTTAGTGTGATCAGTTCCCTTGGAATTACTCCTGATATCCAGAACCTGCCTTACTTTCTGCCCACCATCTCTGTTCGTTTTCTGACCCGCTGCCTTTTCTTTCTGCTCTTTCATGCAGTGACTCTGAGAGCGAAAATCCTACTTAAAATTCTTGCTCGATCAAACTGTTCCCTACTGTTGTTTTATTTGTTTTGCTGAGGGGGAAAATAAACTCTGTTCCATCATTGTATCTACAAACACCTTCAGATCAGAGGTTACTGGTGACAAGTACAGTGATGTGGGACAGCTGCCTTCTCTAATGGTGTCCAAGATCAAAGGAAGGTGAGAGGAAGCCTGATGATAACATGATTTTAAGGCACAGAACAAGGTCTTGGCTGGTCTGGTGATAAGGTGCACCTCAGCAAACCTGAGTGAAGAGGCAGTAAGATAGAAAATTGAGTTTCTTTTCTTAAGTGTGTCCTTCCTCAGCCAGAGATGTGTTGGCGCTTGGGACTGTTTACATCCTAAGGCACGCCTTCCTTTAAAAATGACTTGGAGGTAAGCATGGTGGCACAAGATGGGAGCAGGAAGAGAGACAGTTCAAAGCCAGCTTAGACTACATATAAAGATTCAGGCCATTTTAAGTTACATAGTGAGCCCCTGTCTAAAAGAAAAATACACATATAGAAATACAGTTTTATTTATTTTTGCCATTGTTCTGTAGTATTCCAAGTTACAGTTAATTTATTAATATCTGAGCAAAGCTGGCATTAGAAAGCAATGTAAGTAGGCATAGTGACACATCTATAATCTCAGCACTAAGAGACAGTAGGATTAGTAAGTTCAAGTCCAGCCTGAGCTTCCTAAGAGCCTGTTCCATACAAATAATATAACGGTTTTGGGATTTGACTTGGTGATGTGACCCTTACTTAGTAACTTAAGGCCCTGAGTTCAATCCCCAGCACTGCTCCTTCCCTCAGTTTAACTGCATGTGGACTTTCAACCTTTCTGTTATAGTGTAGTTTTAATTCTACAGATTTTCATGACCCTGAAGCTCACTCACCCCCACCCTCTGCCCTGGAACTTACTGTTGCCCAGGCTGACTTCAAAAGTAGTTCTTAGGGGCTGAGGAGTTGGCTCACTGGTTCAGAATACTTGCTGCTTTTGTAAAGGATTCAGGTATGGATCCCAGCACCCACACAGTAGCTCACAACCCTTGGTAACTCCAGTTCTAAGGTATCTGATGCCTTATCTGGGCCTTCGCAGGTGCCGGCCATGCGTATCGTACGAATTACATGTAGGCCAAACATGCATATACATAAAACAAAACTAAAATAACAAGTATAGTAGTTGTTCTCAGCAGAGCTGCTCGGTTGTGTGTTTCATTTAGTTAATTATGACAGCTCAGAAAAAAACTACATTGATGTTTTTTCAATCTTATCCTTTGCCTTGATATCTCAGCCAGCAAATAATATTAACTATATGAAGTATAAATGTTGTTGTTCATGAATTGAAAGGAAGGTAGTCAACGGTTTGCATGCGTGCATGTGTGTCGCCACTGTCGATGTCATACTAATGTTTCTTTAGTGGATGAACTCAAGAGTTCCCGTTAGCTTCATTATTCAACCATAATCATGCATTCTGACCTTTTCATGCCCTCAAAATAATAGGTTTTTTAAATCTCTGTTTTAGTATAGTGGATCATAAGTACATGCCTGTATTTCTTCATTAGTATTTCCCTCAATATGGAGGAACTATCCACGTTTATTTTAAAGGCACTGACTGTACTTTCTGCCTTACATGGTTTGATGCAGCAGTCGTTCTAGCTGAGTTGGATCTGCTCACTACTTGGGCTCAAATCCCATCCTTCTATTAATATCTCTTGGCAAAGATAATTTTGGAGGAATGTAAGTTAAGATGTAGAGACTCTTGACAGTTGCCTGCAATTCTTTTCCACTTTAAAGTGGGAAGTAGAAATGAAAAGCAGCATTGCCTCCATTTTCTGTCGTTCCTAAACTTAAAGTGTGTGCACAAGGCAAACAGTAAGAGCGTGAGGATTTGATTACACTGAGGTGGGTGGGCTTTGCTTTGTTTTGTCTTTCAGTGGTCTGGTAGAAAAGTATTAGACAATATCATTTATGTTCATTAAATTGACCTCATAAAATATTGAAAAGCTGGAAGAATTTTGTGTATGAAAATTTGTAAACACTTTTTTTTTAAGTTTAGCCTCTTCCTCTTCGACAAAAACCAGGTGTAGTGGCCCGGACCTTTAATCCCAGCCCTTGGGAGGCAGAAGCAAATGGATGTGTGTGTTGTGACTTGTCTAGCCTGCATAGCGGTTTCAGTGGCTGAGGGCTATACAGAGTATAAGTATTGAGCCCACGAATCACATACATCTAGATTACACATTTGTCAGTATTTTGTCAAATTTGCTTCCCTTTGTTTTTTTTTCCCCCAAAAGTATTCCAGGTTACAAATTTTGTGGCATTTTATCCTTTAATATTTCAACGTACAGCACTAAAATCAAAGACTTTATCCTTAAATATTTCGACGTACAGCACTAAAATCAAAGACATTTTCCTTATCACACTGATTATTCCTAATATCAAACTAATTATTCCTCATACTTTCTAATTCTCAGATTACATTTATTCAAGTGTCTTTCACAGCTGGTTTGTTTAAAATAAGGTCCAGTTAAGGTCTATGCATTGGCTCTGTTCATTTCCCCTCCAAGTTTATCTTTGAGGTTAACTTTAAAGAGACCACACTAGCTTCCCTGCAAATGTCCCATCTTACAGATTTGTATGTCGTCCTTCTCGCTGTCTCCTTTAATTTGTTCCTCTCTTTTTCTTGTGAGTACAAATTATTGGACTAAAGTTTTGATTAATTGTGTTAAGATCTTTGGGGCAGAATACTTCCTGGTTGATAACATGAACTCCATTCTGCATCATAACAGAAAGCCCAGAATGCTTGGCGATCCCACTACATGTGATGTTGACAGATGGATTGATCACAGGGTTAAAATGATGACCACTTGATCTCTTTCATCATAAAGTTACACTCTCCCTGTGGTCAGCATGGAATCTGTGCTGCTTTGATTCCATGTGAAGAGCCTGTCAGCCTCCACCTGATGACTTTAACCACCACCTATGACCCGTGTCTCTATAAATTTCATCATGGGATTGTAAAATATTATTTTTTCAGTGTCTGTACTTCTAGGAGCAAGCGTTCTTGTCTCCAGAACAACTTTCTCAGAGATATTGCTTTAATTAGAAAGATAACCACCAGCATGGTCCTTGGGTGTCAAGCGATTGTCTTTCTTTGCTGAGGTCAGAACACCTGAACTCACTGTCCAGCTACTGTAAAAACACAGACTGCATCTTCTGTGTTCCAACTCGGAGAGCGTGTTGACATTATGTGTACCATTGTTTTTCATGCCAAGACAGAAGTGAAATGCTTTCAGAGTAAAAATAAAAATTAATCTATGTAACTATATTGAGATAATTGAATAAAAAAGAAGACTGAATGAGTTTAAAAATGAATTATTTCTTTATTATCTAACACTTTATAATTAACTGTTTTTCCCCCCCCAGGAAGCTGCCACTTTTGCTAGAGAGCAAGGCTTTGAGGTGAGTTAACCCACAGTTGCACACTAAACAGACCCTAAAGGTTTTTTCTAGCTGATAATGAAGTTCTTTTGGACAGTGATTGATGTGCTATTATACTCTCAGAGCCTCGCTGCAGTTGCCATGGAAACTTGGCAGTCGTCATGGTTTCTTTGTTCTGCCAGCACAGTGTTATGACGCACTCTGCTCGGTCTGCACCCAACATCGCCTACAGATGTTATTTATTGAATTTTGAAAAGCCTCTTGGGAAGCCAAGAGGTTGGGCACAGTTTCAAGCTGCCTCTGCAGATATGGGGCTGTCAGTTTGTTCAGTTAAAAAGCTAGCTCATTAGCTGCATTTCATTTCATAAGGGTTCGGTGCAGAAGCAGTGGTGGAACAAGATAGAATAGCGAGCTACAATGTCACTTAAATAAGTCCAACCCCTCACATGTAGATTATCATTATGCAAATTAATTTCCAAAGGTTGTACTTAACAGTTGTTAGGGACTGATTAATTTAAATCCTTCCTATTTGAAATTCCCTTTCATCTTTTTTAAAATAGCATAGAATGTTTTAGTTTTCTGAAAAAAAAATTGATAATTGACCTTAATTTTCTGATCTTGATTCTGTTTTTCTAATAGAAGGATGATTTTGTCAAGATTCAAACCTCCATGTGGTTGTTGGCAAAATCAAGATACGGTCAAGACCATGTTTTTGTCTGCATAATATCTATCTTCTAATTGACTGTTAGAAAACACTAACTTCAGTATGAACCCAGGTTATTTGACAGATAATTAACTTGAGCTTATGGGTCTCTTATGGCTGATATTGAGCCAGAACTATGTCAGATGTTCTGTTTTATACATCAGCTTGCAACATTATATAACTATAGTAACCTTACAATTATATTTATTTATTTAGTAGGAGGGCACATGCCGCCACAGCATACATGTGGAACTCCAAGAACTTGCTGGAGTCAGTTGTGGTCATCCAGTTTGACAGCAAGCACCTTTACCAGCTCAGCCGTCTCACCCATGTAACTTTAGAGATGTAATGTGAGCGGAGCTGAGATTTAGGATCTCTGCCCTTATTTGCATACTCAGTATTGCCTGCCATGTACCGAAGTTGCGAGCATTGACTGAAAAATACTTGTAAGCTTTAAGCTCCTTAAGCAAAGTTGAATTTGGATAAAACTATTACTTAAATTACTAAAAGCAGATTCATCATTAAGGAACAAAATAATACACGTGCATGGTATCCATGTCATAGAATATAATAAACTAGAAACACCTAGTCTTCATAGAGAAAGAAAATGAGCATGTCTCTAAGAATCCTCCCAAGGTCGTTTGGAAGCATAAGAAAATTACGTAAGAGTGAGCTTCTTAGAAGTTTGCTTTTGTTTCTTTACCATAATTTAGTCATTGTAGAGGTTAAGTTGTGTAGAAAGGGATTTCCAAAGTTGCTTGTTTTGTCTAATTTGTTTTATTATTGAATTTCCCAAGCTGACAACTGTTCTGTAAGACCAGACAGAATCAAGAGAGTTAGTTTACAATGTGGGGTCACCGAAATGCCTCAGCGGTTAAAGACAACGACTTAAATTCAATCCGCATGACCTCTGACGTCTACACTAGAGTGTATGTGGACACATACACTAAACTAATATAAATTTTACGTTGGGCTAGGGAAGTAATGTGTGTGTGCACGCACACACACACACACACAATAAATTTTAAACAAACATTTTGATTATGAGAATATATACAAATACTTTCAGTCATTTTTAAAGTTTTACTGCCAGGCATGGTTGGGTGCACTCCTTTAATCCCTGTACTCTAGAGGTAGAAACAAGTATATCTCTGTGAGTTCAAAACTCTCTAGGGATACATAGTGAAACCTATCTCAAATCACAAATAAAGTTTTACTTATGCTAATTTTTTATGCTAAAAGCTAATATTCTCAAATATTACAGATCAAAATGTTTCATAGATGAGAGGTTTTTAAAATATAAATTTGTACCTGTCAGTTAGCTAGCTGTGTTATCATTAAACAAAAATATTTGGTTTCTGTGATTAGTTTCATAGATCCTTAGACATTTGACATGCATATAGCAAATATCTCAGTTCTGTAGTGCTTGTGTAATGTTTGTTTCGTTGAGTAAGGCTAGCACAGATCTTATTCTTTCTGAGCTCTTTGCTCTGTTTTTGCCTGGTTTACATTCAATCTCAGCAACAAACTGCACTCTTTTCCCTGCTAACCAGCACTGTATTACCCTCCCATTAGTTCCTGTTTACTGATGTAGAAACTGTTTCATGTTGTCTGGGTTAGAGCAAATAACAAAGTGGTGGTTATCATAACCGCATACCCTGTTACTCCTGACTTGCCAAGACAGCTCTGCCAGTGATGTTGACAGTGGTCTGTTCAACTCGTCAAAGCACCTAGTGTCTTATTATACCGCTACAAGGATTCCCAAAAGTTATTGGAAGTATTGCAGAATCTATAGAAGCCATGAATAAAATAGCCTCAAGTCAGCATTGTTAATAAAAATTCAGTCCATGTGGAATCTGAGGAATCCATTTTCTCACTTCATTAGAGAAAAAATATGCAAGCATAGGTGTAGGGTGTAGTACAAAAATAAATCACTTTATCGTAACAATTTTCTGTCTATGGAAGTGTTCTGATGTTCTCATGTCTAGTATAACAGACTAGACAAAAAGTCTGTATTTTATCACTCCCAGCCTTAATATTGGCTCTAGATTTGGAGCGAGGCTAAAAAAGTAGAGTGATTTTTCCTAAGGAATGGTGAACATCCTTGCTTCCTACCAGCACCCCATGCCCTCCCTTATTTTCTATTATTAATACCAGTCCTTTCCCCAAAACCACAGAGTGTTGCAGTAGGTGATATTCTCCTGACAGGCCAGCCTGATGCCTCTAAAAACAACCTATGTTCATTCATCAGGAAAGCCCCTCGGCAGCATTGGTCATGATGTCCCGGTGGGTTTCTCTGCCAATTTCTACATAATCTTTATTTTTCAAAAAACAAAAAACAAAAAGCATCTCTAATCTTTAAAACGAACTGAGCATTTTCTTTTTTAGTGAGAAGCTGCAGCTCAGGAGGGCACTGGAGAAAGAGGTCAAAGCTGAATCTAGGCAGAGCACAGGATAGGCTCTACCTATATAGGTGATAGAAAATCGCATAGTGCCCATTTCAAATGACTCACCCACTAAGAATTTAAGTGATAATTCTCGGTAGAGTTCTGTGAGAGGCCTTTTTATTATTCAGGAAAAAACAGCTGGTAGTACATTGTGTGTGTTGTTAAATCTTCCTTATCTTGAACTGAAGGTTTACATTATTAAAACCTAAATAAAAGCAATGCATACTTCATTATGAAACCTTTTTTTAAAACTGTCCTAAATAGATGTAAATTAAATAAAATGAAGAAAATACCCCCAAAACTTAAATTTAGTTATTCTCTGTATTTCGGCTGCTCAAGTTAAAGTTATTTAATATTAAATAAAATATAATTTTAAAAAATTTAGGTAGTTACAACTGTCCTGAATTTGAGGCAGGAAAATTGCTTGAGCCCACTATAGACACTAGTCTATAAAGCACAGTGAGATTCTGTCTCAAATAATGAAATAAGATGCAACCTCCGCTGACCTACACATGTTTCTAAATCTCCTTAGCCTGGGTACATGATATTAGATGGTGCAGATATTGAACATATACAGCATCTAAAAAATTCCATTAATCAGCACTGAGGAGAAATCTACAAAATATATTCAGGAAGTAATAATCTCCAAAGGATTATCTAAGGTGATTCCTAGATTCCTGTGTTTTTTACAAATTTTAGGATTGCAGTGAACTGTCACAGTTGCTGAAAATAAGATGTAAGTCAGGTCCTGCTGGCTAGGAGAGTGCACCCTAGCCAGAGGTGGCTGGGCCCCAGGTTCAGAAACAAGTCATGTCGTTTTCGGATGCTTTCCACTCCATGTTTCATTAAAAACATTTACTGAGCACGTTTGATGATGTGCTTGGTGCCACAAATAGACCCACACACACACACACCAAAAAAAAAAAAAGGAATGAAAAAGAAATGACCGCAGTTTGGTTCCTCAGAACCCAGGAAAAGGTGGAAGCAAAGAACCAGTTCTGTAGAGCTGTCCTGTGAGCCCCGCACAGTTGCTGTAGCAGACATGTGCCCCTCCCAATAATAATACAAATTTTTAAGGAAGGGAAAGCAAGTTAAAATCTGACAAACAGAACTATCTAGCAATGATGGGTGGCAGGAAGCAGCCAGTTAAGCAGTCAAGAGTACAAAGACCTCTCAGTAGAAATAACACAGTGTACTGCATACTCCACAAGACAGTGCCTCTGGAGGGCATCCTGAGATCTGACTGATGACTGAACACCACAGTCTCACGGAAATTCTGGTTAGAAAACGAAACAGAAAGCGGTATAGTTAAGGGTGCAGTGTGTGGGAACGCCACAGCTGGGGCAGATTGGGACAAGGTGTTTGAACATTTGTATCACCTGCTTGGTGAGGGTGGAATAAAATGTTGGGTGGCACATGCTATGTGCAGGTATGAAGCTCAAGGGACAGCTTCTGGAAGTCTGTTTTCTCCTTCCACCATTTAGGCCCCGGGGATCAAACCCAGGTCCTCAGACTTGGCAACAAGCATCCTTCCCACCAAACCATTTTGCTGACCCAAGAAAATATAGTCTTTAATTTGGAAGACAATACTACACTAACCGGTGATAAAACCACAATTTTACATTTTATAAAATGCTTCAGATTTTAATTTTTTCCAATATGTCACTGATACATTTAATACTTTCAGAAACTTTAAGAGGTAGAAACTCCATTCAACAGATGAAACCCAGGCCATGGCCTGTTCAGTTCACACAGCTCACTCGTACTGCCAGGGTATTCTTTAGTACAAATCACCTTTTTTCTCTTGTCGTGTTCTAGCATATTAGAAAAGTTGAACTTCAGAATGGCTTTGAAGAAGGGGGATGTCTAAACATTTAAACATTGGATTTTTGGTATAAAATACAAGTAAGAAAAAGACCATTTAGATAAAGATCAGGGCTAACTTATGAACAGCCTGTACTTTTTTGGTAACAGCAAAAGGCACATCACAGGGTTCATAGAAGCATCATAATCCGTGGGTGGCCTGGAAGTAGTGGTTGCAGACACTGATTCCTAGAGGCAGATTTGGGGCCAGTCATTCTGACTGCACTGCTGTTGTCAGTAACCTTGGTCAACAACTGTCTGTGAGTCAGGTTCTTCATCGGCAAGATGAGATGTAGACCTACTGATAGACCTAATGACTAGGGTAAGAAAGGCCTAGTGAATATTTTAGAGATACATGCATGGCCAGTAAGGTAGAGGAAATTATGATATCTTCTAGATAGAGAAATTGATATTAAAATTAGGGACCACTTTAGAGCCCTGTGATACCTCATAGCTCAACTCTGAACTTTTGTCTTTTGCCCCCATCCACTTGTTATCCGTTTTCTCCTTATTAGATACTACACTTGAGTTTTCAGTACTTTTGAGGGCCTCCCTAAGGATTTTTTGAGCATCTTATGGAATTGAAAGTTTTAGGCAAAATTAAGATGAGAGTCATTAAGTGGAATAAATTAGTATTGCATTAGCACACAGTCAATAAATTAACTCTTTCACCTTAACTTACCTGCTTTTATTTCCACAACTTTTTTGTCTTTGTTTTTTGTTTGTTTTTATTTTAAGTATGTGGTGCTTTGCCTGTATGTACCTTTGTGCACCACATGTGTGCCTACTGCCTGCAGAGGCCGAGACGGCTTTGGATCACCAAGAACTAGAGGTACAGGCAGTTGTGAGCAGTCCCACGATGCTGTTGGAAATTGACCCCTGGGCAAACTCTGTAATCCTGCCTTCTTTCTTTTTTGAAACAGGATCACATTCCTGGTAGCACAGGCTAGCCTTAAATTTACTATGGATCCCAATTGACCTAGAATTCATAAAGGTCCTCCTTGCTCACTCTCCTGTATCCTGAGATTATAGGAGTGATCATGGGACAGCAACTATTTCTAAATTTTTTTTAAGATAGGGCCTTCCTGTGTAGCTCTGATTGTCCTCATGGTAAAATACCTTCAGTTTTAGAACAGAACAGAACCCCCACATGTGTTTCACCTACCTTCCCCTACTGTTAACACCTTTTTTTTTTCTTTTTTACATCCATGTGCATTGGTGTTTTTTTCTGCAAGGGTGTCGGGTACACTGGAACTGGTGTTATGGACAGTTATGAACTCCCATGTGGGTAAAGGAACTTGAACCTGGGTCCTGGAAGAGCAACCAATGATCTTAAACCCCTGAACCATCTCTCCAGCCCTACTGTTAACATCTTTAAATAACCAAAATTTAATGGCCCAAATCAGAAGATTAACATACATCCAGTACAAAACAAAAACAGAATATATTCTGACCTTGCTAGTGATTCCTTTGTTTCGCATGGGGGTCTTCACCTATGCAGATAGAGGTCAGAGAACAACTTTGGGGAATCATTTCTTTCCCTCTACCATGTAGATTTTGAAAATTGAGCTCATTAGGGTTGACAACTGCTGAGCTATCTCTCTGGCTGGTTTTTCTTGTTGTGTTCCAGAATCTAATGTAGGGTACCACATTACATTTGTATCGTGTGTTGTTAGCAGCTTCCAGTCCATGGCTGTTTTTCATCTTTACTCATTGTCCCTGACTTCGATACTTCAGACGTACTGGTCATTCATTCTATAGAATATCTCTCTATATATATTTGAGTGTCTGGTATTTTCTTGAGAGTGGGTTGACATTGAACATTTTTAACAAAAAACACAGAATGTGCCCTTCTCATCATATCAGGGAGGTTAAATGATGTCACTAAGTCTTATTGCTGGTGATGTTAACCTTGATCACTGGGCTAAGATGGTATTGATTGGTTTATCCTCTGTAGCTTACTTCTTTCTGTTGCAGTGGACAAGTAATCTAGAGAAGATTCTTTGGTACTATAGGATATGAATTTTAGTATCAGTTGATTGTAAGTTAAGGTGATGTTTATCAATTCTCTCCACTATAAAATTACTGATTTTTTTCTTTTATGGTAAGTTTCATAAAGGGAGATTTGGTACTGGGGATTGAATTCAGGACTTTGTGAATGCCAAACATGCATTCTGAGTTACACCCCCACCCCAATATCTTTTAGTTGACTGTTTCCTTGGTTTTGTCAGTAAATGGGGCCTTAGAGGTGTTTATGAACCTTTTCAAGGTTATCAATAAGTATGGGTTCGCTATATTAGCATCTTTCAGTTTAGATGCATGTGAAGAGAGAAGGGCCTAAGGAGATGGAGAGGAGGTACTGTGGATTTACAATCTGTAGTGTTGTGAAGATAAAAACTGAGGCTTTGAGAAAGGATTTACACTACAGGAAAAGCGTTTCTTGCAAAGAAGCAGTTGCTCCTGAGTACGTACGCAGTGAGACACTTGGATTAGGTGCACACTAACAGTGGTCCTAGAGTGAGCAAAAAAAGATTTGCCATAAACAGTGGATGTGGACACAGTAAGAATAAAGGTTGCATAAATCCAGAAAAGTTTCTGACTTGTATTTGATAGTTTATTTCAATCTTGAATTACCACTTTTATGAGATTAAATTTGAAACATGTTTCTCTTATTAAATTGATAAACTCTGACAGTAAGCTGTATTTTTCTAAAAACTTGGTAGAAAGAAATCATGAAATTCTACCATTAATTTATTATTCGCAGGGCTGAGTGGTTAAAGCACTAACTGCTCTTCCTCAGGTTCTATTCCCAGCACCCAAACAGCAGTTCACAATTGTCTATAACTTCCAAGATCTGACATCCTCACACAGACTCACATGCAGGCAAATACCAATGCACATAAAATGAAAATGAATAAATTCCTTTTTGTTGTTGTTGTTTTGTTTGCTTTTTGAGACAGGGTTTCTCTGTGTAACAATCTTAGCTATCCTGGAACTATTTCTTGTAGACCAGGCTGGCCTCTAACTTACAAAGATCTGCCTGTCTCTACCTCCCGAGTGCTGGGATTAAAGGTGTGCACCACCACTGCCTGACTAGCTTGTAATTTTTTAACTCTTTTTTTTCATCTTGGATTTTTGTCTTTGTTTTGTTTTGTGTATGTAGTCCTGGATTCACTAGAACTCACTGTATAGAACAGGATAACTTTGACCACACCAATCCTCCTGCCTCTGCCTTCCTTATCCTAGGATAACAGGCCTGTACCATCTTGGAAACTTAACTGCCTTTTCTTTCTTTTTTAAATAAAAAAAAATACTTTGCTGTAATAAACTCATAAAAGCACCATGAAACTAGATTAATGTAAGCTCTGAAGCAAACACCTGCTCAGTCCCAGACTCTCTCCTCCTCAGTGGACTGTTGGAAGAGCAGCTCTGAGCTGTGGAGCTTCTCCTGGGGATCTGATGCACTTAGCCACTACAGAAAAAGAAAAATGTACAAAGGGTACTGGGACAGAAGAATGAAATTAGGTTCATATCTTTCTCATTGACATGTATCAATTCAAAATAGATCAAAGACCTGTGAAAACTGGAATTTCTAAATGAAAATACAGAAAATACATAGACAATCTTCTCAAATTAAACACAAATAGCCAATAATTATTTTTAAAGTCCACCTCCTCCAGAATGGCTGTGTTGGCAAGGACTCACTGCTGGTGGAGGGGAGTGAATATGCAGATTGTGCTTACCAATTTAGAGGTTCCTCAAAAAAATTAGGGACTGGGACAGAGAAAATTTATAGCTCAATAAAAAGAATAAAAATTATAAGGGAAGAAACTATTATTCAAAGACAAAAAATAGAACTATCATATGAACCAACTATTTCACTCCTGGGCTTAGACTCAGAAAACTCCATACCTTAACACAGAGGTATTTGCACCTCCATGTTGATTTGCAAGGAAATGGAACCAGGCTTCACACCTAGGAACAGACTAATGGATAATAAAGTATGGTATATATCTAAAATATTTTTCAACTCTAAATAAAAATAAATTCTAGTTTGCAGGAAAAACATGAATAGACTTAGAATGCATAATATTGAGCAAAGTCACCCAATCTAGAAAGGAAAAAAAAAGAGTGTTTTTCCCTCCTATGCAGATCTTAGCCAGTGATGAGTGTAATTATGAATATCTGTAAACAAATGTGCATTGGGTATAGACACGCATTTAGAAGAGAACACAGAAGGGGAGCATTAGATGCTGGAAAGGACGATGAAGTACAGATTTCTGACAGTGAGTCATGAAGAAGAATGTAAAGCAAATTGGTTTTCTTCTTTAATTCTGTAATCTTTCTCTAATGCCCTTTCCTGTGGAAAATGAAGTCTTTAGAGTTAAGTAACATTAGCATTTCCTTTTCTCAATCGGATCTTTGAAAATTGGCATTATCTCAATTTTATTATTTCCCAAGTCAACATAATCATACTGTGTAAACATCTAAAACAATTTTTAAAAAATTGTTATAAAAAGAAAAAGGCCCTTCACTTGAGCACAGTGGCTCACATTTGTAACCCAACCTGTGGAGATAGGTCATAAGCTTCAGGCCAGCCTGAGCTACACAGGGAAACTCTGCCTCAAAAATGATGGTTAATTCTTTAAAGCTCTCTTTAATTTGAAATTTGACTCATATTTATTTGCTGGCTATAAGGACTTCTTTTCTGGTGGTCGGAACTTCTGGGGCTTTGTGCTGGCTAGGCAGTCACTCTAACCAACTAGCAACATCCACACCCAAAAACAGTCTGCTGAGTAGCAGGAGGTTTAAAACAGTTTGGGTTTGTCTTTGTACTGGGAACTCAACTTAGATCCTTTCATAAGTCAGGCAAAATGTTTTAAAGTACATTATGATTATGTATGTGGTATGTTAGTCATTATCTTTCAGAGATAGCATATTTACACATTTATAGATTATATGATAAAGCACCTGAGGTTTGCTTTAAAATAAAATGCATGGCAGGTGATGAAGGTGAAGATGAAATCCATCATGAATGTAAAGTTTGGCCAGGCTCATGATAGGCTCCCAGGAGCCCATGTGCTATTTTCTCTATGGTTAAAAATTTATTTTCAAATGTTCCCTAGCAGATACTCAGATCCCATCAGAAGCAAAGGTGTTAACATGTTAATAAAATTTTCCCTTACTCTACTGATTATGATTTTTTTCCTCTTATTAATAGACTAAAGACATTAAAGAAATAGCCAAAAAGGCGCAGGCGCTTCCAAAGGTGAACTCGAAAAGGAAGAGGACCGTGATCTTTACACAAGGGAGAGATGACACTATAGTGGCCACAGGTACTGTGGGAGCTATTTGATGAATCCAGTGTTAATGGAATTATGCGACAAAATCCCATATTCCTTCTATCATGTGCTTTCTACAATTTGACATTGGTATTCTTCCCTTCTACCCCTGTGGATATGATGGACGAGATTATAATTTATGAAAAGTCAACTGATATAGTTTGTATACTTTCGATGTTTGGGGGAATTTTCTTAGCCTGGAACTTCTTTCTTTTCAAAAAATAATACATTTTTCATATAAACACTTGCATCTGAATAGAATGCATGTATTGGATTATGAACAAGTAAAATCCAGAAATGTTTCTTCTTCTGATTTTTTTTCTGTCATTGCTGATTCTTTTTTTTTCTCTCTGTATATTTCCTGGCTGCCTGGAACTCACTATGTTCACCAAGCTGGCCTCCACCTCACAGAGATTCACCCACTCTGACTTGTACCCAGCCCAATGTCAGAATCTTATCCAGGGCCTTATACATGGTAAACAAGTGCTCTACCATTGAGTTATCCCCAGTGATTTTATTTCATATAACCTTTTATCTCAAGAAAATGTCTCACTAAATACCCTACACTAGCCTTCAATTCCTGTGTAGCTGAGACTGACCTTGAATTTGTAATCCTCCTGCCCAGTTTCCCAAAGAGCAGAGTTGCTGATGATTTTCTTTCAAGAAGAAAAATCTCATATCTGTTTTTATAGCAGTCATAGACATTGATAGGAATTTCATAATATTTTAAATATGAGGCTACTTCATATTATTTTTAGCTTCTCTTTAAGCTAAATATAAGTCTTTTAATTGTGTCCAAATGGTTTCATCTTAAATCCAAGCAGTTAGTTAGTGATTTTTATAAACGGTAATATGATTATTACCAATGTGTTTTTTCAATACTCGGCTGAATACTGAATACAACATAATCTTTAAAGATCTGCAAAATAAAATTAATATACATAAAATGTCAAATAATTTTAATGCAAAGTATAATTATACTTCTCATTTGTGGATAATATTGACTTGTAAAAGATCAACAATGCTTTTAAAAAAGCATTCTACTGAAAATGACATTTTTTTCATTAATTTTTGATATAGATTCTCATTCTCTAACCAGGCTCTGTTTGTAACCTCTGTGTACCCAGGCTCGGCTCAAACTTGGAACAGTTCTCTTACCTTAGCCTTCCAAGTACTGAAATTGCAAGTGTGTACCATCACATCTACTAAAGTAACGTTTTCAAAATAATTTGTTTACTTCTATGTGCACTGGTGTTTTGCCTGAGTGTATGTCTGTATGAGGGTGTCAGATCTTGCAGTTACAGACAGTTGTTAGCTGCCATCCAGGTGCTGGGAATTCAACTTGGGTCCTCTGGAAGAGTGGTCAGTGCTCTTAACTGCTGAGCCATCTCTCCAGCCCCTGAAGTAACTTTTTAACAAAGTAAATATATAAAACCTGAAAAGTGTCACTGATGAAATTACTGATCAACTTGGGTAAAGGGAGTCACACGAGAAGTAATTTACTTAACTTTCTTGTTGTTGACTTGTCAAAGGACAAACTTGAGATTTGCTTCAAAAGAAGTCAGAGGATAGAACAGTTAAGTGAAATCCATGAACTAATGAAACTGGTCAAGAGTCAACTGTTTAAGTTGGGCATAGATACATGGGGAATTTTGGTGACATTATACCTATTTATGCATACATATGGAATTTTTGATGCTGAAAACTATTGAAAAAATAAAAAATAAAAGTTTGTTTCAAACACATTCAAACCATGGTAAGTGACTTTCCCAAACAGGTAAATATCATTACTAAACCTTGAGTTCTAGGAGGGATTTAAAACAAGGAGGCAGTCCATTCAAGCAGGCTCTTGTAAGCAAAGGCCCCAGGTAATGTGCTGTGGCAGGAAAAGGCATGCTGCTAATTTTCATGAGAGAAAAGAAATAACCCTTGAAAGAATATCTCTATATGACACAGATGAGATCATTTCTTGTTATAGTATGTGAGCCATTCCTGTCTTAAACCATGCAGGCTTCTTATAGGAAATGTAATACTGCCTCCAGATTCGTAAGAAGCTATTGGTTACTCTTTCTAAGTCTTTCTGTATCCAGAAACATGCATCATACAAGTGTCTTCCTCACTATCAATTTGCATAATTTTCTCCAGACTGAAATTTAGCCACCCTATCTTGTAACTGAATTTTTTCTGAACTTACTTTATTTATCCTTTATTAAATCCATTAAAGCACTCTTTAGGATGCTTATAATCAGGAATTTATTTGAGACAAGTCACTAGCTGACCTTGATGTTCCTGCCATATGAAAATGAACTTAGAGGATGCAGTGTATTGCGATGCATGATAGATTCAAGATGGATAGAGAATCTGTTCAGTGGTGTCAGCTACAAAAGCAAACATGATAAATGTTAATGCAGTTCTGAGCTCTGGGATAAGCTATTCAATGCACAAGCGTAGCTGAATATCTTTGCTGTGTTGTTATTCATGGCAGCCAAATAAATGTCAATAATAAAAGAGAATTAAAGATTTTCATTTCCCAGAGGCAGTTCTCTAATACAGCTTGATCTTTCATTTCATTTGTAATTCGTTCTCATGTCAGGATGCAATCATTCGCCAGGCTCCGGGTGTCATGTTAAGTCATTTAATAATGATTAAGAACATAAAAATGCTTGGCCTGTGGGGCAATTCACAGAAGAGATGCCAATTTGTTATTGTTCTCCCTCCCTTCCTATTGAATATGGATCAGCCTTTTCCCACCTCCTAGCATTAAAATACTAATGGAAGATAGAAAGGAAAAGTGTCCCTTAATTTACCATAAGTGGCATTCCAGAATGGTACAAGACAGTGCTAACACACTTATTAAAACACTAATTAGGACTCATTGTGCCTTAAACCTCACATTGCGGAGTATTTTCAAATGGTGACACTGTTAAATATAAGGCATTTAGCAATAATGTTAACAAAAATCAACTCCCTTGGCATTTTATTCTAGAGACCTCTCTCCTTTTGAGACACAATCTTTGTAAACCACTCTTTCCCATAGAGACTTGTTACTGAACGGCCCATGCTGTTGTATGCAAATCTTCTGGTGCATTTCGAGTAAACATAGGTGGGTGTCTTCCCCACCCTGACAGGCACGCTATGAGCAACATTAGGGTAGGCATCCTCGGGGAGATGTGTGACGATGCAGGAGAAGGATTTGCAGGAAAGCTGTATTTCTAGAAATTTTCCCCTTAGGTGATGTAGCTTTTCTGTCTGTCCCCATATCTCAGTTTGAGAATCATTCCATTAAGTAAATGACTAAATAGCCAAGCTTTGTGATTCTGTGACGTGTAGGAAGCAGAGTAGCCAAACATCTTCAATAAGTCAGGCCTTGATACATGCCTCTTTTTCTTTACTCAGTCAAAATATATCAGTGACTAGGGACTGGAGAGATGGCTCGATGGTTAAGAGTATGTGCTGCTCTTCCAGAGCAAACAATTTCTAGCACCCACATTGAATAATCACCTATAACCCAAGCCCAAGGACTCCAGTGCCCTCTTCTGGCATCTATAAGTACCCAGTGGCATGAAGCATACATTCACACAGGTCCATAAATAAAAATAATAAAAAATAAGATGTAAAGTGTCAAGGGGCCTGGAGAAATGGCTCTGCCATTAAGAACATAAGCTACTCTATCAGAAGACACAGGTTCCATTCCCAGCATCCCCAAGGCAGCTCACAACCATCTCTAACTACAGTTTTAGGTGATCCTTTGCTCTCTACTGACATCCTGGGTACCCAGCACACATGTGGTACACATACATGTAAGCAAAACACACACACACATATATATATAAACAGCTGTAAAAATTATGGGCAAACTACAAATTAGATTATTTTGACCTTTGAGATACATCTAACAGTGTCCTATGTTACTTCATTAAATGGAGGTATTAAAGTTAGTTATCATCCTCCTGAGTCCTTAAACTAACTTGTTACTTCATTCCTTAGTTTCCATGTTTTACAAAAACACTAATTACTCTCTTGCGCTCTGTAATGAAGAGTCTGTGTGATTTGAAGTCCCAGTAAGCATAAAACTCAGAAAGCACACAATAAAAGTCTACAGATTCTAGGGATTAGATAGATGGCTCAACAAGTTAGAAAGGCCTACTGTAGGAGTTTGGATGCCAACGCTCATTTAACATAACACAAGGAGAGGCCCCATGGTC
>JAQHUG010000198.1:1112811-1123119 GCA_028555095.1 Dicrostonyx torquatus
CTCGCTAATCCAGAAGGAGCAAGAGGAAAAGGCTGAGTCTCCCAGGCTTGGAACTAGTCTGAGGCAGAACTGTTTGCTCCCAATGGTTTCTGCTGCTGTCCTGTGCTGGCTGCAGACTGGCCCAGTCACAGATGGATATGTTTTCAGTGTTAGGACTGCGTTCACTTTAGAGCATCCCTTTTTTTACTTTGTGTGCTGATGTCCCTGCTAGACTATATAGATCAGTCAGGTTCCCATTCTCTCTCGAGCAGAGTGTGTACACCCTCACCCCATTTAGTGCATCCAGGGACATCAAAATTCCTGGGCAAGAGTGACAATCCTTAGTATATGAAGACTGGTGATAGTAAACAGCCTTGAAGGGGAAAGAGAGTAATTGGGCCCTCTGCCTGCCCCCTGAGAGTTTTCAGGTCCTATGCATCAGTAACTGTGGGTGAGAGGGACAAGGGAAATGACTAGCATTTTGGTCATTCCCTCGCTCCTACTCAGCCAGTGTGAAGATGGAGACTGTTTCCTGCCTCCTTCTCCATCCTCTTTCTTCATCTTCCTGCTTTTAATTCTCCTGTTACCTGCTGCATGACCACTTGTTTCTGTCCTTAGAAATAGTCTCCTACCCTGGCTCTCCTCACTCAGTTGCATGGAGGAAATGGACCACCTCACCCTGGAACTCCCATCCCAGGTATACATTGATGGAATCAACATTAAAGAAACATCTCACTTCCCAGGACAAATCTTCTCCGGTGAATTCTTTATGAAACACTGTTCTTTCTGCGACCCTCATTTCATGAAGGAGTTGTTTTAAAGTATATTATTTCCTCTGGGTGTTGTTTAAACTTGTAGAGCTTGCTCGTTTTAAGGAAGAACAATGACAAAACATAGAGATCAAAGGTCCTGGGAGTTGCATGGACCCTACACAGGGTTCCTTTCTGCCTGTGCTGCTGTTGCATCTCAATGCCCAGTGACTTCTGAAACATAAACTGTGGCCTTGACTTTCTGTGCTGTGAGATTGGATTTGCCATTTTATTTCTACCATAAATTAGAGATCATTACAAGGTTGCTGTGAAGGATCAACTTTGCTATTTGTTATGATCAAATCAACAGTGTGTTTGCAGTCAGCTAGTCTGGGGTCTGTTACACATTTAAACCTTAAGCCTTCATAACAAATCCATAGAGATTGAAGATCTCAACTCTAGGAACTTTTGGAATTCAGCACACGAGGAAATCAAGATAGGTTTGGAAATAGACTCATGTTTCTCAGTTTCTATCATAACATTATTTTGTATATTTAAAATTATTATATTTTTTATGTTCAATGATCTCTTGGAGGAAATGGGGAAACCGTGTTTTCTAATTTAATTTCTTTTTGAGATCTTGCTTATTTTTGATTTATGTGCATGAATTTTGTCTGAATGTATTTCTGTGCACCACATGCTTATAATGTCTGCAGAGGCCAAAATACAATGTTGGATCCTCTGGGACTGCAGTTACAGATGTTGTAAGCTTCCATGTGGGTGATAGGAATCAAACCTGGATCCCTGGAAAACCAGCCAGTGCTCTTAATTGCTAGCCATTTTTCTCCAGCCCCAAATCATATTTTTTTTTTAATTTAACAGTTGACTACAGTAAGCTTTTGGTTGTCTGCTTGTGGTATTTGAGCATATGAAAAAAAAACATAATGGGAATCATTAGATTTCCTTGACAGGCGACAATAAGAGGCCAACTCAGCTACCTGTTAGTTTATCTATAAAGCATGGCCACTTTTATCAACATCGACAATCAATACATTTGGTCTGAGGTCCATCTGCAACTGGGTCTGATGTGTGTTACTGTGTATTAGGGCTCTCAGCTCTGCTTCTAAGCATAGCCAGCTTTTCCTCGTGGTTACTCTGTGCTTACCTAATAGGAAAATAGAAATGCCTATTTATTGTTGGGGTGATGCTTTTTCTCTGGGTAAATTGTACTAATCATGATTTTGAATGTGTACATCTTGGTTTACTGTTTCAAACCCCACCCACCCAAAAAAAAAAGAGGTTATATAAGTTATATTAGAGGGAACAAAAAAGGTGTAGTGGTTCAGTCAAATAAAGAAGAGGAAGAAATCTACACATCCAAAAATACGTTCTTTCCTCAAGTGCTTATTTATATATGACAGATAAAATATACAGTGGTATGACAGTCAGTTTACTTCCTGTTGCCTGCAAGATGTAGGATTCTCTGTTGTCACCAGCACCATGAATGCCTGAATGCTGTCATACTCCCCATCATGATGATACTGAACCCCTGAAACTGCAAATGAGCCACCTTCATTAAATGTTTCCTTTATAAGGTCATGGTGTCTATTCACAGCAATAAAACCCTAAGACAGTGTGTGTGGGGAGGGAGAAAAAGAAAATGAGAACATGAGTGTATGTTGTCTGTTCCCTTGGATATCACCTCCCCATTTTCCTGTTCTTCCTTTCTTGTTTCCACCAACCTTTTGTAGATAACCCATCTCTATTTCTTATGTTTCTTGCTTTTTTTCCTAGCATCTTCATACTCTATGTAATATATAATCCACATACTATAGAATTTACCCTTGAAGTCATACAGAAGGCATGTTTGCCTCTCTGTAATCCCAGCATTTGGGAAACAAGCAGAAGTCTACCCATATGTTAAAGGCTAACCAATTTCAAATCCAGCTTAGGCTAGGTAACAAAACTCTTGTCTCAAAAATTAATTAACTAATTAGTTTAAATTTAATTACACAAGTCTATGTTTTTAACACATTCATAGGATAGTTAGCCATTACAATTAATTTTGGAACATTTTTATTATTTCAAAAGAAACTATTTCTCCCCCAATACTGCCCCATCCCTAATCTATTTTCTGCCTCTATGCATTTGCTTATTCTAGAAATTTCATTAAGATAGTTTTACAGTAACTGTTGTCTGCTTCTCTTACCTACTATATTGTTTATAAGGTTTATCCGTGTTACAGATGTTTGGATATTTTATTTCTTTACATTGCTATATAATATTCTATTACTCTATTAGTTTCCTGTAGTAGATATGTGTGTGTGTATTTTTATATATATTTAGTGTATATATATATATATACTAATATATTATATATATATATATAAACTCTCTGACTTCACAGAATTTACTCTGTCCCAATTCTAGAAGCCACAAATGCAAAATAAATCAGCAAGACGACATTCTTTCCTAGTAGCCTAGAAAATCCCGCCTTGTCTCTCTCAGCTTTTAGAGGGTCCTTGCAATCACTCCTTTGCGCCCATAAATTGTGGCTGCAGCACTACAACGTGTGCTTTGTGTCATTCCCGTCTGTATCTCTTGTTTTCTTGTGGTCACTTGGGCTCTCTTACTAGAAAGACTTCAATAATCGTCTACTCTAACCTAGCAGGACTTCATTTTGACTGGTTATAATAAAGACCTTACTTCTAAGTAACCTTTTATTCTGAAACACCAGGTGAACATAAATTTTAAGGGCACATCATCAAACTCCATGCTATAATCTAATTGTTTACTTATTCACCAGTTGATAAAATTTTATTCCTATATTTCCTCATGTTCCAGTGATCACATGCATGACTATTTTCTGATTTACTTTTCTTTGCAAATTCTTGATACTTTTTGCATATTTTTATTTTGATATTTGTTCTGTAAATAGCTCCATATCTCTTCATGGGGAGTCTGTCCTCGTTCTATCATAAATGTCCCAGTAGCCTAAATATTAGTAGAGCCATAATGTAGAAATTAGGCTAGTCATAAAAATATTTTATTATACTGGAAATATGTGTCTGTTAGATTGGGGTGGGTTTTTTTTAATATAAGTTTTAACAAATCTGGGTTTTGTGGTGTTACATATTCACATAAATGAAATTCTCCCTTCTGTTTCTATTCCCATCTATTCAGTTCCTATCACAGAATCAACCAATGCTTCCATATGTTTTTGGCTCAAAATATTCCATTTTATTCATGTATCATGGTTTGTTTTACTAACCCTCTTCTCATATATGTCTTTGTATTTTTAATTTTTGTTTTTGTTTTTTTGAGATAGGGTCTCACTATGTAATCCTGGTGGGCTTAGAACTCACTTTCTAGAGCAGGCTGGCCTGCAACTCATGGAGATCTGCTTGCCTCTGCCTTCCTAGTTCTGGCATGCCACCACTACCTAATTTTTGTTATAGCAAATAGAATAACGTAAATTGTTTTTTTTTAATTTTTATTTATTATGTATGTATTTTTCTGCCTTGCATGTATGCCTACATTTCAGAAGAGGGCACCAGATCTCATTACAGATGGTTGTGAGCCACCATGTGGTTGCTGGGAACTGAACTCAGGACCTCTGGAAGAACAACCAGTGCTCTTAACCGCTTAGCCGTCTCTCCAGCCCTGAATAACATCATTTGTAACTACCAAAATAGGTAGAAACAAAATGTCCATAAATTAATATTTTTATTTATTTACAGAATGGGATGCATAGTGAACAGAGAATTACCACCTGGCAATATGAATGAACATAGCAAATAAAATGTTAAGCCAAGTCAGAGCCAAAGGAATAGCAAACTGATTTCCAACCATTGATGGGGTAGAAATAGCTCCTGTCAGATCAGTCTGTCCTTAGGTAGCAATTCTAAATGGGCACAAAATATAAAACTGGCCACTTAGAGGCAGTGGAGAATAGTCAGAGTAAATCAAGGGGAGTCTACAGTCGCAGGGAAAATGCCCTTCTCATGTCTTCTTTCTTTGGGTCATACTCAAGTTGGCAACATGTGGCCTGCCTAAAATTTGATATAAGGCATACAATCTTTTATTCATTTAAGATATATTTTTATTATTTGTGTGTGTGCACACACACGAGCGTATTGTGCAGGTGCCCACAGATACCAGGAAGGGTGGTAGATGCCTTGGAGCTTCAGTTCAGGTCCTTGTGTGATGCCCGTTGTGGGTTCTGGGAACAAAACCGGTCCTTTTGTGGAAGAGAAATAAATGCTCTTAGCTTCCAAGTCATCCCTCCAGCCCACCCTTAACTTGCTAGAAGACCTAGGAGAATATATCTGTCTGTATCAAGCAGAACATGAGTGAGAAAATTTCTCTTAACCAAACAGGGGTAGCCCTAAACTCAGAATATAGACCCCATCCAAATCTCTGGGTAACTCCTGAATTACATGTTTCACAGGAGAGCTCTAGCAGTCCAGATAAGGCTGAAGGAACTGAGTAGAGGCTTCCATTGTCCTTGCCTGGATAGTTTAGAATTTGTGTTTGGCTCTTTAGTTTACTTGCTTTTGAAAAACAGAAATCAATCTTCATGGAAACACACTCAACTTGCTTCATCAATAAAAACCAAGTATTTGTTCTAAAACTTTAGAAAGTATTTTAGATTTGCAAGCTTCTGCTCTCTTTTGTAACCTTTCCACAATGCTACAGTAATGTAAAACCAGCCATACACGAAGTGCCATGGCCTCATCCCATTTGCTTTACAGCTACTAGCTATAGTTTGACAGCCACCTACACTGCTACATCTCAGTGACAGGACTCAGGGTAACCTAGAACTCTGAACCCCAGAAAACACAAGCACTTCTATCCGATTAGTATAGAGAAAATTAATAGAGCATAACCCAAGAAAAGTTAAGTTACAGTGAGATTTGATTTAAGTGCTTCGCTGAAGAGCTAGGTCTTAATTGAAAGGATGTGAAAAGCTGTCAGAGAGTTCAGAGCAGGTGTTCCAAATGGAACTTTAGGAGATGTGAGTCCATGCTACTGTCCAAATTGGACTGGAGAAGCAGGAAGATGTGACCAGGACACTTTTTTGAAAATGAAAATAGAGATATGCAACAATAGAAAATTGAATTGGAACAGTGATGAGCTAATGGGGGAAAATGAAATTGGAACTTACTCATTTCTTCTACAGTGACCAAGGGTGTTCTGTATTCCAGGAGCTAGGTAAGATGTTCTGTACATACTGGCCCCTTTGGAGGGAACTTAGAATACATGAAATAGAGGTGAAAAGAAATAATTTGTAGCATATAGATTTTTAAGGTGTTGAGGACCCAAAAGAGGGAGCAACTAAAAGTAGGAGGGACCTGAAGAAGTGCTCTGTGTAAGATCTGATGTAGATGAACAATTGGTGTTGGCCAAGTAAAACCAAGAAAGCATTTTAAGTCCAAGAAACAACACATAAAGGTACATGCCAAGAGGAGTAGAGCAGAGCTCTGGGTACAGTTCAGTGTGGGTACCAGAAAGAAGGGTCCCATCACTAACGACAAGGAGGGTCAGGGTTCAGTGACATTAAATACCTAAGAGGTGTGTGTGTGTGTGTGTGTGTGTGTGTGTGTGTGTGAGTGTGTGTGAAAACAATAACACTGTATATGTCTCAAGAATGGAATTCTGAGTGTGAGGTGCTCACCATATGTTCTTAAAGCCGACCAACAACCTAAAATTGATCTTTAACCATTGTCACCAGATTTTCAAAATTGTGCACTATAAATCAAGCCAGTGAAATGGTTCGGCTGGTAAAGGCCCTTGCCATGCAAGCCTGGTGGCCTGAATTCAATACCTGAAACCCACGTAGATAGGAAAAAGACGACTCCACAAACTTGTTCCCTGACTGTGTCCCATGCGCCTGCACGTGTGCACACACATCCGTCATGGACACGGGTAATAATAGTAAATATTATTTTTTAAAGAAGAAAATCATCTGTGTTCTTTTCTAAATCAGAAGAAAAGCCTTCAAAATGTGTAGCATACAGAAAGAACCTGGATTGCTGTAAATATTCCAAAGACCAAGTAATTCCTCTTTTTAAAAATAAATAAATGCTGCTGTTTGAATAATGACCAGTCATTGAGAAATGCACAGTCTATAATTATGGATCCATATTTGATGGGCTTGTCTACCTTCCCAGAAGACAGTGCTCCCCAGAATGCTTAAAGCTGCTGTCATTTGTCCAGTGGTTCTGTAACTCAGAAAGTGTCCAAGAAAGTTACCTCTGCTGTCAAGGTCCATTTGTGAAACAAAGCCCCGTGGGTATAGCAGTTTTACCGAGTCTTTAGCGGGTGAGTGATTACAGATCCAGGTCAAGTGTTAACGTTGCAGGTCTGAGTGGCAAGCTGCTAGGGAAAGACCTTGCTTAGTATTAAGGACATTCACTTAGTAGGAAGCACATGGGTCTAAGAAACACCTGTAATCTCCATACAGGGGAGGAGGGGGCACAGGATCATGAAGTCAAGGTTATCCTGGGATACACATTGGGTGTAATCGCAGCCTGGGCTATATGAGACCCTTCCCTCAAAAACAAAGAAGCACATAGAAAGTGGCGGCTTTATGGATATATACATATTCAAATTTGCCAAACTGTATACTTTAGTTATAAACAGCTTAGTGTAAGCCAGTAATGCCTTGACTGACATTAATTTAAAAAAATGACTTTTATCTTAAGGTAGATATATTAATAGGCATATTTCCTACACCACTATTCATAAAAACGAAAGAATTGATTGCTAGGACTGGTGACACACACCCATGCTGGCCTCAGACTCACAGAGACCCGCCTGCCTCTGCCACCTAAGTGCTGAGTTAAAGGCTTGTGCCACACTGTCCAGCTCAGAACCATTTTTAAATATATACTTAGAATTTTAGACAATTTAGGTAGTCTGAATTATGAGGAATAGAGTGCCCTAATTTTTAACTAGAGTAGTATACTTCATTAAGATAAGAGATTTGCATTTGTAAGTTTATGCTAATTTTGCATGACTATTTCTTGTTGATTACTATGGGCTGGATGTTAAACAGGCTTTGTACCTCAATAATAGTAATTTGATGTTTTTGTTTCTGAGTGATGCAGAAAGATCAGTGTTCCAGGTGCCCAATATCATAATAGATACCTTTAATAAAACAGTTTTAGCTTTTGTACATTTTTCCTTTTATTAATGAGCTTTCCTGTTAGAGACTATTAATGACTTTTTGGCAATGCCATCCTGGCTATAGTTGAGACCAATGTGAACTCTTGTTATTAAAGAATTATTCCATAGGTTAAGCATAAATATATTAGAAGATGTAGAGACCTAAGGAAATTGAAACTGGAATGTGTGAGATATGACTTTCTGTGTGGCGTT
Organism: Dicrostonyx torquatus; assembly: GCA_028555095.1. Taxonomy (NCBI): domain Eukaryota; kingdom Metazoa; phylum Chordata; class Mammalia; order Rodentia; family Cricetidae; genus Dicrostonyx; species Dicrostonyx torquatus. Next base: position 1,120,923 of record JAQHUG010000198.1, read on the forward strand.
GAAACCACACACCTTTAATCCCAGCACTCGAGAGGCAGAGGCAGGCAGATCTCTGGAGGTTCAAGACCAGCCTGGTCTACAGAGCAAATTATAGGACAGCCAGGACTACATTGAGAAACCATGTCTCAAAAAACAAGGAAAAAAAATTCTTAAATGAATCCTTATGTGATGCTCCAAGTGAGGTTGGCTAGAGTCTGTGTTTGCTTGTTTGTTTGAAAAAGACCTGTTTATATCCCAGAATTACTCAAAAATAGAGGAGCATCTACATGGGAAAGCATTCATGTCATTATTTTGTGCATTAGGAAAAATGACTATAAGTAAAATATTATTTATGTGATGTTGTCATTCAAGAGGATGCCACAGAGACTAGAGATGTAGCTCCTCAGTAGAACTTTCACTAGCATGCTTGAGGCTGGAGGTTAAAGCAGTGACTTCATACTTCTTTGTGTTTTAAATGGAAACTAAGCCAACATAGTGGGTTCATTTTCTTTGTGAAACTGTTTCACTTAGGATTTAAAGACTTTTCAATAAGTATAAACAAGTCAGAGAATAAAAAACGCCTGCCATTAGAATCAAAGTAGCAAGGATGATTGTGTCAGGGGGTAGATGATAAATACAATATATTTTCCATATCTTAGTTCCATGTTTTTAAAACACTTGACAGTTGTCTTTTAAAGAACCTGCTTTTAATGCAATTGCACAAATTTCGCTACCCCAAAGTAATATAAACTAGTACTGGCTGAAGCTCTGGGGTTTCATTATACAGTGATGACTTAATTAGCAAATCCTCCATGAACAAAACCTTTTTACCCAAGGCTGGCCTTCGTGCAGCAAGCATGGGGGAAGGATCAATTTTCTCTAGGTTAGATTGGTGGCAGCAGGAGCTAATGAGGCAGGGTCTTGAAAGTGGCTCTTTCTCAAATCTAACTCCTCAGGGGTTGGCTAGAGCTGATGCTGAGGGCACTGCTGCCCTCCTGGGACCGCCACAGCCTGGTTACCCAGGTGCTGCAGAAACAATTTCTGTGCCAAGACCATATGTGACTTTTAAGAGACGCGGCAGGACTCTTGCTTCAGGCAGAGTGTTTCTTCTAATGAGTGTGCTAGGAGACAGCACAGAGAATCCCGTGTGCTGGGAGGCCTCCTCCTGTCTTCTCTGCACTCCATGTTCTGCTTTTTCAATTTCATGAGTCTCATTTTACTCGACTATAAAATGAGCAAGCTTCCAGGAAAGCCTCTGATGTATCTTCCAATTCTTATAGATGTTATGTCTATATTAAAACAGCATACTTTCTATAAAGGGTCTAGTAGTAAATATTTTCTGTTTTGTAGGGACTCATCTTTGCACAAAGGTTTCTCTGTACAAATAACCATATTTAACAATGTATAAACAAATAGATGTGGCTATGTTCCAGTAAAACTTTACGAAATTGGCAGCTAATCAGCTTTGGCACACAGACTATAACTTAAGAACCCTATGATAGGTATTAATTTAATGAGACCATCATATTAGAAGAAGTATTTGGAGGATACGACATACATCTTTTGGTCTGCCTTTAGACTGTTGAGAACATGGATGTGCCACAGTGCCTGGTTCTCACCAACACTTAGGACTATGTTCTTTTAAGTTTATAAACATTCTCAGCCTAGTAGAAGAAGTTCAAGATTGTGTTGGTTACCTTTCTGGTGAAACAGGTTAAACTGTGCCTTTCATAGGATAGTGTGGACCTTTGTCCTTGGGGGTGGGGGTGCAGCTTCTTCAAAAGGCCAGCTCCCAAACTTAGCACAAGAATTCTTAAATCTCCATATATCAGCATTTTAATGTTGAGATCAGTTTGTCTGCTTAATCAAGTCCCTTTATATCAACAAACTTTACTTCTACTTCCAACAAAGTGAAAAAGTGATTACTGATTGGAATAATTAACCCAGCCCTGTTATTCTTACAAGGATTAATCCAATAATAATTCTATCTGCCTAAAGTAAGTAAAAAAACGGGTGGTGTGTATTGGTTCATGCCTGTAATCCTAGCACTTGGGCTGAGACAAGGGAATTGCTGGGCTAAGGTTGAAAGAACCTATCTTTTTGTGTTTATTTTGAAAGGGTCTATGGACATGAATAATTTGCATTGATATAGATTTTGCTTTGTTGACATAAGTTTAAGGTTAATTTTTCTGTATATATGTTTCTGATCTTGATTAAG
>JAQHUG010000198.1:1151460-1175574 GCA_028555095.1 Dicrostonyx torquatus
AGGCAGGGAGGGGAGCAGAGAAAAATGTAGAGCTCAATAAATGTCAATAAAGGGGAAAAAAGCCGAAAAAAGGGTCTCATTATAGGCCATAGTGGCCCCAAACTCATAATACTAACTTCCACCTTTGTTCCTTTAGTGCTGGGATTGCAGTTGTATGTTACACATGTGCTAAGAAGTCTCACACCTTAATTCTTAAGACCTTTTCTCAGTAAATTCTTTCTTAAGGTTTTAAGATCTCCTACCTCTTTGCTCTGAGCTGAGGTTGAAGTTTACAAGTCATTAGCCATGTCTGTCTCCATAGGATGCAAGTTTGTCACTTCAGAAATTCAATAAGTCCAATAAGAAAACACTGTGCAATCATTTGCGATGTCTTCTGGGCCAGATTTCATCATAGCACTCCACAGCTGTCATGGGCCAAGCTTAGAGTCCTGAATGAGGTTCATCTGTAGGGAGAACTACAGGACAGTTTTCATTATTATTATTGTTCTTGTTGTTATTATTAATATTATGTGTTACTTTTTAAATACATAATTCATAAAACCCAACCTACCCACTCTGTGGCCCGTCATTAAAATGTCTCTGTATGAAGGCCCAGTTGGAGTACTGCTTGCCTAGCTTACACAAAGCCCTGAGTTAGATTCCTGGCAACACATAAAACAGGCACAGTGGCACATGTCTGTACTCTCAGTACTCAGGAGACAGGGAAATCAATAGTTCAGACTGCTCTAGAACACACTGTCCCCACCATGCATTTTGTGGTAACTGTGTCTTTTGTTAGCTGCTGGGCAGTTGGCAAAGGATAACCAGATTTGGTTATTGTAAAAAAAAAAAAACTAAAATCAGTAATCTTTGACATGGGATTGAAGTATGCCATTGTGATTTTCTGTATAATGGTGTTAAAGACTTGGTGTAGGAGGGTTCCTCTGTATTTCTGTGCTTTCATTGGTTAATAAAGAAAGCTGCCTGGGCCTTTTGATAGGGCAGGAGTTAGATAGGCGGGGAAAAGAGAACAGTATGCTGGGAAGAAGACTGGGTCAGGGAGAGACGCCATGATCCTCCGGCCCAAGATGGATGCAAGTTAGAATCTTCTGATAAGTCACCACCACACAGACTTTTATAATGGGTTAGTTTAAGATGTAAGAGTTAGCCAAGAAGAGGATAGTGATAATGGGCCAGGCAGTGTGTTAAATGAATCCAGTTTGTGTGTAATCATTTTGGGTATAAGCCAGGGCCAAAAGCAGGCCGGCAGCAGGGAGCCGGGCGCCGGGAAAATGGTCCCAGTCCTTGGTGGGGACACAGCCCGCACACCTACGGCCGTATGACCAGGGAGCCGAGCAGGACGGAACAAAAGGGCCCACGTTCCTCTCAGGTTCTAGGAACACAGCCCACACCTCTTACAACAAAGACTTATTATTTATATTTTAAAATTTGAAACTCTTTCAGTGGACCCAAGATTTCACTGCCAGCAACCCAACCAGGCTTGAAGATTAGTAGGGCTCATGATCCAGTCCACAGAAGTACTTCCTTTTGCTCACAGTTTCTGTTCAGTCATTTGAATTGTCCAAAAGAGAGTGCTGCTATCATTTCCAGTCTCCCCAGGAACATAAACTGTCTGGGTGTGGCTCTTGTAAGATATATATACATACACACACCATCTCAATGTTGAAAATTACACAAAGTGCTGCTTTGCACTGTGGTTCCCACACGCTCCGGTACAGAATACAGGCTAATTCTCTGAATAGTGAAACTCCAGGAGTGTCAAGCTTTGCTGGGTGATCTTATGTACTGAGCATTATGAAGAGAAGTTAGTCTGCCTTTCTTTTGCTTTCGTTACAGAAAATGAAGTCACTGCTTTTGCTGTCTTGGATCAAAACCAGAAAGAAATCATTGACACCAATGGAGCTGGAGATGCATTTGTTGGAGGTACAGACTCACTTACTTCATGTTTAAGCAAACATTTTAACCCTTGTCTCTAGCCAAAAGCCAAGACTTACTAATTTAACAACCTTTCATCTCTCTTTCTAAGTAATTAACTGCTCCTTCCAACTACTGCTATCTTTGTATTGCAAGGAGATTTTACTTCAGGGATGATATGTGTTTGGCAAAGGTCATTTGCTACTATGCTCTGCCCAACTCATTTTCACAAGAGTAACTGTGTCAGAATCTTGCATAAACAAGTTACAGCAAGAATAATAGGTAATCCATCAGGCCTCTGTGCCTGATAGCGGGCGTGTGTGATAGATACTTCGGAAGAGTAAAGTTTTTCAGTAATTTAGGCTCAGTAAGGAACAAGTTTAAGCCTGGTCTGGTGGCGCACGCCTTTAATCCCAGCATTCAGGAGGGAGAGGCAGGTGGATCTTTGAGTTCAAGACCAACCAGGGCTACAGAAAGAAACCCTGTCTCGAAAAATGTAACATTAGGGCCTGCTTGTTGGGGTTTCGGAGTATTCTACTCCTGTTCTCTTTTCCCCACTTCTATTTCCTGTCTGGTTTTCCCGCCTATACTTCCTGCCTGGCTATCAGCCAATCAGTTTATATCTAATGTAGATTCTCTGTGATTTTCTTTGGGGCTAACTGGCTGTGGGAACTGGGCAGGACAGAAACCCCCGACAAGCCCCACTCCTCGTGTTACAGAAAAACAAACGAACCAAAACCAACAACAACAAAAAAAAAATATCCAAGGAACAAATTTAATAAGAATGAAATCATTTGGGGAGTAAATTCTCAAAAAGGATATCAGGAAAGGTAGGCTTTTAAGTATGAATTACTTAAAGTGCAGTGTAGTTGAGACAGGCTGTCTCTAGAAGGCTTAGGAGCCCTGAGTGCCAGCCCACAGGAGTCTATCCTGGTAAATGAGACAAGGCCAAAAACAGTTTTAAGGCCAGTGGGGATGACTGAAGGGTGGTCATGAACCGTGGGACAACTAAATCTGTGGATGGTTGTATTGTTTTATTTTCATGACCTTTTTACCAATGAAAGTATTTCATTTTTCTTTTTCTGAAATTTCTTATATCCAGTCTTATCTCGTTTTCTCTTCTTTTATCCAATGACCTTTTATTATTAAACAATTATATTTGTTATGTGTGTGCATATGTTGCACTGACACAAACACACATGTACATGAAAAGTCAGAGGGCAACCTTTGGCAGTCAGTCCTGCTGTCCAAGTGCCAAAGATGTCCGGCTTAGCAGGGGGCACATGCACCTTCTGAGCTATCTCAGGCTCCTGTCTTCTTTAGAAAAGTACAGGTAACAGCCAGCATTCCACTGCATGCTCGTCACTGATATTAAAGTAATCTACAGCTGATTTTCTCATTCCATATCCTTCAGAGCTGTAAATCTCTGTAAGCTGAAAATATCTTATTCAGAATTAAGCCATACTGCATAATACATTAAGGAAACCGTACTGATTTTCTGTTTGGGAATCAGTTAAACCAGGATTGTTAGTCCAGTTGTATCCTGTGCCGATTTTCAAGTACTTTAATTCTTCAAAGCAGTATGGACTCTATTTGACATTTAGTAGGAAGTCTAATGAGGCTATCACAGATATGAAGGTCGCCTAATTACTGCCTCTGCCCTGGTGTTCTGGGCTCCCTCGCCCTGCAACAACAGTGCACACTACAGACAGCTTGCTGCCTGCGGTGCCATGGGACTTCATGAGAATGGAAAGGCTGTGAGGGGAAGGGGCTTTTCCTGTGAACCAAGCTGGAACATTCCCACTACACGTCCATTAGGTTGTCCTGCCTGGCGCTTCTGTTGTGGTTTGTTTATCTTTTTCTTCGTGGTTTGTTTTTTGGGTTTTTTTGTTTTGTTTTGTTTTTGTTTTTGTTTTTTTTGAGATAGGGTTTCTCTGTGTAGCCCTGGTTGTCCTGGAAATCAATCTGTAGACCAGGTTGGCCTCAAACTCAGAGATCCGCCTGCCTCTGCCTCCTGAGAGCTGGGATTAAAGGCGTGCTCCACCACCGCCTGGCTTGTATTTTTTTTTTTAAGATTTATCTGTTTTTTTGTTTGTGTCAACTAAATAGCACTCTACTACCGAGCTACATTCCAAGACCTAATTTTGGTATTTTTGTTTTTGTTACATTTACTTATTTCCTGTTTGTATGTATGTGTATGGACAACCACATGTCATAGCACAAGTGTGGAAGTCAGAGGGCAACTTGCAGGAGCTGGGATTTTCTTCCACCATGTGAGTTTTAGGATCAAACTCAGGTTATTGGGCTTGGCACCAAACGATTTTACCTACTGATCCATCTCACTAGCCCCAGACTGTGTGGTTTGGAAACTCAAGCTGGGCTTGAACTCACTGTGTAACCCAAGCTGACTTCAAGCTTGCAGTCCTCCAAAACAGGTTCTTTTTAACCCTGTTTTACTAATAAGAAAAGTAAGGCAAAGAGAAAGTCAAGTGCATGCCTGCTGTCTAGTACTGCACAGTGGCAGGGTCAGGTTCCAGACCTCTGCAGTTTGTGTTGAGAGTGGGCGCTCTGACAATCTAGCCACTGCCCTGGATCCTTCCGGAAATGGGGTCTGAGAGAGATCTCACTAAAACTAAGCGCCACAAGCCAGCCTTTCACCCAAGCGCTGGCATGCTAAAGATGACTTCATTTACTGAAGAGGGCCATGCAGAACGGAAGGCTGCACGCTGAGCAGCAGAGCAGGACGGAGTGCAGTAGGGGACAGGCAAAGCCAGAGCAGAAACCCTTAGTAACCGTGAAGCCCAAACAGGCTGTATGAAGCAGCTGTTTAATTGCACCTGACAAATCTATCTTCAAACAGAAATGGTTTTATATCTTAAAAATAAGTAAATAAACCTATTGGTTGAAAACCCCAGGTTCCCATCTCCTTATCATCAAGAGCCTTCTTCCTGGGATTAGGAGTAACCTGGCTCTTAAATTCCTATCTTTGACATAAATGGAGAGGCATTGGCAACTTCTACATTACTAAATAGTTTCTTTTTCTTTGCTCCATTGCCTGATTAACATATCTCCTTTCTGACTGACGTAGTCTATCTTTAGAGAAATCATGTATTCATCATGTTATTTCAAGTATTTCTGTCTTGTGTGACTTTGCATAGCTCTATTCCAGCCTGCAAAGTATGGTGGTGATTTAACTCTCGGACGTACAATAATTTTCTTCTCATAAATTTCAAGATTTGTACTAAACCATCACTCTAGCTACGTTGTGCTCGTTAGATAACTCAGTACCAAACTGCTGTGTGTTTCATTTAGCAAGTTAAAAGATATACACTTACGTCACGGAATCTCATCTATAATTTGTGAGTACCCCCAGTTTACACAAATTAAATTCACAGTTCCATTTCAGGGGTTTAGTGTGGGTATCAGATCCCTTTGGCCTTGGCAAGCACACCTCCTTGCTCTATTTGGAATGTCTTGTGACCTTTGCTCTTTTATTTCTCAATGATGAAACCATTCCCTTCACATTCTCCCTCCAGAGCCCAAGTGTCAGGATTGTACCTTTTGAAATAGAGAAATTCTATAATCTTCTATGATTTCCTAATTGCCCAGGTCAGAGAAATTTTCTTGTTGTCCTGCTGTGCTCTATCACAGCGGGTCTGTCTTTTCATTTGGAACCCTTTGTCACTGCCATAGGAACAAATGGAAACCCTGAGAACATTTTGTGACAGGCACTGTCATTGTTCCCAGTGAAAGTCTCTTCCCAGTGAAATGAGACTGAGAAGAAAAATCATAACATGAAAGGGGACCTACCTAATGTGTTCCCACTGGGCATCAATACCAGCCTCTGGTGATATAATGGAACTTTGTCATATGGGAACACCACGTGGGCAGAGGATGTCCAGGTACCCTTCGGATAAAAGACCAGCATTCTGAGGGGCAAAAAATGGCACAAGAATGGTCCAGAGGCAGCTGTAGTTTATAATTGTTTGTTTGTTTTGAGTTGGGGGAGAGAAATTGATTTTGGTTTTGGTGGGACAGGGTTTCTCTGTGTAGCCTTGGCTGTCCTGGAACTCACTTGATAGACCAGAGTAACCTTGAACTCACAGAGATCCACCTGCCTCTGCCTCAGCCTTCCAAGTGCTAGGAGTAAATGCATGTGCCACCACCACCCAGCTTAGAGCAATGTATTTTGAGAGTTAAAAATCTGTGTTACCTCTGAGTACTTTTTGATTCTCAAATTTCTCACCATAACTTTAACTAAGGGAATGTATTCCCTAAAAGAGTACCTATAATATGTAAAAGACTCTTAAGGCCACTTAACCATCACAGTGCAAATAACTGTTCTGTTTTTCATCTAATAAAATTCCATTGTCTAATTCATATTTAAAAAATTACTTTGATTTTTTTAAAAATTGTTTCCCTGGGGACTGTACTCAGTCCACTAGGCCTAGATGCCAAGCTCTGTAACCAGAGGAGCCATCTTGCCAGCCTTCATCCTCCCTTTTTAATTGCTGCTTCATAGTTTTATACAAAGAATGAACAACCCCTATGAGTTTCTTCAGTCCTGTAGCCACTGCTCAGCTGCTCCTGCTCTGCATCTACCTTGAGCTTACTCATATAAGCAGCCCTAATTGAACTTAGTGGGCCATCCCCACCCACCCCCCAAAGAAAGAAAAACCAGAGAATTAGAAGGGAGGTTGCTGGGAAAAGGAAGGAGATTAGCAAGAATGAGCAGGGTGTAAGAGTGGGTAAGAGGGATAAATATGATCAGAATACATTATACATGTATGGAATTGACAAAAAAATCACAAGACAGGGAAAATTAAATTCCTGTAATTGTTTTCTGTGTGGCACCACCTTTCTTTGCTTCTCTGCTCATACAACTAGAAAGTGACGTGATGGGCATTCGGTGCATTGTTTCCCACGCTTTTATACTTAGAAATCAAAGCCTTTATGTGACCACTGCCTCCTAAGGACTGACTTGAAGTGGGATACACGGTCTACATGACTACTTTAGAACAACCCTGTTGCAGTGGCGACACCTTCCCTGCCTTTTTACTCTAGTAGGATATTGTTTTGATTGATTTTTTTTTAAATAATTCATTTATTTTTATGTGCATTGGTGTGAGGGTATCAGATTCCCTGAAACTGAGCTACGGACAGGTGTGAACCACCATGTGGGTGCTGAGAATGTTTCAACCTAACCAGTGTTTTAACTGCAAGCCATCTCTCCAGCCCCTTGATTGATTTATTAAAGGAAAAAAATTTTAAACCATCCAATAACGTATGGAATTGACTTGGTCCTAGAAATATGGAAGTCACCATAGATATTAGAGCGACTTCATGCATGGGAGCTGTCACGTGCCCAGAGAGTGAGAGAAGATAACCTTGAGCAGAGTTCTAGACTGCAGGAAGCTGGCCTGTGACTACTTGAGCATTTCCTGGGTCTTTAGTTATCTAAAGAAGTCGAGATTATCCTTTCCCAGCATTGGCAAGAGAGAGGAGAGAGACTGAATATTGCTTCAGTTTATACAAAGTGCAGAGTAATTTTAGAATGAAGTTTGAAATTTTTCATAGACAAAATTTTTTCTCAAAGATCTAATTCCTATATGGTTTTCATCTAGAAGCAACTGTCAATTAAAAGTGAAATTCGAGGAATTTGGTCTGGTGGGAATGTTCTAAGACTAACATGGTGTGACCATTATCATATAAGGGCTTTGTATGCTGTCTTGGTTAGGGTTTTACTGCTTGGTTAGGGTTTTACATGACCACAGCAACTACCTCCACAACTTAGTGAGCTGAAACACAAATCCATTTATTTAGATAAATGTTGGAAACTTGGCCTACGCTGTGCTGAACAGGTCCCTCAGCCTTAGAGAGTGCTGAAATGAAGTGGTATGTCCAGCATCACTCTCGGAGCCCACAAGTGGCTCTACTACATCCTCTCACTAGGTCACATGGTGGGGTGAAGGGACCTGTGTGGCCTGAAGACTAATTCCAGCCTCTAACATAACAGGTTTTTGTTGTTTAGTTGGTTGGTTTTGTTTTTCTCTTTTTAAAAATGAACCCTCATGGCCTAGAGAGATGGCTCAGCACTCAAGAGCACTAGCTGCTCTCCCAGAGGATCTGGGTTTAGTTAGCAGAAGCTACAAGGCAGCTTACAACTATCTGTAACTCCGGTTCCAGCAGCTCTGACCCCCTCACACAGACATACATGCAGGCAAACACCAGTTCACAAAAAACAATAGTAAATCACTAAAAAAAAAAAATAGAGCCTCATCTAACACAAGGTCTCCTCAGATTCTCTGGATCTTCTTCCTTTGGCCACCAGATGGGTGTGTGCTGCACACCCAGTTCATGACGCTAAGGGTCAAGCCCAGAACTCCTTTGTCCCCAGCCCACAACAGAGAATTGTATTCTTGTCTTTTGTTTGATTGGTTTGAGGTTTGTCTTTCTTTCCTAACTTCCTTCTTCCATCCTTCTTTTTGTGGTGTATATGTATGTGGGGTGGGGTGTGTGCGCGTGCTCGTGCCCAACACTGATAATCCTCCTTCATTACCTTATCCTTTGGGGCAGTCTCTCAGTCTTGCTAGCCAGATTGCTCTGGGGTTCTCTAATTTCTGCCTTCCGAAGCTGGAAGTAAGTTGCCACACACGTCCCCCACTTCTAATAACAGCTTTCAAATAAGTCTGCACCAATATAGATGGGGACACGCTAGTAGGTTTTCATAAAGGTGAGTGTATTCCATTTTATTGGGGAAGGGTTGCCTCCCATCTCTGTATTCTGTTTTAAATCTTGTCCTTTCTGCTGTGGAGAAATGAAATTATCTTTTGTTCCTTAGTTGTGCTAATAATTGTGTGGGCCTGAGAGATATCTTAACATCCAGGTGGTGGTGGCGCACTTGGGAGACAGAGTTTGAGGCCTGCCTGGTCGAATGATCAAGTTCCAGGACAGCCAGAAGTCCACACAGAGAAACCCTGTCACATGGCGATAAGAGGGTTTCCTGCTCTCAAAGAGAACCAGACCTTGATTCCCAGCACCCATATGAGGATGCTCGCACTGCCTCTAACTACTGTTGCAGGGACTCTGATGCCTCTTCTCGTCTCCAATCCCTACATGAATGTGCACCGACACACGATACACAATATAAAATACCAGCAGAAGTCTGAATCAGACTGTGCCCAAATAGCATATAATTCCAAATTAGAAGCTTTTCTCACTTCAGGTATGTGAGATGTATGAGCACAGGCGCTTGGTTCATATTTCATTTAATTATCCAGTTAACTTTTTTTTTGAGACAATCTTACTATGTATCCCTGTCTACCTGAAACTCACAAAAATCTACCTTCCTCTACCTCACAAGTGCTGGGATTCAAGGTGAACATCACCATGCCCTGCCAACATTAACATTTTATAAAGTTTAGAACTACTAAACTTTATTTTTATTTCTGGGTCATAAAATGGAAAATTAAAACTGTGTCTGTCATTTAGTACTAATATCTAGGATCAACTTGCTGTGAGAAGTTGTTAAATGTAGGTTATTGAATATATATATATATATACTATGTTAGTCTTTTCTGATCCACTGGGACTGTTTGGATTTCATTATGGCCATTCTCTCAGCTTGAGGTAAAATTTCTCTGCTCTTGTTTCCTGTACAGTTGTCCCCTTCTGCCTGTACCGATAGATAGATAGATAGGTAGGTAGGTAGATAGATAGATAGATAGATAGATAGATAGATAGATAGATAGATATAGTTATAGATATAGATATATTGAGTTCTTACTCCAGCAACCATAACATTGCCTCAACCATTGATCTACTCCTCAGCCCTGGTGGGCAGCTGCTGTGGCTGATCCTCCTCGTCACCTCTTCTTTTTGAGTGAGGATTTTATGTAGCCCAGGCCATCCTTAAACTCACTATGTAGCTCAAAAGGAACTTGAACTCCTGATCCTCCTGCCTCCATTTCTCCAGTGTGGGGATTGCAGGTGCACCACCCATCCAATTTATAGAGCACAAGGGATCAAACCCATGCTAGGCAAGCACTTCTATCCCATACAACAGGTAATAGAACTAAACATGTTTCCATTTGCAGCCATAACAAAGAAGAAATAAGCCAGAAGGAGACTCTACATAGACACAGCATAGACACTGAAGACATTCCCATAGCTGAAGCAAAGATCATGTGTCTGTATATTATCTCCTTACTTCTCATTTGCATGCTCTTGGTGAGGGTATATGTTATGTTGGTTATCACAAAGGAACCTCTGCTCTCCTTGATTTCCTGTACGAGTCAGCCCTTGCACCAACACATAGTTAAACTTTGGACCTAATGTTGGCAGTCACAGTAGCTTTTTAAGTTAATTGAACACTCAATGTTTGTTGATTTGTTCTTCCTTGAAAAAATTTTTCTATTTTATGGATATGTCACATGAATTCATAACTAGTTGGTAGATGTATTGTAGTCAATATGAGGTTAAACCAGAACTGCGTAGACTGTATAGAAAATAGGAAAGTTTAGCCGGGCGGTGGTGGCGCACGCCTTTAATCCCAGCACTCGGGAGGCAGAGGCAGGCGGATCTCTGTGAGTTCGAGACCAGCCTGGTCTACAAGAGCTAGTTCCAGCGCAGGCTCCAAAGCCACAGAGAAACCCTGTCTCAAAAAACCAAAAAAAAAAAAAAAAAAAGAAGAAGAAAAGAAAATAGGAAAGTTTACATCTGAGCTCTTCTCAGTCCAAGGAAACCACGACTTTCACATCTGGATGGTCTGAGCTAGCCAAAAGAAAGTAGGAATTTCCTGCCAGATGTTAGTTTCTTAAGCAGCCTTTGGCGATGTCTGAGAGGATCGCTGAGATGACCTCCTAGTTTGTTAAAGCCGTACCCAGCACGCAGTCTCACTCCTGATGGGTAGCAGACACTGCATATGTACCGCCACTAACGACAGCAATGTTTATGAAGTGCAAGAGCGCCTAAGGCCTCATTCTGAAGGCACAACATCAGTCTCATGGAAACTGTTTCAAGAACAAACGTTCTATTGAAATTACAAAATGTAGATGGTGACAGTTGGTCTCATCAAGAAAGGAAGGTGAGACTGCTGGCACAAGTGTTCCACATGACCACAGTATTTCTCTGAAGAAAGAATCTGAAAAATTGTATTTATGTCAACTTCCTGCTCCAGATCCACAGGGGAATTAGTGAAAATTTCATTCAGAGACGCTGTGCACAAAAAGTAGGACCATTTGTCCAGTTGGAACAGGAAGCGTCGTTACGGGAAGGAAAGACTTTGCACATGATGTCACTGTAAGGGGGATATTGACATTTCCCGGGCTGTTTGCACAGCTTTCTGATCTCCTACACTTTATTTTTATAGCAGCCTTATTGATGGGCCTCTTACCAGCTCTCTCGGTTTAACTGAGCTGAGTCGATTTGTTACCACAGCTTCAAGTAGCTGTTACAGAACAAGTAAGGCACCCTAATAAAGCCGTAAGCATGTTTACTCAAACAGAGTATTGATTTTACTTGGAGATGGAGAGGCTGACCTTAGTGCAGTGCCGAGGTGGTTGTCATCTGCCCTGGTTAGGAGACACCACGGAGAGCCATTGGAGGATAATTAGAAGTAGCAGAACTTTAGCCCCTAAAATCAGTTAACCACCAGGGAAGGGGGGTCTGTAGCTAATTAGCTTTTATTAAAAGCTACCCCGAGTAATAACAACTAGGAACTTTGAGCAGTATTTTCAGATAGAACAGGACTCACGGCTGTGACTTCTTTAAGGTAGGAACGGGGTACCTGCAGGCACTGAAGTACTCAATGCAGTCCTTAGGCCATCAGAGCCAAAGCCAGGGCAAAGACAGAGCTGTACATGACTTTCCTGAAAAGCCAGCATTAATGGACTGATAAGACATAATTCAGGCATAATTTAAAACATAGCTTTGAGGAAGCAGAAATATGCTAGCATCTTTAGGATGCTCATATGTTTTGTCCTGCACCATGACCAGGCATGTAAAAATGCCTGTACCATGTTTTGTTTCTAAATGTATCTCTTTTTTTGTTTGGAACTGGGCGGGGGCTTGTTTTTTATTTTTGTGGAGAGGTTTTGTTTCGAGACAATCTCATTGTATAGCCCAGGCTGACCTGGAACTGCCACGCTTGGCTGAATGCTTTCATTGAAAAAGATTCTAAAATATTTCTGTTTTTCACTGCAGTCTGTCTGTGTGTGTGTGTGTGTGTGTGTGTGTGTGTCATAGGACAGCTTTCTACAGTCAGTGCTCTCCTACTTTTTTTTTTTTTTTTTTTTTGGTTTTCGAGACAGGGTTTCTCTGTGGCTTTGGAGCCTGCGCTGGAACTAGCTCTTGTAGACCAGGCTGGTCTCGAACTCACAAAGATCCGCCTGCCTCTGCCTCCCGAGTGCTGGGATTAAAGGTGTGCGCCACCACTGCCCGGCAGTGCTCTCCTACTTTATGTGGGATTAAACTCAGGTTATCAGGCTTTTTACACTCTGTGTCATCTCTGGGGCCCTTTTCATTGTAATCTTAATGATTAAGGTCAATGCACATCAAACCAAAGCTGAACCCCAGTAAAGGAACTGCATTAGCCTCAAGCCTCATGAAAGGTTGGTTTTGTGCAAACATTCCACCTGCCATCTTGCAAATAGCTAGAAAAACATCACAGAGCCGGCGGGGGGGGGTCATAATCACTCACTTAGAACAATGAGCATAAAATGAAAAATAAGTTTGAGCAATTAGTGTGTTTTCCCATGTCTTCAGTAATTTATTCTGTGTTTTAGAGTAAACTTCTCATGCCTTCTTGCACTACTTCCTCCTCCTCCTGCCTAAGTGCCTGTAAGATTATGAGATCTAGGGAATGACCAGTTCTAAAGTCTGCAGTAACAGACTGTCAAAAAGACAACAGAAGACGTGTGGGTTCTTTGACTTTGAACTGGCGCCATGTTTGTGTTTATTTGTACATGCCAGATACTGACTTAAGTTAAATCTTTAAACTGTGAAGTACATGTTGTAAGATTTTGTTCCATTAAAGGGGGCCACTAGGGCTTATGATCTTTATATGTCAGAAGGTCGAGGAAGAAATTGACTTTTGACAGTTGTATTTAGTTATCTTCCTCTATATTAAAATGTTTAATGACAGAGGAAAAGGGAATGACATGGATTTATGATTCAGAATATGCCATTTTTATATGTGCATTCAGAATCCCTGTACTACAGTAACTTACTCTGCTGTGGAGGAAGCCATGGGCACTGAGAGCATGCAGAGGGCAGAGGGCAGTGGGGCCGTCACATGTTAGCTTCAGGGTACTCTTTCCGTCCAGCTTGGCAAAGCAACAGAGGCCCAGTTCAAGTCAAGAAATTTTGAGGAAGGTAAAGAAGCTCATAATCATAAAGACTCTAATAACCTAGAGATTAAAACAGTAGCTGAGGCTGGAGGGAGGGCGGTTCAATTCCCAGCACCCACATGGTGCTCACAACCGCCGGTAATCCCAGGTCCAGAGGATGCTACAACCTCTGGCCTCCAAGGGCACCAGGCATGCATGTGATGCAGACATATATACATACATGCAGCCAAAACACCCATCCATGTTTTTAAAAATAAAATGAATTAATATAGTTTAAAAAACCAATATCTCTTGGCCGGGCGGTGGTGGCGCACGCCTTTAATCCCAGCACTCGGGAGGCAGAGGCAGGCGGATCTTTGTGAGTTCGAGACCAGCCTGGTCTACAAGAGCTAGTTCCAGTGCAGGCTCCAAAGCCACAGAGAAACTCTGTCTCGAAAAACCAAAAAAAAAAAAAAAAAACCCCAATATCTCAATAAATGCTTGATTTTTCAGCCCCATCATTAACTAACTTGGGATATGTTCCAATTTAAAATGTTCCCCCCCCAAAAAAATCAAATGTTGCCAGTATGATAGTATTAAAAGTTAGGGCTTTAACGAGCTGATTAGACTATTAATGGGATTAAAGAGGCTTCAGGGCCTACAGTTGTAGCTCAATAGTACAGTGTTTGCCAATCCTGCATCAGGTCCTGTGTCCAATCCTCAGGGCCTAAAAATAATACTAATAATGTCTTTAAACTGCAAGCTGTGGTCCTCCCTTCCCTTTTCACCTTCCTTCATGTTCACTAGGAGAACCCTCACCCAACTAGACAGCAGCAGCTTTGACCCTGGGGTTCCCACTTCTTCTGTTAAACAAAATGGCTATTCTTTATCAATAATCTTATGCCAGGTATCCAGTTATCATAGTACAAATGGGCAAAAACAAGAGTTTAACATCATTAAGCCTGACCCACAGAGAGAATTATCTGTTATAACTGGTACCTCTTACAAGAAGAATCTCCAACAAGAACCAGAACTGGAGGTCTTCACTGGGTGGAGCTGGGTCAGCAGCAGGTGGCTGTGAACGCGTCTTCATCAGATGGAGCTATTGGGCTGCTTCCATGTTTGTCTCCAGGCTCACATTCTGTTCTTAGAGACTGCTATCATGACATACTGGAAGGACAATAAGTTTTTTGCCTTTGGTGGCTCAGATGCCGTTTCTTGGTCCAGTAGATAATTGATTAGCGTATCCAGAACATTTTGGCTGACCTCCCTCAGTGATGCTTGGTATGAAGCACAGTTCCTTAAAACCCATGGGTGGGCAGGCTCTCTTCACAGATAATTCTGCATATTTCATATGTAGCTTTCTCGTCATCTGTGTGGTTCTCAAGGGCTCCCAACAATCTGACCATGTTTCCTCACTGACCTTCGTGTTTGCCCTGTCTTATACTCCATTCCATTTCCTCATTGCCTAATAATCATTTTAGGAAGAAATTCATTTATGTCTTTCTCATGGTTTTATCTGCAGTGGCTTCATGTTGGATTGGCACAAAAAGTCCTACAATGGTCTAAAAGAACCACCTCTGTGACGTTCTGTCCGTGTCCTTCCCTCACCTTAGCAACAAGCTCTGTCTTTTCTGCCCTTCTTCCAGGCCTTAAATTCTTTTCTGCCCTTCTTCCAGGCCTTAAATACTTTGCACAATTGAAGTGCAGAGCTGAAGCTTACAGTAGGTCTGTGCTGTGCTCTCCTGTTGTGACGGGGGAGCGGCTGTTCCAAGCACAGTGTTTGGAGAAGCATCCCAGAATGCTGCAGGGGCCTCCTACTCAGTCGTGCTGCTAACATTCCCGCTCCTAGTGAGTTCACATTACCTGAGCAGAATGCTCAAGCGTCTCACGTCACTGGAGGTCACCACCACGGTGCTCTCCTTGTCATGGTCTCAACACAACTGCCCTTTTCCTGGTCTCCAAAATGAACTTTGTTCTAGCACTCCCTCCTGTTTCTTCTGTGTGTAATATCCATGTTATAATTTTAAAAACAGTGGGAGAGAGAGAGAGACCATCATGTGACAGGGCTCACAAGTTCAGGGTAGTTTATGGGGGAGGGAAGGAGAAAGCAGGGAGGGGATGGGAGATTGGCCTCTGGAGACAGGCATAGCAGAAGAGAGGAGGTGGGCAGAGCTGCCTTATGAGGGGATGCTATGTAGCCAGTGATGCTCTCAGGACCCTGGAGCAGGTCAGAGTATGGCCTGAGTACTGACCAGTGCAACCTGCCAGGTGACAGGCCAGCACAATGCCTGAATGCTAGCAGCCCATCTCTTAGAGCGCCCACCAAGACCCTGTTCATGACACCTTCTCCAGGAAACATGTCTTGATGTCTCCAAATACATAGATTTATTTTCTCCTAAAGTAGAAAATCTAAGACAAACACTCTATTATCTTTGAATTCTTTGGTATCTAGCCCAGCATCTAGATATTCAGATATACCACCGTTAGGGACAATCTATGAGTGAGCAACCGCCGCGTTACATGGCAGCCTGGGTACAGACGAAAAGGCTGAGCAAGTGGGAGGAAGAAAGTTCCAGAGCTGACACTAAAGTGCAGGTATCTTCGTGGTTTGTTTTTTTTTTTTTTTGCTGGGGGGAGGGGGGTGTTTGTCCACAGGCATGGTAGTTCACACCTTTAATCCCAGCACCCAAATCTGGGTGTTTCTCTGTGAGTTCAAGGCCAGCCTGGTCTACATAGCAAGTTCTATGATAGCCAAGAATATAGAGAGAACTTGTATTCATAGATAGGCAGACAGACAGACAGACAGACAGAGACAGGATCTCACTTAGTAACCCGGACTAGCATGGACCCACTATGAAGCATTAACTAGTCCACCCAGCTCCTAAAAGGCAGATACCTTTTAAATAAAGAACTGGAAAACTAAATTGACCTAGAAATGGCAGCGAACAATGTGTGTGCACACACATGTAGACAGGAAAAGAGTTCGGTACTATTGCTTTCTAAAATACCATATCAGGTTTGCTTTAATTGCATGGTAATGCCTCTAAGAACAAAGGTAATTACATGATAACTTGTGTTGCTACTCCCACATTATCTCTTAATAACTGTGTGATTAACTTGTCACTACTGTACAGCGTGAAGTTTGATACTGCTCACACATAGAGAGCATTGATAACTCCAGTGAAGAAGCTGGAGTGCGGCCAGGGAAAGGCATTAGAACAGAGAAGTGATTAGTGTGATCGCTGTACCTGTCCAGAGTCCTGAAAGAGCTGCAGAATCACAAGCGTGTGCTAGAGAGAGGATGCTCAGAACGTTGAGGCACAGCAGCACTGGGTACAACACAGAAGCCCCGTACAGTTGCTTCTGTTTGGGGAGGGTTTCTTTATAAGTAACATAGTGGGGGGTTTGTGTGGTTGTGGTTGTTGAGACAGGGTCTCACTGTTGTGATCCTAGTCCCTAGGAGGCAGGGAGAAGGTTCGGTTCCAGGCTAGATTAGAAGAAATAGTGTCTTCAGCCTCTTGGGGGCTAGGATCCCAAGCATGTACCTCTGTACCTGGGTCAAAATTTAAAAATAATGGAAAAAACATCTAAATGAGGTGGCAGGCACCTATAATCCAAGCTCCTGGGAGGTAGAGACAGGAAGATCAGGAGTCCAAGGCTATCTCAGCTATATGGTGAGCTTGGGGCCAACCTGGGCTACATGAGGGCTATCTCAAAACTTAGAGGAAATTCTTTCTTATCTCTGTTGAGCAGCATCTTGAATTTGTATGTGTGGCATGCATGCCACAGACGTGTGGCACCAGGAACTGTGACTCACTCCTGTGAAGTGAAAACTGGAGTGGCCACTTGGGAGGATAGTCTGGCAGTGTCTGACACACTGAACATATGCTTGCCATACGATCCAGCAGTTGTGTTCCTTGGCTGCCCAAAGAGTTGAAAACTTATGTCTGCACCAAAACCCGTACACAAACGTTTACAGCAGTTTTCCTCTCGAGCGACGGGACGGGGAAGCGAGCGAGATACTCTGCGGCCTGCAGGTGAGTGAGCAAGCAGGCAGTAAGCATGCAGCTAACCAGAGAGAGGGACGGGGCTGCCGTGGTGGCTCAGGGCTCACGGCGCTGGATGTGCTTGTAGAGGACCGAGTTCGGTTCCCAGCCCTGGCATGGCAGTTCACAACCATCTGTGGCTCCAGCATCAGGATTTGACTCTCTTCTGGCCTTGAAGGGCACCAGGCACATGTTACATAGACATACATGCAGGCAAAACACCCACACACATAAACAAATTTAAAAAGACAAAAAAAGTAATGAGCTAATGGGCTGGCAAGGTGGCTTAATGTGTAAAGGTGCCTGCCATGGAGTCTAAAGACTGAGTCAGTGCCCAGTCCAACTAACGGGCCTCTAACCTCCACACATCCACCTCCAGACTAACTAAATTAAAATAAAATAAAAGATAAGGAACTATTGTTACAGTAGTCAATTTTGTGTTACGTACTTTTCAAGGCACAAGAGTATCTTAGAAAGTAAGAGTGGGGGCGCAGCACTTAGGAGGCAGAGACAGGGGGATCACTGTAAGTGGAGGCCAGCCTGGTCTACCTAGATAGTTCCAGACTAGCCAGAGCTGCACAGTAAGGCCCTGTCTTGAGGTTGGGGGACTTGGCTGCTTATTCATTCCCATTATAAAGGCATTCTTCCTCACCCTTTAATATTAGCATGCACATTAAATAACTTTATATGGTCTTTAAGACTGATGAAGGCTACTCTTTGAAGGTCCCAATTATAATTGATCATGTGATATCTGTAATTTATCTTTGCTGGGTTTTAAAAATAGATTATTGAAAAGCTGATACTCTCCTAGGGCCAAAGGTTGTAGCTTTTGTCACATCTAGATTTTTTTTGTCAGAGCAAATGAGTCTGTGGAGCACGGCACCGACTTCATCAGTCAGTTCTCTGAGAAGGAGGATGCCGACATTTAACTTCACAGAACATTCCATAACATAGCTTTTCTCACAAAGATCGTAGCAGGAAGAATGAGGGAAACAGATGTTGCTCATAAGGCTTCTAACAGACGTGTTTCCATTGTAAGCCGACCCCACTCTGAATCTGGCGTCTGCCCCCTTCGCTGTGTGGGCCGAACATCTCAGTCTCATAGTTTGGAGAAAGTTTATCCTGACCTTTGCCTGTTACCTGAAAATTCTGTGATGAAAACACTCCTGAGAGAACGAGTTCACACTCTTCCAAAGACTTCACTCTAGTAACCAAATTCATTCTCTTTTGTGATTATTTTATCAAATACAGAGCATTTTCTGGTCCTGGCTGGGAAAAAGAGGAAGGACGTAAATCTGGTGAGGTCATTGTACCACAGCCCCAAATTAACCTTCAGCTCTCCCCTGCTCCCTAGGCTGCCCAGGCCTCAGGGAAGGCCGGAAGTCAGCCTGCAGAATCAGAAGTTTCTCATTATCCGCAGCCCTCAACCTTGAGCACAGCAGCAGCTCCAGGGCCCCTGAGGGAGGAGTAGGGTTTTTCTGGGTTTGTCCTATCTTATTTTTAACTATACCTTTTTCCCTTCCTTCTTTTCTTTCTTCCTTCCTTTCTTTTATGTTTTTATGGTTTTATTGTGGCATAACTGACATACAATAAAGACACATTCTTAAGGTGCAGTCTGATAAACATTGAAGTGTGATATGCCGTCTCTATGAGTGGCTCCATCATTCCCATGCCCTTCCTTAACCCTTCCTTCCTGCCCCGTCCCCTCCACTTGGAACTGTCACAGTAAGGCTGCTGGGAATGTTCCTTTACAAGTCTCTACATGTCTGCCTTCCTTTACCTTGGGTTAATAGCTAGAAATAAAATAACTCAGTCATATGGTAGGTTAATTTAACTTTTTTAACAGCATTTATTTTGATTTTGTGTGTGTGAGAGTGATTGCCTGTGTGTATGTCCTGTAGCACCTGTGGACCTGGTGCCCTAGGTGGCCAGAAGACAGCTCGGACCCCTTGGACCCCGAGTTGCTGACTGTTGTTAAGTCGACTGTGGATGCTGGGATGGAACTCCTGTCTTCTGCCAGACTAGCCTGGGTTTTCAATTACTGAGCCCTCTCTCCAGCCCCAAACTGAACTTTTTACAGCGCTAATAAATCACTTCATAAAGTGACCTTATCATTTTACACTCCCAGGGGCCAGTTAGATGGCCCATGGGTAAAGGCATGCGCTGAGCAGACTAAGACCCTGAATTCAGTCCCCGGAACTCTGGTGAAAGTGCAGAAAGAGAACTGACCTGTCACAGAGTCCTCTGAGTCCACCCACTGCAGCCACATTCCATCACACATCATCTACCTGTGCAGTCATAATAACTAAAGCCTTCTCCCTTTGTCCGTGTGCTTACAGTCTGGGAGGATGCACACCCTCGCCGCAGCTCCTACAGGCAGTCTTGCTATGCTGTCATTTTAGTGGCTGCAGTGGCATTACTGCCACTCTGACTGGGGGGGTTAATGAATAATGGTGCTGCACTCTGTATGTGCATTTGGCACATGTTTCTCTTTGCTGGTTTTTTTTTTTAAATCTTGTTTGTTGTTATTGAGGTACAAAGTGAGCTTGATGAAATCCGAATTATTGTGTCTTCTATAAAAGTTTGTACTTAGGCCAGGGCTTCTGAAGTTGCCCTCAGCAGACCAAGCTCACAAAGATTTCCCCTGTAATTTCTCAAATACCGCAGTCTTATTTTTTGTTTTTCTTTGGATTTGTTTGGTCGGTTTTTGATTTTGCAGTACTGGGACCGAGCGTAGGGCCTCTCACAGGCTGGCCGAGTGCTGTCCCACTGAGCTGCCTGCCCAGCCCTTCACCCCAATTACCTTTTTTTTTTTTTTCCTGATTTTTGAGACAGAGCTTCTGACAGTGGCCAGACAGGCCTCCTGCCTCAACCTCCGTAGTAGCTGGGCTTCCAGAAAGCCATGTTCTAACAGCTTCCGGTCAGCTCCGAGCCAGTGGCAGGTTCTGCAGAGCTGACAGCAGCCCTGAGTCTTGGCCCGCTAGCATTTCCTCTGCGTCACCTGGGTTTAGTTTCTTTCCCTTCATGCAGCCTTGTTTTCAGTGGCTGGTCTTACACGACTTTTCTCAGACAGATTCCTAGGTATCTCACAGGTTTGATACCATGCGTAAACAGCATTTGGACTATTACTCTTTAATTGCTCACTATTAGATATAGTTGCTACCTGTGCCAGTAGAGCTCCTGGGTTGATTTTCAGTTGCTATCTGTCCAGCTTTACTAAACTCAGTAGTGCTAATAACAGTTTTCTAGATTCCATGGGGTTCTTAGATTCATTTTTGCATGTGTGCAGGGTTTTTGTTTGTGTTATTTTGGTTTTTGTTACTCAAGCTGGCCTCAAACTGAGGATGACCTTGAACGCCTAATCTTCTTGCCTCTAGCTCCTAGGTGCTAGTATTAAAGGGTTTCCTACCCTGCCCTGCCAAAGTAGAGAATTCTAATCTTGACACCACAGTGCACTTCGCAGCCCCCTGCCTCGACACACAGATGGACATTCCCAACCTTTTTTTTTTCTTTCTTTTTCTTTATTTCTTTTTGGTTTTTTTGTTTTGTTTTGTTTTGAGGGAAGAGGTAGGGCAGGGTCTTACTGTGTAGCTTTGGTTGCCTGGAACTCTCTGCACAGACCAGGCTGGCCTCAGACTCACACAGAGCCACCTGCCCCTGCTTGCCACCACTCCTGGCCTGGCCTGCTGTCTTGAGTTGCAGGCATAGACAATTCTGCCTTCTTCATACTGAAAGTGACTTCCTTCTCCATCTTGGTGGCTCACTTTGCTCCACAAATGTCACCATGAGAATGCTGAAGAACACTTGGACTCGGAAGATGGTGCAGACCTGTGATCCCAGCATTCAGGGGACAGGAAGATGCCAACTCAAGTGTGAGGCCACCCCAAGCTACATCTGAAACCTGCCACAGAGCATGTGTGCATGTGCGAGGCAGAGGGCAAACATTCCTGCTTTGTTTTTAGTCTTAAGGAGAAAATGAAATATTCATCCCTTACCTTAAAATATTAGCAGTAAATTTTTATAAATTTCTTTCTCAAGTGGAAAAGTTCTTTTCTGTACCTCTTTTTCTAAATTATGAAAATTAGGACTAGCTATTAGATGTTGTCAGATAGTTTTTCTCTATGTATTCAGGTGATCTAAGGTGACTCTTGGCTTCTCACATTACTTTGATATTTTATTTTTTCTAGACAGGGTTTCTCTGTAGCTTTGGAGCCTATCCTGGAACTAGCTCTTGTAGACCAGGCTGGCCTCGAACTCACAGAGATCTGCCTGTCTCTGCCTCCCGAGTGCTGGGATTAAAGGCATGTGCCACCACCACCCGACTTTTTTCCTGCTTTTTTAAAGTTTTATTCTTATTATTTTGTGTATATGAATGTTTGCTTGCATGTACAGCTGTGCACCACATGCATGCTTGGTTCCCGAGGAAGTGGTGAGCCTCTTATGTGGTGCTAGGAATCGAGCCCAGGTCTTTGGCAACAGGTGCTCGTAACCACTGAACCAACTCTGCAGTCCCCTGTTCCCCCCTTTCTTAAACCTTTTGTGGCTACTGTGTAATATTTGAAGAAGTTTGTTTCATATAATTTGTCTTTATTTCAACTGTTTCTAGAAGAAGAATAACCCTGGCTCCTTTTATTCCATTGGTAAGAAGCTGATTCAATGCTGTTTTATGTTATCTTCCCCTTCACTCCCATCCCTACCCCTAGCCCCCTCCCCCTTGAGACAAGGTTTCTCCGTATCATAGCTCTGTCTGCCCTGGAACTTTCTCTGTAGACCAGGCTGGCCTTGAACTCCCTGAGATCCCCCTGCCTCTGTCCAGGATTAAAGGTGCAAGCTTCCACCGCCTGGCCCTTTGCTCTCTCGATCAGGGGCCCAGCTGGGGAAGTTAGTGGATTTCATTGCTGCCTGTGGAAAGAACACCTTCTAACTGGTGTTCTCTCTCCCTCTCTCTATCTCTCACTCTCTCTCTTTTTCTCTCTCTGATTTTGTTGGTTTTTGGAACAGACTCTCACCTAGCTCAGGCAGGCCTTGGATTCACTCTGGAGCCTAGGATGACTTTGAAATCCCGCTCCTCCTGCCTCTGCTTCCCAAGCACGAAACTGCGGGTGCGCACTGCTGTGCCTGAAGCTTGCAGCTCTCTCTTAAGAGAGAGATAATTGTACTAGGACTTCCTAGGGAGGAAGGCTAGCCTAAAGCTTTATTGGCAAAGACTCCAGTAATGCATTTCAGCACAGCTTCCTCTCTGAGTGAGCAGCCCTGTGTGTGCTGTTTGTGGGTGGCATGAAATCTCAGGGAGGAAGACTTGAGAGGTCGCAGTAAAGCAAGCGGTTCACAGATGACAGCCCGGAAGCAGAGCCGCTGTCTGCACTGCAGCTTCGTCTTTCCCCTTCTCTTGCACTCAGGCCCCAGCCTCCTACTAGAGCAGGGCAAGTCTCTTCCTGTAGTTACCGACGTCCACCACCTTCACCCTGAGACCAGAGTCGCTGGGTGCCAGCTGAGCTCTTGACATTTCTTTTTTTCTTTGTTTTTCAAGACAGGGTTTCTCTGTATAGCAGCTCTGGCTGCCCTGAAACTCGAGCTCTTGCCGTTTCTAATGCTATTACACACACTCACGTTCTCTCTCTTGTCTGTTCTAGGGTTTCTCTCACAACTGGTCTATGACAAACCTCTGACAGAATGCATCCGCGCTGGCCACTATGCAGCAAGTGTCATCATTAGGCGAACTGGCTGTACCTTTCCCGAGAAGCCGGACTTCCACTGATGCAAGAAAGAAAACTCAGGCTGGAGACACAGGCTGCAGTGACCATGTCCTGAGCATTCCTGCCATACGAAAGAATAAACTCATCTGCTGTCTCTGCCAACTATGAAACCATGATTCTCAATCCTAATTTAGAGGGCTCAGTATTGCTCCTAGAACCTTTAGTCTCTGAAATCAAGGGAAAATGTTTATTTCCATAGTTTGTTAGTGCTTCGTAAATGTCAAACAGGATCACAAGATTTCAATTGAAACTTTCATTTCATTTTTGATTGTTTGTAATTTCATCTGTATTTAGTAAATTGATCGGTTTTTTTACATTTCTCCTTAAATTACAGGTGCAATTTAATATAAAAGAAATTAATGCTAACATCATTCCTGAGCTTTTTATAGAAATATATTTGATTTGGAAGTGTGTATGCACATAAGGTACAGGAATGTTTATCACACCAAATTACTCCCTATAAGCTCTTCATTGTGCCTCAGACATGTGATGGCCGTGAACAAATGAGTCCCCCAACATTTGCATCATGTTCCATGTTATTCAAATTGTACACTTTTGCTTCCTGATGGTACTCTGTAATTTGATAGAAATAAATTGCCATATAGGAATCTTTTTGTCTTGACTTGTGCTCAATAAAAGTAAGGAAGACATTGTTGTAGTACTGTGCCCCATATGGTTTATTGATGGGGTGAGGGAGAGAAATGAAGTACATTATATATAAATATATATGTGCACACACACACCATACGTTATATAAATATATATGTGCACACACACACCATACGTTATATAAATATATATGTGCACACATACACCACACATAACAGATCAGTAAGTATTCTTTTTGGTTTTGTGTTTTCATTTCTTTCAGGGTGATATGCAATAGTAGAATTATTAGATCATATGTAAACTTTTTTCTTTTCTTGAGACAGGGATTCACTGTTAGTTCTGTCTGGCCTGGAACTCACTATGTACATCAGACTGGCCTCCAAGTTACAGAAATCCACCTGCCTCTGCTCCACAACTCCTTGTCATATGTTACTTTTTTTTTTTTTTTTAGGATAATAT
>JAQHUG010000198.1:1222507-1232634 GCA_028555095.1 Dicrostonyx torquatus
CTCTGGGATTTTATTATTAAGACCAATTAGAATTCGTGCAATAATTGTATTTATGGTTTAATATATTATTTTATGCTAAAAGATCTTGAATTAAATCTTCAACTCAAATTTTTAAGTCTCAAACTTAACAAGGATAAAGCTGTAAGAACCTAATCTTATAAAAGCCACTAACTTGTAAAGTGGTAAGTAATTCATTTAGCAACAAGCTTTATTTAGCCTCCTGTATGTGTTTTCAAGGTTAAGCCTAATGCAGCTAACTAAAGTATATTTATTAGATGATCTTCAGATTCTTCAGATATCCTTGTAGGAACCCTAAGGTCTCCAAAGAAGACAACCACTCCACCTAAATTTTTGTAATGCTAACCACTGGGAAAAACCACCCCATGTCTCACCTGCTACTGAGGCTCTGCTCAAGCTGTGGACACTGCTGGAGTGACAGGCCTGCTCTGCCTGGTCACAGTAAGGCCAGTCCTCATCCTCAGGAAAACCTCTCAGAGATTCTGCGTCTGGCTGCTGAAGTCCCACGCTGCTCCGTGTAGCAGCTGAAGATTAAATGCTGTCTGTATGACAGCAGGAAGACCTCTGACCACTGCCCACAGTGAAGCCATGGAGACCATGGGAGCCTAGAACAACCATCTACGTAGTGGGTCTCTTATCATTTTATTGATACACAGGCCATTTGGATTATACTTCCTGCTATAATTTATCCTTCTCAGATCTCGGATGCTATTGACTGACTGTAACTTTGTAGTCTTAACAGCAGCTAGCAAACCAGCTCCTCCTCCAAGGCTACTTGCTGCCTTCTCTTCAAATGTAACAATCAGGCCTCAAGCCTCACTTCCTTGAGGTACTAGATAGCCAGCTGAGAAAGATGGTTTACCTTCCCTCCAGACTCTGAAAGGAGGTAAAATCAAAGATGCTTTTAACCCAGAATCATTTTTGGGTTCCCTAGCTTAAAAGGCCTGACTTGAAAGACTACAACTCCAAGGCATGAGTCTGCTGCCTTTTCTACTATGTAGATTTCAGAACAGATTACAAGCACTGATAATACTAACATATCTAAAACTGTTGTCTCTTTTTATGAACTTAAAAAAGTTTATATAAGATTTAGGGCATCGACTTGGACCCACCTCTTGCAGGTCAAACATATTATGGATAAGTAATCAACAGCCTGTTTCCCAACTTGCCTATTCTCCCTATTCCTGAGGGTTCTCTCTCTCTCTCTCTCTCTCTCTCTCTCTCTCTCTCTCTCTCTCTCTCGTACAACCAAGTTAAAAGTTTTCTGATAGCTCCTTATCTTTCCCTTCTGTCCTAGTCTATATGTCCCAACAGATTTGAAATCACCTGCAGACTGCTCCAGAAACTGGCCTTCTAGACAGCTCCAGAATGGCTGGCCCCAGGTGGTCCAGCCTCACAAACTGAGCCTGCACTTCCCTAGCCCCTCCCACAGAGCCTGGATAAGTGAAACAACTTGCATTCTCTTTCTTCCCAGCCTTTTTTAAGATTCCAGCTCTCTTGTGTCTCCAACAACAACGTCCCAGTGTCAGCAGGATGTAGTCACAGAAAAGATTAGATAGCCTCATATCATTTAGTATTAAGAAAAAGGCTGGCATGTTAGATCTTAAACCTGGAACAAATGGCTAACTGAGGCGCCAGTTTGACACATCAAAGTGAACCTGGCTGCTAAGGTTCTCCCAGCATTCCTTGCACAGCCCAGCACCTGCCCTGAACTCTCCAGCCCAGGAGCTGGGCTGCCCTTCCTCCAGCAACCCTTCCCTATATAATCCAGCCATTTTGGCTATGCTAATTCTCTTAGCCTTTTTACCCTTTCCCTTTCCCTTTTGGCCACTTGGTCTCCTGGTCTTCTGGCCCTCCTCCCTCCTGGTCCCCTTGCCCTCCTCCCATGGCCCAGCTCAGTCTGCTGGTCAAGTCCACTCTGGACTCTCCCTGATGTCTCTGCCTTCACTTCCACCATACCTAGGACCAGCATGTCCTCCTTTTCATTTATTTATTTACTTATTTATTTATTTTCATTCACCATGGTTGTCTTCTGGCCTCCATACGCATGTATACACACACACATATAGAGCAGGACAGGGTCTTGTTATATACCCCGACTAGCCTCAAACTCATACCAATTCTCTTTCCTCAGCCTCCCAAGTGCTGGGATTTTATGCATGTTATGCCAGCTATCTCTGGATTTAAAAAAAAAAACTACCAATTTTTAAATATTGGTTCCATTTTTTTCTGCTTATCATTATTATCACTGCTGTGGCTTTTTAAAACAGGATGTTATGGAGCCCAAGCTGGTCTCAAGTTCACTCTTACAGCTAAAGCTAACCCCCTTCCTCCACCTTCTGACTCACAAGATGTAGAAGAAGTAGCCTGGGTCTTTTTGTGTGCTCCTCTTTTCCAAACACACGCATGCACAGACATAATCCACCATCATGCCATAGCACAAGGCTGAGAACACAGAAAATGCCCAAGAAAGAAGCATTTATAGCATGAATGAATAGTCTAAAGGGCTGTTCCTTTCAACAATTATGGCCCAATAAATTATACTGGTTTTGCCTCCTGAAGGGAAAGGCCACACCAAGGCCTCCCCAGATGGGGAGGCTGCCAAAGCGCAGATGCAGAACAACCTTGGCTCTCTTTGGCTGTCTACCTGGATCTGGGTTTAACAACTTGGTCTGCAGTTTTATAGCTTGAACCACCAGGCTCAGCGCAACAGTGTGAGTTCTTTGTCCACACACTGGTGCCAGGTGTTGAGAAAATTGACTATGAGAACTCTGGGAGCCTTGCAAACAGGGAGGGGGTGTCTATAGCCCAGGCTGTGAGGCCAGGGAAGTTGTCTGCAAAAGGAATCCTGTCTAGACCCTAAACAAGGAGATAGAAGCAGTCAGGCATGGTGGTGCATGCCTGTAGTCTCAGTTACATAGGAGGCTAAAGCAGGAATTCACATGAACCTAAACACACCAAAACTACATCATAAGTATATATAGGAAATATAAATATTTCATATATTCATATGAAAATAAATATTTCATATATGTATATATACAAAACAAAAATAAGATATAATTTAAAATATGAAGTAAAAACTAAAAAGAGGAGCTGGATATGTGGGTCAGTTGGTGGAGAGTTTGCCTGGCATGCATGAAGCCCTGAGTTTGATCTTCAGTCCAACATAATCCTTGAATGACTTTGCACATATGTAATCTAACACTTGGGAAACTAGGCAGGCAGAAGTTCAAGGTCACCTGCAGCTATGGAGTGAGTTTCTGAGACCCTGTAGAAAAAGGAAGTTAGTTAGTTAGTTAGTTAGTTAGTTGCATAAAGCCCCAGTTCTAGATATAGCAGGAAGATACACTAGAATGGAGATTGAGATTAGGAATAGGGTCATAGAGTAATCTTTAGGGCTGTGACTAAGATGGATGGAGAAAGCTGAGAAAGAGGACCTACACTCAGTCAGATTTGCCATCCCTAACTCTAAGCATTGCATGGTCCTAGAAAGAATGCAGGAATTCATCAAATTTAAGACTTCAGAGTTGAGATTACATATCTTCAAAGCTGAAGAAATATAGGGTCCAAAAAGGGACAAAGTGCTGGAGGTTTCTCTGAGTGGGGTTAGCACGGTTCCCAGCTTGCTAAGTATTCATTCCCTTTTTGGGTTATGAAGTGATTGGTGCAGCAACTATAAATAGAGCTCATGGCAGTGGTGTTGGCTATAGTTTACAAGTCTCATTCTGGGGGACCACTGCTAGTAATATCTGTAGATTTCTGTATTGTAAATATGCCAGTGGTAGCTGGTTTCAAGCCACCCAGAATATAGTTCCTGAATGCATCCTGAGAAGACACTGTCATCAGCCACTGAGTCCGTCACATTCTCTGCCCTCTACATTCTGCACTCTGGGTTTTTCTTTGCCTGTTTTTGCAGTGCTAGTGACTTAACCTACCTTTGCACATGTCAGGCTAGTGTTGTACGAACTGAGCTACACTGTTGCAGGGGGCTGCTTGGTCATTCCTGGCAGCTTAGCCCCAAAATAATCACACAGAAACTGCTTCGCCCATTAGCACTAGCTTCTTATTAGCTAACTCTAACATCTTAATTTAACCCATTTCAATTAATCTGTGTATCACCACGAGGTCGTGGCCTACCAGCACAAAGTTTCAATATGTCTATTGCTGGCAGTGGCTCCATATCGTCTCTCTGACTCTGCCTTCTTCCTCTCAGCATTCCATCCAGTTTTCCCTACCTACCTAAGTTCTGCCCTATCAACAGGCCAAGGAAGTTTCTTTATTCATTAATGGTAATCACAGCACACCTCCCCTTTTCTGTTCAAATAAAAAGGAAGGCTTTAACTTTAACATAGTAAAATTACATATAAAAAACAGATATCAAACAAAATTACAGTTACAATATTTATATCTACCTTATCTTTTATCATAACTAAGGAAAACTATAAGTATAAATTCTTCAACTCCATCAAAGACTCCAGAAGGATATAATATTACCTAAGTAAACAGGAAGTACATTGTAAGCAACTTCCAAAACTCTAGAATTGACAGAGACATTTCACTGCCTGAACAGTCACCCAAAGGTTTTCCATACTGTTGGGGCATCCATCTTCAGTCTACAGACCCATAGTACCCAGCAGACTCTCACAAAGCAGGAAGTTTCAAAGACAGTTCCATCTATACTGACAGTTTGTCACATTTTTTGTGTCCTGCAGAATGTCTGGCAGACTCTTTCATGAAGCAGGAACTCCAAAGGACGGTCTCACCTTTAGGCAAGGTCAGCAGTCATTTAGACAAGGTTTTCATATCCAGTTAAGCAGTTCAGGTAAGAGCAGTTTCTTGTCCAAATGGCTAGTAAACTCCATAAGGAGCCTCTTTGATACTCATCTTCCTCTTGAAGTAGACTGGTGTTGCCAGGAGCAGATGTGACTCACTGTCATGAAATGTCCTAAATTTTTAAAACATTTAAATGCCATATTCTGAAGGTCTCTGAAAGATTTGAAGAATACCTATCTAACTGAAATATATCTCTATACATCTAGAAAATCTAACCAACATGACTACAAGCTTGACTATTATAGATGATTATCTATTGATCTATATTTCTTAATTATACATTACATTTTTAATGAACTACACAATCACAATACCTTAATCAAGAGCAGAGATATACATATAACAAGATTGACCTTAAATTTGTATCAATAAACCAAGATCCATACCAATGCAAACTATTTTATCTTTTTTACAATTTTTTGTTTATTAATTTTGCATGTGACTGTCTTTATCACCTTGTGCTCACAAGAATGCCACAACAGACACGTGAAGATCAGAAAACATCTTCCATGTTCTTTCCTTCTACTTTGTAGGTCCTGGGAATCAAACTCAGGTTGTCAGGCTTGGCAGGAAGCACTTTTACCCACGGAGCCCTCTCACTGTCCTTCTACCTTTTCTTTTTGAGACAAGGTTTCTCACTGGAGTCAGCATCTGGCGAGAGTGGCTGGCCAGTGAGCGCCCAGGATCTTCTTGCTTCCATCCCCCTGCTCTAAGATTACATCTACACATATTGCCATAGTGGCTTTTTCTCTAGGTACTGGGGAATCTCAGTTCAGGTCTTTAAGCTTGTACACGAAGAACTTTCCCTACAGAGCCATCTCCCCAGCAGCCTAGACTGGTCTTAAACAAATGTAATCATGTGGTTCTTCCACCTTATCTCCTGAGTAATTAGAATTACATGCTTGCAACAGGTCTGTACACGTTGAGTTTTTGAAGACAGCTAAGCAAATTAGCAAAAATACCACACCATGTCTCTAGTAGGAAGTCAATGACTAGCACTTGGAAGGCAGAGAGTTCTAGACCAGCTTGGGCAATACAGAATCTCAAAAAAAATTACAAAATAATTCCAAAAATAGTAAAATGATGTAATAATTCCATTAATAAATAAGTACATTGTGTATGTGGTGAGGATGTTATGATTATGGCAGCTTTTGAGACACTGTCTCACGTATCCCAGGTAAATTCTCTATACAGCTAGGGAGGACCTTGAACTCCTAATCACGAGTGCTGGGATTACAGGTGGACATCACTATCTTTGTTACTTTTCTCTGTTGCTGTGAAGAAACACTATGACCAAGGCAACTTATAGAAGAAAGTATAGTGTAGCTTGCAGTATCAAAGGGTGAGGCCATGACCTTCATGGCAGGTAGCTATGACCCTGGAGCAGTAACTGAGAGCTCACATCTGATCCATAGGCAGGAGGTGGAGAACTAACTGGGAATGATGGTGTAGGCTTTTGAAACTTCAAAACTCACCCTCAATGACACTTCCTCCAACAGGGCTTTCCTTCACCTTCACTCCCGTGCCCTTCAGGACTCCAAAGCCATGTTTCTGATGCTTCCAAGTTCTGCTGCCTGCATGGGATCTGGAACTCTCCTTAACTTAACTGCATAAGCTTTACTTGATTGCTGTTCTTTACAGACAGATAATCCCTTGGCCTCTTCATTTACAGGATTAGCTGGGTAGGGACTAGCCCCAAGGACACCAGCCCCTTAATTCTAGTTCTCGTCACCTCTTTCAGACAAGCCTTGGCCCTGAGATCAAATTTCATGGTGCTCTTCTTGTCCTCCAGCTGTACATTTCTTCCTGACCCACTTGGACTTTCTCATTATTGACCTGCGTAAGACTGATCACCATGACAGAGTCAATAACAGACCATCTTCAAATCTCCACTCCCAACAAAATTTAGTTCAAAATTTAACCTCAGACAGATTCTTAGGACAAGCAGCCACATCTTTGCCAAGTTGTTAGAAGAATGATCTCTATCCCAGATGCTAATATTGTTTCCCTCTGCAACCTCTTGAGCTGGGCCTCCATAGTCCACATTACTCTCAGCACTACTGTCTTTCAAGCTCCTACTAGGATGACTCATTAAACCTCACTTACAGCGTTCAACCTTTCCTAGTCCAAGGTCTCCAAGTCTTCCACATTCCTCCAAAAAACCAGCACGATCAGCCCTGTCATAGCAATGATGCAGTGGCTGGTGCCAACTTCTATCTTAGTTACTTTTCTATTGCCATGACAAAACACCATGACAAAGGCATCTTACAGAAGAAAGTATTGGATGGAAATTTACAGTTTTAGAGGGCAAATCCATGACCATTAAGGGAACATGGCACAGGGAGGCAGATACAGTCCTTCTGAACCACAAGAATGAGACAAAAAGAGGCAGAAAGAGAAACCTAACTGGGAAGGGCATGTGTCTTAGTTAGGGTTTCTATTTCTAGGAAGGGACACTACCATGACCACAACAACAATAAGAGAACCATTTAATTGGGGCTGGCTTACAGTGTAGTCCATTATCATCATGGCAGGACATGGCAGCATGCAGGCAGACACAGTGCTGGAGAGTTAAAAGTTCTACATCTTGATCTACAGGCAACAGGAGCAACTGTGTTGCACTAAACATAGCTTGAGTGCAGGAGATCTCAAAGCCCACCCCCACAGTGACACATTTCCTCCAACAAGACCACACCTCCTAAGGTTGCCACTCCCTTTGGGGGCCATTCTCTTTCAAACCACCACAGCATGTACTTTTGAAAACTCAAAGACCACCCACATGTACCTCCTCCAACAAAGTCACACATCCCAACCTATCCCAAATAGTCCCACTAAATGGGGACCAAGCATTCAAATATATGAGCTTATGACGGCCATTCTCTTTCAAGCCACCACAACCACTATGCTTGGTTTTGATTTCTTCTGCATTGTTGAAAATCAGACCCAGGGTCCCATTCATGCTATCCCAGTGAGCTACCTCTCCAGCCAGCCCAGCATGCTTAATGCTGATTTGTACCTGCCTGAGATACTCAGAGCTGTAGTGTAGCTTGCCTAGCACAAGGCTCTAGGTTTGATCCTTTTCCTGTTGCTATGATAAAATACCCTGACAAACCAACTTAAGAGGGGAAGGGCTTGTTTTGCCTCACAGTGCCATCATGGTGGGAAAGCAGGATCTTGAGGCAGCTGGTCACATTGCATCCACAGTCCAGGTGAAGAACGCAATGAATACCTGTGCTCATCTCTCTGTCTCCTTGTATCCAGTTTAGGAGCAGAGCCCAAGGAGTGGTATTGCCCATTATGGGGGTTAGCCTTCCCCCTCAGTTGGCCTACTCAAGATAATCTCTCACAGGTGAGTCTAGAAGCTTGTCTCTTAGATCATTCTAGATTCTGTCAAGTTGACAAAACTATTTCACAATCCCCAATGCCATATACATAACAAAACAACAACAAATACAATAAAACACATGGAGTTAACATCTAAGACTTATTTTTATTTGTGTATCTGTGCCGTGTGTGTGGGTACTTGTGGAGGCTAGAAGAGGGCATCAAATATTCTGGAGCTATCGCTATGGACAATTGTGAGCTGTCTGACATGTGTGCTAGGAGCTGCACTTGGGTCCTCTTGAAGAGTAGGAAGTGCTATTAACATCTGAGTCATCTCTCTAGCTCCAAGCACAGAAATACTTCAAAGAAGATCCATGTTGAGCTTGGTCAACTTTAATCCCAAAACTTGGGAAACAGAGGCAAGAGGATCTCTGTGAGTTCAAAGCCAGCCTGGATCACATAAAGAAACTCTGTCTCAAAGAAATAAAAAGGACCCGGGCAGTGGTGGCGCCCACCTTTAATCCCAGCACTTGTAAGGCAGAGGCAGGAGGATCTCTGTGAGTTTGAGGCCAGCCTGGTCAACAAAATGAATTCCAGGATAGGACTGTTACACAGAGAAACCCTGTCTCGAAAAACCGAAATAAAAAATCTTAAAAAAAAAAAAAAGAAAGAAAGAAAAAGGAATCAAGCAAGCAAGCAAACAAGCCCAAAGCATTGAATTTTTTTCTTTTTCTTTCCTTAATATGTATTGGTGTTTTCCTGCATGTATGTCTGTATGAGGGTGTCAGATCCCCTGGAACTGGAGTTATAGAAAATTGTAAGCTGAAAATTGAACCCTGGTCCCCTGGAAGAGTAACCAGTGCTCCCAATTGCTGAGCCATATCTCCATCCCCCACACTGATGCTTTTTCTTGTTGTTATTGAGATATCTGCATGTACTTGGTACGTTAAGTATTTTTGATTGTTGTTTTATCTTCAGCACAGTGAGTGTGCCTTAATCTACTGCTATTTCAGCCAGAATTGGAACTCCACAGATATTGGCTTGCTTCTCTGGCAGTGGCCCAGCTACTCAGGCTACAGCCTGATGGGAATCCTGTTCCCCCAGGTACTGGCTGTCACTGTCACTAAAAGTAGCTTTAACTAAATCTCTATCATTCTATTTATAATAAGACTTGAGATTCAAAGGCTAGGTTGAAAACCTGCTAGTTCAGAGAGGCTGGGTCACCACTAGCTAACCTTCTCTCCTTGCTTAATCTCCCCAAAAACCCACCCTTCCACTCTGCCAAAACTAAAAAAGCCGTGCTACTCAAAATCCTTCCCTACTACTTCTGGTCTCTCTCTATCTTTTTCAAATGCCCTCTCATGCTCTATGTTTATTTTCTGTTAGTTGCTAACTCAGCCTCCTGACACAAGTTTAATTTTATTTAATTAACACAAATGCTTACTCAGGATTCACAACTTGGTAGAATATCCTCCAAAATTTGACGGTTCAAAGAAACTGCCTGTTGTACATATCAGGCCTGGAACTTCTCTCAAATATGCAGTCAAGTTTGTCTTCCATCTCTCCTTTTTTTTTAAACAGTATTAGGAAAAAAGTAACAAATGTAAAGATCTGTTTTATTTCTATTGGGGAAGGAAGAGGATAGATATAACTGTTATCCAATTTTCTGTCCACCATGTACACACATACCCACACACATACATATACATACACACCCAAAAGTTCCCCCCAAAACCAAAAAACCACCCTCAAACTGTATCAATACTTCATATTTTGACCAAAAGAATAGATCCTGGGAAGTGCAAAATGCAAAAATCAAATGACCGAGAAATGCTGATCAAACAGCATTATTAATATACAAAATATTTATATTACTGAACTAGTAACAGGTGATGTTCTTCATGTCTGTAAAACTTTGGAACAACAGAGCTGATTGTTAAATCTAGTCC
>JAQHUG010000198.1:1265781-1287947 GCA_028555095.1 Dicrostonyx torquatus
AAAAACCAAAAAAAAAAAAAAAAAGAATGTGTGTCTTAGATGATAACACCTGTGGCCAAGTGCCAAAATGAAATCAGTCTGAGGTAACAAAATTCACTTTGTACTTCTGCCCAAATTCGCCCAAGGCCAGTGAGCAATATATGTGCATCAGGTAGCTTACAAGCAAGGGTTAGGGCATGGGGAATGGGAGTGGGGGGAGGGAGAGACAACATAGGAAGTGGGTCAGCAGGTAGCACTGGAGGGTCAGACAGCTTAGGTAGGGGGTGGCATAGGTTGGGGAGCAGCATAGGCACTCAATGAGCCCACACCTGTGTTCCGGCTGCTGATGACCCTGGGAATCCTCTCCACCTTTTCTTTCCTTACTTGGTTCCTGCGGGTGTAGCTGGGGACTCCTCCAAGGGGCCCTGGATCAGTCATTTGCATAACACAGTCTGGACCGCCATATTCTTTCCTGTCAGAAAAAGAACCTTCATTTTCCTCCCAAGTCCCCTGGGAAGACAAGAGGCTTTGGAGCTGCTCTGGAGCAGGGGACGCTGGATCTCAGTGAGTATGACCCAGCATTGGGTCCGGGGCTGGGACGGGAATTTGTGGACAGAGGCTGGGATGAACCTTTCTTCATCTGTCCTTGACTGCCAAGGCTGCTGACCTGAGCTGGGGTAAGGCCTTGAAAATTCTCTTCATTTTGTCACTGTTAAACACAAGGGGAAGAGTCCCAGCAAGTGTTCTCCTTACAATGCAGCTAGCTGAGGAGTGCGACCAGTGTCTGCCACTGAAGCAGAGAGAGGGATCTCTTCACTGCCTACACAGAGTTCAGATAGTGAACTGGGTAATCACGGCCCTGGCCTTCCAGGAGCTCAGACAAGATGGCAGACCAATGGATTTCAACAGTGCAGTGTGTTATAGCAACAGAAATGGCAGTTACAGAGCACCCAAGCAGTATGTATTTTTAATTTAATATTGATTTTCTTAATTTTTTTGGTGGGGACAAGGTCTTACGCCGCCCAGGCTGACTTCAAACTTGTTAGTCAACCTTGACCTGATTTTGAGTTTATTTGTATCTTTAAATTAATTATGTCTCTGTGTATATGTGGATGAGTATGTACATGTGTGTGCAGCTGTTCTAGGACGTCAGTGATGTCAGATGGCCTGGAGCTCCAGGTGGTTTTGAGCCACCTGGGTGGGGGGTTCTGGGTACCAAATTCTTCTGCATGAGCAATATGGATTAACTGTGAGTCATTTCTCCAGTCCCTGACCTTGCCCTCTTGACCTTCCTACTTTTACTTTATAAGTGCTATTATAGTCATGAGCCACTATACCTGACCTAATTTTCCTTGATTAAAAAAACCTAATGGCAACTGGGCAGTGGTGACGCATGCCTTTAATCCCAGCACTCAGGAGGCAGAGGCAGGCAAAATTCGAGGCCAGGTCAGCCTGGTCTACAGAGCGAGTTCCAGGACCATCAGGGCTACACAGAAAAACCCTGCCTTGGAAAAAAAACAAAATAAAACAAAAAAAAAAGCCAAACAAATGAAAAATTAATGGCAAATGAAAAAGATAAAATCAGAAGACCAATGATAAACAGAAAAAACATCTACATATTTGTTCACTAAAGGACTAGTTATGTTAAAACAAAACAAAAACATTAGGAATAAAGGCCAAGCTAAGTACAGAGTTCAATAAAAAGGAAATACAGATGGCTTTTAAACATATGAAAAGGAACACCGGGAGTCTTAGTCAAAGAAATGCAAATTGAATTTTGATGGGACCAAAGGCTGACTGCACAGAGGAAGCCCTTGAAACTGGCTAGCCTCCTTCTTCTGAAGGAAGCACTGGATCCACCTCCATGCAGGATGGACTGAGCACAACTTAGAAAGTGTAAAAATGTCAGTCGGGTGGGTGGTGCAGGTGTATACACAGCAGCAGCAGCAGCAGCAGCAGAGAGGCAGTGAGTTCAAGAGCAGCATAGGCTTTATAGCAGGACTCTATCAAAATACTTTTTTTGTTTTGTTTTTCGAGATAGGGTTTCTCTGCAAAATACATTTTAAACATAATTTATTTTTATTTTGTGTTCATCGGTGTTTTGCCTGCAAGTATGTCTGGATGAGGGTGTCAGAAGCCCTGGAACTGGTGTGGCTTGCTATGTGGATGCTGGGAATTGAACCTATGTGCTGTGGAAGAGTAGCCAATGCACTCATTGAGCCACCTCTCCAGTCCCCATCAAAAGACATACTGATAGAGTATTTGTAATTCAATTATACTCATTTCTGGCAATATATTTTTTAAAAGGATTGATATTTTTATTTTATTAATCTAGAAAGGATTCCCATTATGATTACTACATACTCACTACCTAGTGATTCCAGACAGTTTGTATGTGTGTGAACTATTACTACTTTTGAGAATTGTTCATGTTGTACTTTGTGCTCAACTGATTTTATTGATTTTGAGAGGGACAGGTTCTCACTGTCGTAGTTACCCAGACTGGCCTTGATCTTCTATACTCAAGTGAGCAGTCTTGCCTCAGCCTCCCAGCAGCTGAGACTACAGTTGTGCTCAACCATACCTGAGCTTTACATGAAAAAAAATAAAAAACTGAAATACTGCTTAAAAAAAAAAATGTAACATATGGGCTAGCCAGATGGCTCAGCAAGTAAAGATGCTTGCCACCCTCCAAGCCTGATGATCCCAGCTGGATTCTCGGGACCCAAAATGTAGGCAAAAATCAAGTCCTGCATTGTTCTCTGATCCCCTACATGCCTTGGTGGCATGCACAAGTAAGTATTCTTGAGCTCCTGAGTGCACGCATGCATACACACACACACACACACACACACACACACACACACACACACACACAGAGGCATATACTTGTAATCCCAGCACTTGGAAGATTGAGACAGGATGATCGTGGTTATTCTAAGCAACATACCAAGTTCATGGCTGTAGGGCCCA
This sequence comes from Dicrostonyx torquatus, assembly GCA_028555095.1. Taxonomy (NCBI): domain Eukaryota; kingdom Metazoa; phylum Chordata; class Mammalia; order Rodentia; family Cricetidae; genus Dicrostonyx; species Dicrostonyx torquatus. The sequence continues at coordinate 1,268,734 of JAQHUG010000198.1, forward strand.
TGGGTCTACCCCGTTCCTGGGGTTCATCTTGAGGACAGTTTCTGGCCAGCCAGCATTTCCTGTTTGTTCCTGTGCTCCCTCTGCCTCGCCTGGTGATTAGCTATAGAGCATTGTTGACTCTACCTTGGGCGTGGTAATTTCCCACCTGCCTGAGGGGTATTCCATTGTACTGCAGCTAGGTATTTAAGGTTTTTCTTAAATTTGAATAAAGGGCATTTGGCTAATCTCATTTCGAATGCCCCAGGTCTCTTGTGTGTTCTTTCAATCTCTAGGCCCTTGTCTGGGTCGCGGGCACACAAACTGTACCAAGAGTAACGCAGGCGCAGGCGTTACGCATGGTTTTCCTGGGCTGTATGAAACCCTGTCTCCAAAACAAACATTTGACAGTTCTTCAGCTCATAACCTGTCTCAGAAAGACAAAGTTAGTGAAGCCCTGAATAGTGTTGAAGCTCCTCTGGCCTGGCCTTTGCTTGGTGAGGAGTCCTGGGAAGGAAGGCTGATTGCTGCCTGGGAGGGTGAGCAAGAGTTTCCAGCAAAAACTGCTTTCCTTGAGTTTTGTGTGCCTGACAGCTGCCCTTTAGCTAGGTGAATTCTTTCAGTAAGGGTCTCATTCACATGCTGCCAAGACATCCACCACCTATTCTTGAATTCGCACAAAAATTAAAAGAAAAACAACAGTCCTGCTAATTTAGCAATTTGGGAGATTCAGCTGGTGCTCTTTGGGCAACAGAAAAGGGCCTTCAGCCTTCAGGCCTCAGGGAGGTCTCCCAGGAGTTATTTTGTATCCTGCAGCTCAAGGCCTCATTGTGACAGCTGAGTGACTTAGCTGGCACTGTGGGATAGAGAACAATAAAGGCACAGAGCATGGGCTGCGTGGTGGCTGGGGAGGATACATGGCAGGCAAGTTACTTTGCTTATGACTCAGAGGAGCCCCTACTTCAGCAGCTGCCACTGCCCAGGGTACAGCAGTCCTGTCATTGCCCACGCCGCCCTCTATGTGAAATAATTGTTGTATTAATTAAATGCAAGGCTTTTGTTGGCCAGACAAAGTAGTACAAAGATAGTGGCCAAAGAAAGTCCTTGCAGTTGGTGTATGCGCGTGCATTTGTGTGTCTGTCTGTCTCCAGGCCTGTCCATGGCCTGGCCTATGACAATTCTCTTCTTGGTCACTGCCAGTAACACCTTCTTTTTCATCCTTTCCTTTCTTCTTAGTGTCACCTCACCCTCCCTGGCCTCCCATGTTTGTGTTTTTCCTGGTGCCAGCTTCCTCTTCCACTGTTGGATGGGATAGCGTGTGTGTAGTGAGATCATATATCTGTCAATAATGCTGCTCTAGCAATGTGGCCTGGACTCCTAAACATCCAGGGAAGGCCACCCTTATGGAGGAAGAGCTTCAGGCCTGGTCTTGGGTGGAGGTGGGGTGGGGAGCAAGCAGAATGCAATTGTGAAGAGCCTGCCTGGAAATACTGACCTCCCACCAAGTACTCAGCACCTCAGGGTCAGAGTTTCCTTGTCTATAAACAGGGGCTAATAGCAGTATTTAAACTAGATTGTCGTGAGGATCAAATGAGCCAATTCAGGGAAATCACTTAGCTTTGTAAGTACTCCATGAGTGTTAGCTATTATTAACAACATTGTTACACCAGACACTTTAAAGCCATGTTCAGCAAATGTGCTCCTGGAGTCCACTTCAGCAGCCCAAGTTCTCACACTGTTTATCCTCCAAGGTTTTGAGTGGAGCCACAGAATTGCACAACAGCATGCCAACGTCATTCCCCTAACTTCTTTAATTGACAAGAATAAATTGTGCTTCTCTTAGCCATCATGTAAATCAGTTCCTAGGTCTTTAGCCACTTCTTAGAGCTCCAAGACTAGACCGAGAAGCTGCCAAAAGAATTTTGGACAGATCAAAGCAGAATTTCTTTCCCTTTCCCTTGGGATGCAGTCCTATTCCCAAGCAACATCCACATTTCCAAAAGCTCCATTTACAGTGATGAGAAAACAGATTATTTTGAAGTTAGTAAGCTAGTTTCTGTGATAGTTCATTTTATGGTGCAATGAAAAAATGCCCGGGATTAAGCTGAATATAATGGCATACCTAGAAGGCTGAGGCTGGCTTGAGACCAGCCTGGGATATGTAGCAAGAACATCTGTCAAAACAAAAATAAAGTCTGATATTATACTTTGTAAGGACCAAAAATTAAGTCATATGGTTTCTAGATGATGAAAAAGTCTGAGATCAAGATGATAATGAGTGCAGCTTCCTCACATGGCAGGTGGCAGGAGGATAAAAAGGTATCTTTAATAAAAGTTTTTGTGGCCAGGCTGTGGTGGCACATGCCTTTAATCCCAGGACTCAGGAGGCAGACGCAGGTGAATCTCTGTGATTTCAGGGGTCCAGCCTGGTCTACAGAAGGAGTTCCAAGAAGGCTCCAAAACTACATAAATACACAAAACCCTGTATCAAAACAAAACACCCCCCCCCAAAAAAAAAGGAAAAGGAAAAAAAGTATTCATGACCTGGGAGATGGTACACACCTTTAATCCCAGCACTTGGGGAAAGGAAGGTGGATATCTGTGAGTTTGAGGACAGCCTGGTTTACAAAGTGGGTTTTTAGGATAGCCAGAATTCTGCTATACAGAGAAACCCTGTATCCAAAAAAGTGTTTGTTTTGGAAGGCCTTGCATTTAGGGGTATGTTTTAACAACACTACCTGCTGTATTAGATAAATTCATTATGCAGTTTGATGCAGCAAAGTTTATTCTCTCCTTAGCAATTCAGAGCTGTGGGTGGAATGACCTGTATCCATTACTCAGGAGCCCAGTCTAAAGAGAATTAGGCCAACTCGTGGCTCACCTTGTAGAGCCCATGGCTTCTGAGGTGTTACTGAAGGTAAAGAAGGAATGGAGAATGACTCTCTAGTTCTTTCCTTTTTTGTGTGATATCAGTGTGGTATATACGTGTTATGTATGCAGATATGTGGTTGCAGTATCCTTATGTGCCCTCAGAGGCCAGGGGAGGATGCTGAGTGGTTTTTCTATCACTCTTACTGGACCAGGAGCTAGGCTGGTGGCCATCAAGCCCAGGGATCCTCTTGTCTCCACCCACACAGTGCTGTGGGTCAGGTGCCTACTGACATGCCAGTTGTTTTTCACAAGTGTTGGATTCTCATGCTTGCCTAGTAAGTAAGTACTCTTATCCATGGAGCCATCTCCCTGGTCCTATTTTTTCTCACTGTGTAACCAGCCTGGCTTATAAACCAATTTATAAACCTGTTTCAACCTTCTAAGTGCTGGGATTATAGCTATGTGTTACCACACCCTGGTTTTTAAACTCTTGTTTCCAGAAATAAGATGCACCACTTCTGATTTTCATCACCAATAGGAATTGGTTCCATGTCCTGATCTAATGAAAAGGAAAGCTTTAACACATGATGGAGCACAGAGAATCACTGGGGACATGACACTACCGACTATAGGTAATTTGGATTTGGTGTTATTAGTTCAAGTCATCAGTGCTGATTTAGGAAACAAATTAGGAATTGCTACAGACCCTTACAAAGGGCAATCACTGTATATGTGGCATAAGAATGGAAAGGAACAAGATCTGTCCCAATGACTAGGTTCACCAAGTCCCATCAACCACCAAGGGGAGGCACATGAAGCAGATTAATAGGCAGCAGACTCCAGAAGGGGGAACTGGAAGAACTGTGAAATAGACAGGAGCTAGTCAAGATGTGTTGCTCTGGATCTGTCAAAGGGAAAAGATGAGATGACCGCAGTATACATTTATACCATAGGAGAAAAATAGTAATAAGCATATAATATATATTATATGTAATGTTTAGATATTTTTGTCCTTTTGATTATGAGCTTTAGCCTTTAGCAGCTGAGCCATATTTTCACATATATATATATATTTGAGACAGGATCTTGCTGAGTCATCCTAGCTAGTAAGGAACACAACATGTAGACCAGGCTAGTCTCAAATTCAGAGACCTGCTGCCTGTAATGGATTCCCTGCAGCTGCAGCGGCAGAAACACTGCAGGTCCCTGAGAGGTGGCAGCAGGCCATGTGGTGGCAGGCAGCGGGTTCTGAGAGCAGCCAGTCCCAGGAAGGGATGGCTGCAGCAGGCTACAAGGAGAGACAGACAGCGGCTGGTCCCGAGCAGGGAGAGACGCTTTGGCAGGCGAGAGACAGAGACATGGATAGGCATGCCATGCAGAGTGAAGTTGGATATTTATTTAGTGGGTTATGGAGGGGAAAGGAGAGAAGAGCATAGAGGCAGAGAGAGAGAGAGAGAGAGAACCTCTTAGGGAGATTGAAAAGGAAGGAACTCAGGCTGTAAGCTAAAGATCAGCTTGCCTAGGCAGCTGGGGGAGGAAGTGGGTGTGGCTTGTCTCTTAAAGAGAAAGGACAGACCATCACACTGCCTATCAAGTGCTGAGATGACAGGCATGAGTCTCAACCAGGCCTGGTGCAACAAAAACTGTAATCCCAGTTTCTTGGGGGTGCTGAGCAAAAGGATCAAAACTTCAGGGCTTGCCTACAGAATGAGTTCAAGGTCACAGTAGGCCTTATCTCAAAAACAAAAAGTAAACATAATAGCAAATAAAAATAGAGTAAAAGAGGGCTTAGAACATAGTTCAGTAATAAGATACTTATTTGCCTAGCATGTATGAGGGACTACTTTCAATTCTCAGTACTACTAAAAAAAATAAATGCTATGGTGGTGGTGAACACCTTTAATCTCAGCACTTAAGAGACAGAGGCAGGCAGATCTCTGAGTTCAGGGGGCCAGCCTGGTCTATAGAGAGTTTCAGGACAGCCAGGGTTACACAAAGAAAAAACAAACAAAAGCAAAGCAAATAATAATAACAATAATCTAGGGCTGGAGAGATGGAGCAGTGGTTAAGAGCATTTGGGGCTTTTACAGAGGATCTGGGTTTAGTTTCTAGTACCCACATAGTGACTCACAACCATCTGTAGTTCCAGTTCCAGAGAATTCAGTGCCCCTTCTGTCTCTGCAGGTACCATGCATGAGTTCAGTACATTATACAAATTTAGACAAAAGATTCATACATAAAAACAAAAATAAATCTTAAAAACAAAACAACCAGCCATCATTTTCTGTGAGTCAGTCATAAGTGAACAGCAATATACTCACAGATTAGCACAGTTTCTAACATACGGTAGATGCTTTATAAATATCTGCTAAATAAATAAATTCAATCAAGAAAGTTCTTTAAACTGGGGTTGGTAGCTCATGCTTGTAATTCCCAAACTGGGAAGACTGAGGCAAGAAGAGTGCCTGGAGGCCAGACTGGACTACAGTATAAGCACCAATCTGAAAAAACAAAAATAAATGATTTTTACAAGTTTTTTACACATAAAACCTAGTAAACATACAAATATTCTGTTATCTACACATAGTTGTTGAGTTAGAGGTCAGCCTTCTCAGACAATTGCATGTATCCTAAAGGAAAATGGAAATATCCCATTTTCTCACAGAATTGATGACATGGGCTCTAAATTTTCCTTCCCAATCACACAGCACCCATTCAGCCAAACAAGCATCATTCAACTCAGCAAGTTCAGCACAAAAGTTCATGTTGGAAGTTCACCTTTCACGGTCCATCCTAAGGAAGGCCAATAGGATGAGATTGTTGAGCCTCGTTGCTAACTTGCTTGACAACTCTCTTGATAGTAAAAGCAAGAGACTGCTTGTTGGAAGACATACTTTAGCTTTATATAACAAGCTCAGACAGAATTCTTCAAGGAGTGTAGATTGAGCTTACCTGATAGAGATGTCTTGTGTAAGGTAAGATTCAAACCAGTACCACATCAAAAAGAATGAATATTTCATTAGTATAAGTTGGCTTGAATTCACTCAGTTTGTCCTTGAACTGTCAGTTTTGCCAGATATAATTTCAGCTTTGTGAGTGTTGGAATTATATGTGTAAACTACCACAACCAAATAAAAATAAAATAAAAATCATCTATTATCTGCTTATCTAAAAGCTATCTTTTAAATAGATATTAGACAGCAAACCTGAGAAGCTTGAATACTTATGTAAGTATTCATTGAATTTATGAATGTTTGATGAATGCATTTTTTTTTTTGAGACAGGGTTTCTCAATAGCTATGGAGCCAGTCCTGGGACTTGCTGTGTCCACCAGGCTGGCCTCAAGCTCACAGAGATCTGACTGCCTCTGCTTCCCAAGTGCTGGGATTAAAGGAGTGCGCCACTCCCTCCCAACGATGAATATATTTTCTAAGTACTGTAAAGTAATATTTCTAAAACTACTTTTTCTTAGTCGTATGTGATTTTTAGTCAGTTGTTTTTTGTTTGTTTGTTTGTTTTTCAAGACAGGGTTTCTCTGTGTAGCCCTGGCTGTCCTCTGGTAAAAAATAAAAATATTTTTGCTTGTGTGTGTGTGAGTATGTGCACATGCACACAGGTCACAGAGGCACACATATTGATTATCCTGTCTCTTTTTCCCAAGTATTGATGTTAGGTACATGGTTGTTCTTGCATATATGACTAGAACATAGCTATTGGTCAGTGGCTAACATGTTAGGTATTTAGTTATTGACTAGCCGGGCAGTGGTGGTACACACCTTTAATTTCAGCACTTGGGAGGCAGAGAGATCTGAGTTTGAGGCCTGCCTCGTCTACAGTTCCAAGGCAGCTAGGGCTAAACAGAGAAACCCTGTCTTGGGAAAAAAAAAAAAAAAGAAATAGAAAAAGAAAGGAAGGAAGGATTTTTAAGAATTAAATTAGGGTCTGGCTCAGTGTTTAAGAGTACTTCTTGTTTTTGCAGAGAACTTGGATTTAGTTCCCAATACACACATAATAACTCACAATCATCCAAAACTCCATCCAGGGATCCAGTGCTTTCTGATCTTCACATGGTGCACATACATACATGCAGGCAAAAAACTCATACAAAAAATAAATAAACATAAAGAGTTTTAAATTAAATTGAAAATAAGAAATTTAAAAAGTGAACTCACAAAAATAAGTAAAAATCAAAGTTACTCAATGGTTTGTCCAGGAATATAAGTTAGTGGCAGACGGTTAAAAATAAGGCAAGGTCTCTCTATGTATCCAACTGTCTTGGAACTAAGTAAACGAGGATGGCCTCAAGCTCACAGAGATCCACTTGCTTCTGCCTTTAGAGTGCTGGGATTAAAGGCATGCTCCACCATGCCTAGCTTCTATTCTACTCTTAATTTAGTGTTGCTACTGACCCCAACATATGTTCCTTCTGTGTTAACATTTTCAATTTGACAAGCACAGTGGATTGTAGAATATTGGGTAACTGTTTAACAGTTAGATTGAGCTTGATATAAACTTCCTTACCCTTAGCTCAGTGATTTCTAAATAGATTATGATCATATTGCCTGACTCTCAAGTGATTCTACTGACTTTGAAATGAAAACGAAATAAAAAGAAAGAAGAAGAAGGGAAGGACTTAGAGAGGGAGGCTGGGATGTAGTTCAGTTAGCAGGGTGCACTGAGCTCCAGGTTTCATACCCAGATAAACTAGGAGGAATGGCACAGGCCTGCAACCCACCAATCACAGCACTCTGACAGGGAATCAGAAGTTCAAGATCATCCTTGGCTATGTAGCAGAGTTAGAGGTCAGTCTCAGCTACATGAGACCTTTCTTCAACTCAATGTCCCCCTAAATAAATATCCTTTTAGATGGAACCTGGTAACACAGTCAGTAATACTAGCTTCTTGGAAAGCTTAAGCAATAGGATGACAAGCTCAATGTAGCACGGAATAATACAAACCCAGGGAAAGATAATGGGGTTCAACTCGAAAATCAGAAAAGGAAAGCAGCTAAGCCACTAGAGAAGTCTTACCTCTACCAAAGCTGGGCTACTGTAAACAAAACTAAGCCTCTCCTCTCATTTTATATTCCCTCTAGTGCTGGGATTAAAGACGTGATTCAATAGTGCTGGGATTAAAGGTGAGTGAGGCACCACCACGTGGATTTGTTTTTGCATTGATCTTGCATAGCCCAAGGTGGCCTAGAACTTCCAAATCCTGGAATTAAAGGTGTGTGCCACCAGTACCTGACCTCTAGTGGCTCTAGTTTTGCTTCTGGTCTTTAGGCAAGATTTATTTATCAAAATACAAATAATATACCACTACAGCTCAAGTTCTGCCTGGACAACTTGGTAAAAACCCTGTCTCAAAATAAAAAGTAGGACTGGAAAGATAGGTAAGCCCTTAAAGGCTAAGGCTCTGTTGGGCAGTGGTGGTGCACACCTTTAATTCCAGCATTTGGGAGGCAGAGGCAGGCAGATCTTTGTGAGTTCGAGGTCAACCTGGTTTACAAGAACTAGTTCCAGGATAGGCTCCAAAGCTACAGAGAAACCTTGTCTCGAAAAACCAAAAAAAAAAAAAAAAAAAAAAAAGGCTAAGGCTCATAATAAAAATAGAAAGTAAAGAGAGGGTGGAGGTTTTGTTCAGCCACAAAGCACCCATAGCATGAAGAAAGACCTGGGTTCAATCTATAATACTGTAGCAACATTAAAGATTAAAAAATCGCCTGCCAGTGGTGGCGCACGCCTTTAATCCCAGCTCTCGGGAGGCAGAGGCAAGTGGATCTCTGTGAGATCGAGGCCAACCTGGTCTACAAGAGGTAGTTCCAGGACAGGCTTCAAACCCTGTCTTGAAAAACCAAAAAGAAAAAAAAGGGACTAAAAAATCAAGCTGGGAATAATGACACATTATTCTTTTTTAAAGATATAATGGTGGGGTGGGGGAAGGCCAGTCCCATTAGAGGCGGCAAGTCCCCTGATGCCTTGGTGGGTTGCCTTGTCAGGTGAGAGACAGACAGATACATCATGCAGGGAGAGTTTGGGTATAGAGTTCATTTAGTGGATTATGGAGGGAAAATGAAAGGGGGAAGGGAAGATAGGGAAGAAGAGAGGCAGAAATTGGGGGGGGGGTGAGAAGGGGAAGAGAGAGAACAGTAGTTATGGCACACACCTTTAATCCCAGCACTTAGAAGACAGATCTCTGAGTTCAAACCAAGCCTGGGCTACCTAGAGAGATATTGTCTCAAATACACAAAATTTAAAACCAGCAACTACCAGTTTACTTACATTCCGTATGAATTTTGCTGGCTTACAATATCCAAAATTGGGCCTGTTATAGTATATAAGCCTTTGATCCCAGCACTTGCAAGGCAGATGCAGGGTAAGTCATGAGTGTAATGGTCTGTCCTGTCCCTTTAAGAGACAAGTCCCTTCCCCACCACCACCGAGGCAGGCCAATCTAGATCTTCCTTCTGCTTCCTGCCTGAGCTCTCTTCCCTTTCTGCTCCCGCCATTCCTCCCTCCCTAACATTTCTCCCTCTCTCCCCTTCCCTTCCATAACCCACTAAATAAATATCCAACCTTACTCTACATGGCTTCCCTATCCGCCTATCTCTCACCCACTGGGGCTGTGGCTCCTCTTGGGACTAGCTACACCACTGAGGTCTCTCACCGGCCATGCAGCTCTCTGCCTGGGAATTGCTCCTCGTGACCTGCTGCTACCACTTGAGAGACTGCACCCACCATGTGGTTCTCTGCCTAGGACCCTCTGGCCCTCATTGGCCCACTGCAGCCACTTGGGGATCTGTCTGTCTCTAGTCTGCTATGCTGCTCCCTGTCTGGACCACTGCCTGCATGACACTGCTGCCACTCACCACTCAGGACCTGTAGTGTTTCTGCTGCTGTGCCCCTCAGGGAATGGCAGCGTTTTACTTTTACCACTACAGTGGGTTCAAGGCCAACCTGAGGTACAGAGTTTGACTGTTTTAAACATTGGGAAGACTGCATGTTACTAAATCAGTGTTTTGGTAGATGCCTTTGGTAGCGTCTTTTAGATGCTGGGAACTTTTTATGACAGCTTAAGGCCTTCTCACCTCTGAGTCTATTTTTTTTTTGGCTAGACAGGGTTTCTATGTAGCTTTGGAGCCTGTTCTGGAATTAGCTCTTGTAGACCAGGCTGGCCTCGAACTCATAGAGATCCGCTTGCCTCTGTCTCCGGAGTGCTGAGATTAAAGGTGTGCGCCACTACCACCTGGCTCACCTCTGAGTCTTAATGAAAACAGAAGTATCCCTGACAACTGTTCTCTTCAGCAACCATGGGTCAGTCCCAAAGTCTCTGAACATCCTCTTTCCCCTCAGAACCTCACTAGATATAGAGACATCTTCCTGGCATGCAGAGTCAATGTTTTCCATCCTGACTTCACAGGATGCATTGAAGAGATGCTGATGGAGACTGAGGGCCTGACAAGTCTGACACCCTGGGTTCATTTCCCCAGTTGAGTTCTAGGCTAGCCTGTCTAAAAAAAAAAACTAAAACCTACCAACCAATCAACCAAAAGGCAGGAAGGCACACGAGATGTGGGATGATCTCATCTAAAGTAACTTGGGCTGTTCCTTCACAGAGCTTGAGTTTACCAAATAATTTAGTAATTGACTAATCTTTATTAAATAGTTTAGTGATTTACTGATTGCCTCTTCTGCCTGTGACTATTGAAATTAGACATTGTAACCCTTTTGGTACCCATTTTCAATTAGCCTTTGGATAGGATTCCATTTGGCAGCTGGAAGGGTGGTGGTATAGGCTAATGTGAAGGTGTGCAGAATTCATCACAGGCCAGGCACGGACAAAGTTCAGGGTCCTTTACTTGCTGCTTCCTCTTCCAGTTCCGTCCACTTCAGGGTGACTGTGTACTTCTTATCTAGCTGTCTGACTCAGCTCAGAGCAAGTAAACAGATCCCAAAGATAATAAAACCTTGTGGCTCCTTCCCCACCTACTCTGCATTTTCTTGTTAAGGCTCAAGGACAAATGGGTCACACAGTGGAATCATCCCAGTCCTAATTCTGGGCTAAGACATTCATGGAATAATTTCTGTTGAGGGGGAAAACTCAGCCTACACTAGCAGTTCTCAAAGACCTGAAAATTTCAAGACAAGTCTTGAACTAACACTAGATTGGGAGCCCATTCCAGAGCTACTAAATCAGAATTTGGATTGGGCCAAGGATGCTATCTGGGAAAAGCCCAGATCATTCTGATTTCACTGATCTGTCAACTGCACTGAATAGCACAAATAGCTGTCAATAGATCTGGCAGAAGATAACTGTTTTAGGGTGGTGAAGACAGGTGAGATAAGTTGCTTGGTTCATAATCTTGAAGCCCTGTGCCTTGCAGAATTTATACTATGCTTGTTTTTCAATTCCAGCTGTTCCTAGGTTAACTTCTTAATTGAGCTATTTCACTCAGCAGAAACTTGAGATACCACAGATAAGAAAGAGGTTTAAGAGTAAGCATTAAGTATCTCTGGCTGTGTCTGTTATCCTCTCAGTTCCACTTATCTGAAGAGGCAGATTTGTCAAAGGACAAGTAACCCTCCAGGGAGTATCAGCGGGAAAGCTGTGTTCCCTTTCCCTGCCACACCCGCTGGTAAGTTTTTTAGGAAAAAAAATTAAAATATATTTTGTTTCCTGAGTTTGCTAGCTTCTGGAGCAGCACAAATCTATGCAAACATTGACCTATTTTTCACCCTGTCTCTCTTGCTCTTGGAGTGACTGAGGCCTGAATCCAGAACTTCAAGCACATTCTTTACTGATGATGGCCCCAGCCCATTTTCTTCTTTCTTTCCTTTTTTTTTTTTTTTTTAATTTTTTTGTTTTGAGGCAGGGTTTCTCATATAGCCTTGGCTGTCCTAAGCTGTCCTGGCACTTGCAGAGATCTGCCTGCCTCTGCCTCCGCCAGCCCATTTCTTTAAGAGTCTGTTTATTGTGATGCTCTGGAATTGCTGTGCACTGTGAGCCCAAGGCCCTGTATTCCATCTCAGCACTGTGACAGCTCTCAGCCTTAGGGCTTCTCTTTCAGTGGCAGCGGAAATGGCGGCTTCTCAGATGTGAACTTTTCCTGGTTTTAGTTTCATCTTTGAGCATACTTGGTTTGAGCACAGAGATTCGGAATTTTAAACCTTGTTTTAAAGATACGGTTTATTTTATTGCTTCAGATAAAATGCAGTCAGAGAGGTTGGGTGTGGTGGTTCACTATCTGTAATTCTATCACTTGGGAGACTGGGTAGGAGGACTGCTGTGAGCTTGAGGCCAACTGTTCTACAGAGCAAGACCTTGTCCTGTCTCAAAAAGTAAATAAATGTCACCCCAAGGGACCAAGATGTAAGTTAAAAAAAAAAGTGCATCTGGACAGACTATTAGAAAAACAAAGCAAAACAGAAAGACTAAAGACTCTACCAGCATCCTTAAAATTTACTTTGTAACTTTTTGGAGAATAAAACTCCCAACAGTTGTATTATTAAAAATAAAAAGTACACCTGATAAGTGCTGTCATTTTGAAATAATCTAAATGAACTAGACTGAGTTATGAACTAATGGCTTGTAAAAAACTCTCCTTGAGCAAATTATTGAAGATCCTCAATGAAGCAGATAGGGAGCAACTTAAAAAACCCAACCAGGGGTTTGCTTTATCAGTAATGTAACTCAAAAATAGCCAAGCCAATCAGAGGCTGAGCTTACTTTGTGTTTTGTTTCCCTGGGCTGAGCCTGAGAGCACCCAGATTTAATTCAAAGAGGTTTATGTTTTAAAAACTAACAACCAAGTAATAAACCACTTATAAAAGAAGTTTATAATGGAACTGGTGACAGTTCTGAGTGTAGTGTTACAACTCTTCTCCCCCTTCTCCTCCCCTTTTTTTCTTTTATTCAACTCTGTGCCTTTTGTCTTGGCTTCTTTCTCACCTTGCTGGTGAGAAGCACAGAAGCAGGGCTCACCCACCAGAGCAGCCTTTGTGTTTTAAGGCCTGCGTGTGACAGGGCTGCTGCTACCTGCCATGTCTGAGATAAGAGCCGAGATAAGAAGCACCTATGGAGTTAGTTGTTCAGTATTTTCTAATTGGGAGTTGAAGGCACTGCTGCTGTAGTTGTCAGTGGCATGAAGATGTGAGTCAGTCAGGGCAGAGAAACTGGAATTCCTACTCCTTGACATCATCACCAGGGTCCCCAAGAACATACTGATTCAAGGACAGAACTTCAGGCAACAGGTGGTTTTTCCAACTAGGCCACCACGTGGGAAACTTGACTTTCTCAGGGCTATAGGTTCCGGTTTTCCCCAGTGGCCTGGGAAGGGGAACAGTGTTCAAACTCTGTAGGAACCTTTTCTCAAGCCTACCTTTCTCATACTCTCAAGTATCCCTTGCCAGCATCCCACCCAACTCTGGGAAGAGCCAGGGACGTTTTCTTCAGAGTTCGAGGACGCTGAAGGCATGTGGGCAGTTTTAGAGTGGTAGTCTTGCTTGGGCGGTCAGAGGATCTCCCGGCCTCCCTCGTATGGGCCTCAGGAACTCCGGGGGCCCAGGGGAAGCCTGGAAAACCGAACTTCACCATCAGCCTTCCTTGCAGCGCAGGATAGAGTCGGGGGAAGCCCCCCCCCAAACAGCGATCTCCCCCCGACATCCCGCCCAACCCCCTGCCCCTCTGCCATCCAGCTGCACAGTTCAGGAAGCACCCAGAACGCAGCTTCGAGCTCGCCAGCCCCTCTCAGGCCGGGAGAGGGCATCCTGAGGGGCAGCTTCCCTCTCCAGCCGGAGTCTGACATCCCCACTCCCACCCGAGGATGCCTGTCCGCAGTCGCTGAATGTCACTGCTCCCGCTTCCTCCCGATCAGGGTAGACACAGCTCCTGAGGCATCCCCACCCCAAAACTGCCGCGGTCGCCCGAGGGTACGAAGCCCTGGAGAAGGACGAAGTTTGGGGCACTCGGCGGCGGGAGGGGGGCGCGTTTGAGAAGACCGCACCTCAGTCCCAGACCTGGCGGACACACTCCCCGCCCCAAAACGGCCCAGGCGTCCCCATCCTCTCGAGGACACCGGCATCCCCGCCCTTCCCCGAGGGCGGTGAGAGGAGCCCCCCGGGGCGGAGGCAGGTACCCCTGGGGCGGAGACTGGGGCGGGCGGGGTCCAGGCTGCGCCCCCGGCCGGGCCAAGCGGGCTAGCGGGCGGCGCGGGGGGAGCGGGGCTGGGCGGCGCTGCCTCGGGCTCTGTGCGCCGCAGCCCGGAGCCGAGGAGGAGGAGGCGGAGAAGGAGGCGGCGGCGGTGGGTCCCGGGCGGGGGGAGCGCGGCGCTGCGGACCCGGGCGGCTGGCAAAGGACGAGGCGGAGGCTGAGGAAGGCAGCGGGGAGACCCGGGCTGCAGCAACAAAGGGCAGCAAGCGATTGGCCGGTCTGCGGGCGAGGTTAGCCGGGGACCAGGGTGGCTAGAGGCAGCGGCGAATGGTGCACGTGCTTGCAGACACGGGCGAGTGAGGAGCCGGGGGTGCACGCCCGGCGGGTAGGGGGCTTGCACCCCTCCGCCTGGGATGGTGAGGAGGCTGCAGCGAGATCGTTCCGCCTGCACCCGACCTGGGGCTGGCAGGGAAGGGGGTATGTGTGTGGGGTAGGATGCGAGCCAGGGGGCGGGCGAGTAGTCGCCCGGGACCAGACAGGAGAGAGGGTGGAGGAGGGGGCGGGATGGAACGCTCCGGGCGGCGCGCCCGTCCGCGCGTTCCTCCGCGGGAGCTGGTGACTGAGAACCTCGAATTTTAACTTCGCGTGCCCGCCCGCGCGCGCCCGCCTGCGCCCACCCCTAAATCCTACGGCCGCCGCCAGCGATCAGCTCTCACACAAACTTTAGCTGCGGGCTAGGGGCTTTGGGGTTGAGTGGGGGAGGGGGAGAGGAAAAAAGGCTTCTGATTGGCATCGTAGACAGCCAATAAGGCCAAGCGCCTCTGCTGCGCCGGGATCCAATCCATTTCTAGAGGTAGAGGGGGCGGGTAGGTGGAAGTAGAGGTGGCGCGGTGTCTGTGAGAGAGAAAAAGGGCTGGACCAATAGGTGCCCGGAAGAGGCGGGCCCCGCGGTCTGTTGATTGGTGCTGGCAGTCGGCCCTCCCCCGGGGTGGTGCCGGAGGTGCTGGGGGGGGGTGATGGGTCGAGAGGTGTGTCTATGTGGAGCGCGATGACCGGCAGGAACTTTCCCCAATGGGGGGCAGAGTGTTCAGTGAGCGGGTGACGGACAGACCTGTAGGCCAACGGTTGGCCTTAAGTGTTCGCGGTCTCGTCCAATGGAACGGCGCCGGGGCGGGGCCGCGGCTCGGGTTTAATGAGACTCCATTGGGCTGTAATCAGTGTCATGTCGGATTCATGTCAACGACAACAACAGGGGGACACAAAATGGCGGCGGCTTAGCTCCTACCCCTGGCGGCGGCGGCAGCGGTGGCGGGGTCGACGGCACCTCCTCCAGGCGGCAGCCGCGGCTTCTTTCTCAGGCAGCGGCAGCGCCCCCGGCAGGCGCGGTGGTGGTGGCGCGCGGCCAGGTCTGTCACCCACCCCGCACGTTCCCAGGGGGAGGAGACTGGGCGGGCGGGGGGACCGACGGGGGGGTGCGGAGGAACCCGCGACGCCCCTCCCACAGGCCTCTGCGCGAGGGTCACCGCGGGGCCGCTTGGGGTCAGGCTGCCCCTGAGCGTGACGGTAGGGGGCGGGGGGATAGGCTCCGCCCCCGGCCGAGCCTCCGGGGCAAGGGGCGGGGCTCACTAGCGAGAGGGCGGGGCAAAGCCGAGTAGGGCGGGGCTGAGGTATGGGAAGGAGGGGGCTGGGAGGGGATTTCTGTGCGTGAGGTAACTGGTAGGTTCGGTAGAGGGGTCAGACGAGGGCGTAGGCAGGATTGGAGAAGGGAAGACGGTCTGGGAAACTGGAGGTGTGGAAGCCGGCCGAGTAGGGAGGGACGAGATTTTGGTGTGGGAAGGGGACTTAGGGTTGTGTGAAGGACTGGTGAAGTGCTGCACACCGGCGACTTTGCAGTTAATTGGGAACACGCTAAGGATGAGTTTGGGTGTGGTAGATGTGGAGTAGGGAGAGCATTGTTGAGTGGGTGTTGGACTGGGGGCCGGGGCTTGCCTCATGAGGCAGGTACGATTGCTGTGATCAGAAAGAAGAAGTAGGCTGAATCCTCATATTGGGATAGGCTAGAGGTTTGCTGGCTCGTAATGAAACATTACGAAAACAGAAGGATGGGATAGTTAAGTTTAGCAGGCTTTCTAAAAGATGATGTTAAGGTAACAGGAAAGACTGATGGGGAGGGTATGGGAGAGAGATTGCTTTTAATTTGCAAAAATGTGTTAGTAGTAGATCATCTGATCGGGACAGGTAATTCAGAGGATTAGGGAAAGTCTGCGACTGTGAAGAAAGTGGGCAGGACTGGGAGGAGGTCTGGGTGGGTATGACTTGATGGACTGTGCCTCAGTCTTCATTGCCACGGAAGGTGTTGGGAACTCTCGTTTGATAGGCTAGGGTTGTCTGGAGTAAACTTGAGCCAAGTCTTGAAGGTGCGGCAGGAACTGGAAAAGCACAGAGTGTCCTAGGAAGAGACTTGGAGGCTTGCTACCTTGGGCAAGGACATTTGGTATTTTTGAATTTTGTAGCACTTTGGTTTGGGCAGGGTTCAGGGAGTGATGGGAGTGGCAGGGTAAATGCAAATTAATGACCTTCTTCTCCATGGAGGGGTTTAATACCTTCAGCCGGGCGGTGGTGGCGCACACCTTTAATCCCAGCACTCGGGAGGCAGAGGCAGGCGGATCTTTGTGAGTTCGAGACCAGCCTGGTCTACAAGAGCTAGTTCCAGGACAGGCTCCAAAGCCACAGAGAAACCCTGTCTCGAAAAACCAAAAAAAAAAAAAAAATAGCTGCAGTTGGGAGAGAATATTGTCATGGGAGAGTAGTAGAGGTTATAAAGGGGCAGTGGTAAGGAATTCAGATGTGAGCCAAGTACACCGGGAATTTACATGGGAGAGTTTACATGCAGAACTGTATGTATGGCCTAGAGGGAGACGTAGTGAATGGAACTTAGCTGTGCTGGCATAGTGTTAGCTTTTTGTATTCTAATAAGGAGTGTCCACACACACATAAAGGTATGCGTACACACTGTGCATGTGGTACATACAGGTGTGCTCACGTTCAGAGGACAGGGCAGGACATAGAGTGTCTTCGCTGTTCTTCACTATCCCTCCCTCTAGCTCTTGTCTCGATATAGGTTCTCTTTGAACTGCAAGCAGGCCATTTTTGCTAGGCTGGCTGATCTGCTAGTGAGCCCCTTGAGGCTGCCTGTCTCCACCCTCCATTGCTGGGATGACAGGCAATCTAAACCATGAGTTGATCGGTCCCAGCCCCAATAAATTGTATTTTTAGAAAGTACGTCCTTCCTCTCAAGCTAGTATATCTTAAACTTTCTGATGTAACTCTGAAATAAAACATTTGATTGCTTCCTTATTATAAATTTAATTACACATGTACCAAAATGAATTTGAGCTGTTTTTAAGAAGGAATGGGTAAGGCACCTGTAACCTCTAGGCCAGCTTTAACTTTTGAGGCAAGCCTGGGTAGGTAAGACCTTGTGTTTAAATGAGCAAATCAATAAGTAAAGAAGGAAAGTTTTAACTTAAAGGAGGAATTTAGATGACATGGTCAGCTGAACTTTTGGCTGCATTTGGGTCTCTGGGTAGATGTTTGGTCACTATATTTTATTTGACGGGCTAATTGACTACTTGTGATGTCAGAAGCAAGACGTGAATGAAAAGTAAATAGGGTGGGTGGAGGAAGTTTGACAAGTTATTACTATTATTTGTTTTTGTTTTTTGTTTTTACATACTAACCCCAGTTCCCCCCTTTCCCCTTTTTCTGCTCCCCTTACTTGGGTTTTTGAGACAAGGTTTCTTCTGTGTAATAGCTCTGGCTGTCATGGAACTTGATTTGTAGACCAAGCTGGCCTTGAACTCACAGAGATCCACCTGCCTCTACCTCCTGAGTGCTGGAATTAAAGGTGTGCACCATGCTACCCAACTTAATTTTTAAAATTTCAGCGAGTCTAAATTGTGAGTAGTAAGCAGATTGAACAGCTCTTCACATATTAGTATTTGGCTTTCCCCATTTATAAAGTTCCCACGCCATCCCCTCTTACTTTGGAACTGAGTCTTTTATTATTACTTAGAAGTTTTTTTTTTTTAAATGTTGTCCTTTGACAATTTGTTCACATTTATTTATTTTGTTTATATGCATATGAGGTGTATGCATGCATGTGGGTTCATGCACCATGATTCATGTGTGTGGAGGTCAAAGAATAACTTTTGGGAGTCAGTTCTCCTTCCACAATATAGGTCCCTGGGATGAGCTCAAGTCAGGCTTAGCAGGTTTGATGGCAAGTACCACTACGTTGACCTGGAAGTTCTCTATTTATGGTGAATACAAGTCCTTTTTCCTGTGTGTATGTCACAAATACCTTTTCAGTGTGTGACTTTTCTTTTCACTTTCTTTATGATGTCTTTCAATGAACTGAAGTTCTTAATTTTAATGGAGTCAGATTTATTGGTCCTGTCTTTATGGGTAGTGCCTTTGTGTCTTATTTTAAAAGAGTATTTCCTACCCTGAGGTCACAAGTTGTTCTGTGGAGTGCTAGCTCCTGAAATCTTTACTGACTTTCTAAGATGTGTAACTGAGGTAAACACTCTTTTTGACCCCAGCTTGCCACTGCAAATCTGTGCTTGCTTTTCTTCATGTTTTTCTGTTCCCGGTCTTGAATTTCTGCACATCTGCAGCTACAGCTAAGGGCCAGGTGCTGCCTTCTCGTCTCTTAGGAAAGATGGCCATATAGACAGAAGCGCAGCCAGATTAGGTTTTACAGGTCTCCCGCTAACTGTGTTCCCCTTTTCTCTTTTATGGGCTTGTGTTTCATTGTGCTCCTGCTACGGGTTTACTACCATCCGTGCTTCTTCATATCTGTTATCTCAGTGATTCCTCTTAATAGTTCTGTAAAACAGGCTTGTATTTTCATTTTTACACATGAGAACCTGAGGCATAAATTGATTTACTAACATCCCCAATATTCCTGCAGTTTAGGTAGCTAGCAAAGTGGAAACTGGACTGCAAATTTCTATATACTTCTTTGTTTTCTTTTTTTAACTTCATTGTTTTGTTTTTTGAGACAGTTTCTCTGTGTAGTCCTGGTTGTCCTGGTACTCACTCAGTAGACCAGGCTGACCTTGAACTCAGATCCTCCTGCCTGTGCTCTGAGTGTTGGGAATAAAGGTGTGTATCACCATGTCCCACTTCTAATATTAAGTCACACCAACTTGTGG